>JZKD02S1770061.1:857358-887776 GCA_000966675.3 Picea glauca
GTCTTCATCGCCGTTGATCCGGGTGCGCCAATCTGGACCGTTGGAGAGTTGCACCCGTGATTCCGGACCCCTTCTTGGCTTAAAGGTTGGAAGGCAGGGGGGGTCTGGAATTCATTGTGCACCGTTGATCTAGGCGTGCAAATCCCATCCGTCCAAAATTGATTCCATTTTATCAAAGATGCATCACGCCCAAAACTTAGGACAAGTGGGTTTTAACCCATTCCTTTGCAATCTAACCCCCTTACAATAAAAATCGCTAACAATATCTTGACCTCGTTTATTCACAAACGAGAACTCTTTACAATTTATTACCTGAATTACCTCGTCCTAATTCTTCCAGCACTTCAACTACTCCAGCTACCTTGCATGCAGCTGATGGTGTGATTGGTACAACCCAATCCCAATCACATGCTGCTTCAAGTACAAACCCTAAATACGCTTCTTCTAATGTTCAAAATGCTCCGTCTCCTGCCACTTCCACCGGCAAGACTTCTGAGGTAAATGCCATTCAAGCTACCCCAGCTGGTTAAACCAAATCTAAAAAGGGGAGAGGTAAGAATAAGGAGGGAAAAAATAATTCTCAAGCAGAGCAAACCAAAACTACCCCTGTTGATGATCGGGATAAGCGCAAACCACGATACCCTTGCCTTATCTGTGGTGATGATCACTACATGAAGGATTGTCCACGACGTGCCGAGGTCACTAAGTTCCTTCAAGGAGCTCCAAAACCATCTACACCGACTGTCTTGTCCCAACCCTTCCCGTCTCAACAACAGGCTCAGTTGGTCATCCATGACCACCCCTCATCTTCTACCACCTCCTATGTTTTGATGTGTACTAGTGATTCTAAGCAAAACAATGTTGCGCTCACTACTCGAGGCAAAGATTATTCTCCCTCTAAGGAGAAGGTTGATGATTTCCCCCCTTCTTTGGTACAACCCTCTCCCACGACTCCACCTATAAATGGTCCTCTTCATCTCGAACAACCGAGCCTCGAAAAAGTTCTACGCCCCCCGCTAAGGGCGTCGTTCGGAAATTGGCTTTCAATCCTCATGCTCGTGCGGCCCAGAAGTACAACATTGTTGAAGATATGGCCCAAGCACCTTCTGTGATGTCGGCCCTTGAAGTCCTTCAAACTTGTCCTGAACAATGGAAGGCACTGTTGAAAGCTATCGGTGGAATTGATCCGACAGATACAAATTTAATAATCTTTGACTTGGAAGATCACATTCCAAGGTTACCCTCTCAGCTTGCATTCTAGATCCAAGTGGTTGTCTCTGACAAAAACATTTACCGAACCGTTATTGACGAGGGTGCCTCGACGTGCATCATGTCTCTCACTTGCTGGAAAGCCATTGGCTCTCCTTCTTTGAATGAATCCCAGAACACTGTTAAAGCCTTCAATGGCTCCGGTTTTAAGCCCTATGATGTTCTTCCTTCATTGCCTATCACGTTAGAAGGCAAAACGGTCCAAGTCGAAGTAGAAGTCTTTGACGCTCCCCTTGATTATAATCTTCTACTTGGCTGCAGCTGGATCGATTCCATGCATGCAGTTGTGTCAACCCTTTTCCGTGTGTTACGTTTCCCACACCAAGGTAAGGTTGTTACTGTTGATCAACTCACCTTCTTCAATTCCGATACTCGTACTGGAAACATACTGTTTATTGCTAAAACCCCGCCGGGTTATGAGAACATTGGTGTAGGCCTTCTCAAGGACTCTTCGTTAATGGGTAATTTTCCCATTCCACCACCCGATGTTCCACGCTCGTTTGTTGCTTCCATCAATATGATCTCCACTTTGCCTCACGAACTTCCTACGTCTCATGACCCTTGGATAGTCCCTGACCCTAAAGATCATCTTCATTTCAGCGACGAAATGCCGTTACGTCCAGTTGAATCCGCCTATCACGCCATTCAATCGGCAACACCTTCTACCCCCTCTCTTGATGAGTTGTCTCCCGATCCTTTTCGTGTTATTTTTCCCACTGACGAGATGATCATGTCCGTCATGGAGGAAACCCCTTGGGACAATGGGCATCATCGTTCCATCCTCTTTCTGGAGAAACATACTCTTGAGAACTACCAATGGATTTCGACCCCGTCGACCATTGTCGTCATCTCGACCATTCCTGAGTCTACACACGAGGTGCTTGATGAAGGGAAATTAAGGAATATCTCACCCACGATTCCCATTGACATATCCATCAAACCTGGAATCATCGAAAATGTCCATATTGGAGCTTCATGTTCCCCTGACGAAATAGTCACCTATACGTCCCTGTTCAAAGAGTTTCATGACATTTTCGCTTGGAGCTACGAAGAAATGCCGGGTATCGACCCTGAAATTGTGATACATGAAATCAAAACATTTCCTGACGCTAAACCCGTCCGGTAAAGCCTTCGTCCAGTTCACCCATGTAAAGCGGCTGCTATAAAGCTCGAAGTCGAGAAACTTCTGAAAGCCGGCTTTATTTATCCAGTGGCTCTCACAGACTGGGTTTCCAATCTTGTCCCGATTGACAAGAAACAAGGTACAATTCGTGTATGTGTTGATTATAGGGATATCAATAAATCTTGTCCAAAAGACAACTTTCCTACCCATTTCGTCGATCAGATTATCGATGATTGCGTCGGAAGTGAAATCTTCTCTCTCATGGATGGTTTCTCCGGCAATAATCAAATTAACATTGTTCTCGAGGATCAACATAAGACTGCTTTTATTTGTCCTTGGGGTACTTTTTCCTATCGAAAACTTCCTTTTGGAATCAAGAATGTTGGCACAACTTTTCAACGCGCTATGTCTTATGCTTTTCATGATATCAAGCACATTGTTCAACCCTATTTGGACGATTTACCCACTCATTCTATGCGCAGAGTCGATCACCCAACTCACCTCCGAGCCATTTTCGTTCGTTGTCAGTTCTACCATATACATTTGAATCCTCACAAGTGCGGTTTCTGTGTGGAATCCGCCTGTCTCCTAGGTTTCATTGTTTCACATCAAGGGATTCGAGTGGATCCTTTGAAGGTTGAGGCGATCCTTAATCTCCCTCCTCCTTCTACACTTCGCCAGTTGCAAATTTTGCAAGGGAAAGCAAACTTTCTTCATCATTTTATCCCAAATTACGCCGAGATAACTTGTGGTTTTACGTGACTATTAAAGAAGGATTCGGAGTTCGTTTGGGATACCATTGCCAACAATGATTTTGAAGCTCTGAAATTGTCCCTAACACGAGCTCCGCTTCTCTTTCCTCCTGATTACAGTCGCGATTATTTCCTTTACCTTGCTGCCTCAGATTACACCATTGGTATGGTTCTCGTTCAAGAGGATGATTCTCATGACGAACATGTTATTTACTACTTGAGTTGAAGTCTCACGCCGACTAAAATCAAGTATCAACATGTCGAGAAACTGGCCTTGGCTGCCGTTCAAGCCGTCCAATGCTTCCGGCACTATATCCTCTCACACAAGACTACATTGATTTCTCATTACAACCCTATGCAACATATTTTGACACGTCAATTGCTAGGGGGAAAATACTCCAAATGGATTGTGATACTCTTGGAGTTTGACTTGGAATTCGATCGCGCCAAGTCCAAGAAGTCCTTAGTTTTTGCTGAGTTGATATGTGATTTTCCTCATTCAGCAACGAAAAAAGTAGCAGTTGATTCATTACCTGATGAATCTCTTTTTCTTATTAGCACTGATGATCTTTGGTATGGGGATATGATTATATATCTCCAAACCCAAACTTTCCGGCCTACTTTGTCTAGCACTGAATGACGTCGAATACACTATCAAGATCGTCAATACATTATCCTCGGGCATACTCTTTACCATTGGGGGATTGACTCTATTTTTTGATGTTGTCTAACGTTCGACGAAGCCGAGAAATCTCTGAATGACTACCATTCTGGAGCATGTGGTGGTCATATGTCTGGGTATGCTATTGCCCAGAAGATCTTACGCGCTGGGTATTTTTGGCCTTCTTTGTTTAATGACTGCATCACTGCCATTCATAAATGCCATGCCTGCCAGACCTATAATAACAAGATCTGGTCACATCCCGCTCCTCTTCACCCTGTGGTCTCAGTTGGTCCCTTTGAGAAATGGGGCATCGATTTCATGACATGTCACCCTCACTCGGTCGGGGGGCATGGTTACATCATTGTAGCCGTTGATTACTTTACGAAATGGGCCGAGGCGATGCCGACATTTGACAACACTGGAAATACCGCAACATTGTTTCTTTTTAATCACATCATAGCTCGTTTTGGTGTTCCCCAAGCAATCGTCATTGATCACGGTAGCCACTTTAAGAATTTTATGATGTCTGAACTTATGAAAAAGTTGGGTCTTCGCCATGATAACTCAATGCCCTATTATCCACAAGCCAATGACCAAGTCAAAGTGATTAACAAAGTTCTCATAACTATGCTCCGACGAATGATAGGGATTCATAAAACAAGTTGGCACACAATATTGTTTTCAGCATTGTGGGCGTACCGGACATCTGTTGAGTCCGCTACTGGGTTTACACCTTTTCAGTTAGTCTATGGTGTGGAAGCCATTCTCCCTATTGAATGCGAGATACCCTCTTTAAAACTAGCTGTTGAACTCTTACCCAACACTTTTGCTGAAGAAGAACGTCTATTGTATCTTATGCGATTAGACACAACTCGATGTGATTCCACCCTAGTTATAGAAGCCCAGAAAAAGCGTGTCAAGGCCCAATACGACAAGCATGTCAAGCCTCACATTTTATTCGAAGGTGATCTTGTTCTTCTCTATGAACATGATCGAGATATGTTAGGAGCTGGGAAATTCGAACCCATGTGGCGAGGTCCTTACATCGTTCGATGAGTTTTGGAAAAAGGATCTTATGAGTTGGTAGATTACGATGGTATCCCTTTGAGTGAGCCCAGGAATGGGTTGTACTTGAAGAAGTACTATGCATAAAATCATCTGTGCACTAGTACTTGTATTTTTATTGTATCATACTTTTTGTGTGTTACTATAGATTGCTTTTGTCGTTATCTGGTCTCTGCCCTTATGTGACGTTGTGTTTGATTTCTAGATGTTGGAGTCTTTGCTACCCTATATTGGCTTCGCTGATGGTGCTAGCCGTAGTACTCAGAATCTTGCTTCCGCTGCGTGGGAAATTTACGCCCCTACAAATGAACTTGTATCCTTACGAGGTGTATGCCTCGGCCGTGCGACCAACAACATTGCAGAGTATAGTGCCGTTATTGAATTATTGGTTGATTCTATCTCACTCAGAATTCATCATTTGGTTGTGCGACTTGATTCGCAACTTGTAGTACTACAATTAAGTAATGTCTACTCTATTCGAAGTCCTACTTTGTTACGGGTGTATTTGCGAATTCACCTCTTGGAACGTTATTTTGATCACATTGAATATCAACATATTCCTAGATGTCTAAATACATTAACAAATGCATTGGCTAATTATGTATTGGACAGATATTTGAACCATTTATAAATCAATCACATCAATATTCACACAATATAAGGTAAACCGGTAGAAGCCATCTGTATATATAATTATCAAAAGAGTTTTTTACAAAAATTTTGTCCGAAGACCAAAATGTCAAAATCTGAAGCTCATAGCTTCTACAAAGTGACGTCATGGATGACGTTCATGGTAACACATGACTGCCCGAGCAACCCTATGGAGAAGTCGACTCATGGACCCTGATACTCCTATAGTATGACGCTGATCGCATCATGGAACCTCTTCCAGAGTCATGTCTGGAATATCTACGGTTAAGCCCTCCAGATTTTGTTCCACCATTTGATAATCCTCAACATATTGTGGCACTTCCGCTACCTCTCCTCGCCACTGAATGGGAGAAGTACCAGGAGGTCTGTAAGGTCCAACGTCTGTGACATAAACAAACGATTTTGTATTAGTCTTTGGACGAACATATAAAAACAAAAACATTTGAATATGATAAAAATTCACAAAAACATTTAAAAAGAAAAATGTGTGCACTTCTTACCAAGGTCCCCCCACTGAGCATCCTCTGGCAGTACTAAGTCCGGATCTCCTTGAAAATACAACCCTGCATAATCATAGTCGTCAACCATCAACAACTGTGGTTGAAGCTAGTCAAAGAAAGTACCATCATACTTGATGATCGGTCCAGCCACGTGCCGGGCCATAAGCTGACACCATCTCAGCATCCTTGGATCCCTGGGAGCCGATATATTCCACTCAACCTGCAGCCTCAGTAATGGGACCCTTTCAAGGAAGAAGGACACCAACAAATATCCGTACCCAAATTTCTTTAGGTTTCCTCGTCTGCATTTGGTCAATTGTCTTTTTATGCTACGAAGCACAACATCTGCCCAGTTGAACACCCGAGGCTTAGTACACTCAATAACATACTGGAAGTAACTCTGTAACACCATGTGAGGAGAATAACTCCCATCCATCCGAGCTATGGTGAATAGTATAGTACGGAGGGTCAAATCTCATACCCCCCAAATAGCTACTTTTCCTTTTTTTCTCTGAGCCTCGGGAACGCAGTGTAAACGACAGTACTCACTCATCTGCAACCCACCACCTCTGCTACCAATCAAAAATTAAATTTCCTCAATGTCTAAGGACAGTGTATGGAGCCCCACATGAAATACTTGTTGATCAGGGTCCCACATATGCACCAGGTACTCTAATAGTCTGACTTGGGCCCTCATGCCCGGGATGCGAAAGTACTTCAAGAGGCCACAATATCTCAAAGTAGCAATAGTAGGTGGATGATTTTCGACCATTGCATTGTATTCTTCATGTTCCCTTTCGCGCCATTCAAGCACTATTTTGATGGCCAATTATCTGCATAAGGAACACAAAAAGAAGATTAGTAACTTTTTTCATGATTTGGTTCTTGTTCATTGGGTAAATTTTTTAATTTTTTTTTGAGCTTTGCGGTTCTTGCAGGTGCCCTGTGTGCATAGTGTGAGAACCTCGCAAGCTGCCTTAGGCTCACTTGCGAGAATGCCCCATTCTCGCAGGTCCCGTATAGCCTGCCTGTGAGAATGGAAGCTCGCAAGTAGGGCTCCACAAATCAACTTGAAAATGAAATTTTAACCAATGAAATTACAAAATTAAACCATGAAAGTGTTAAGAACTAAGAGCCTACCTTACTACCGCTAAAGGCTTGCTGAATGGACGATCGTAGCTCCCGCAATATGACACCGAACTTTGAGGGTAAAAGAGGGGTTTTTTGAGTTCAAATAGTGGAAAGGTAAAAATGATGTGGTAAAAAGAGTATTTACTCCTTTTTATTTACTTTTACTATGTCATTTGGTTTTTTATGATTTTTTATCTATTAAACCCTAATCCCTAATGTCATTTTGAGTGTAACTTTTGTAGGCGTGATGATTTTGATGATCAAATACAGGGATACAGACGTATATTTTTCTTTGTCATGGAGTGTTTTGATTGTTTTTTAGGTTTTTTTACAAAACCTCGAACGTGGTCTTTGTCGGTTCTTACGCTCGAAAATATATGAGAACCCGATCGAGCATACTTTTATCACTTTTTTGGGCTCATCAAGGTTATACGAAAAAGGAAACTCCCTGGAGTCCTCTTTAAGCTCTTTTCAGACTCTCTAAACATGAAAAGATAGCCGAGTGAACTTTCTATTTTCACGCTCGATAAAGTATCTGAAGTAAGCATCTGGTGAACGATAATTTATCTCTATTTCAGTCTCATCCAAACTATTTTACGAAAAAGGAACTGAGAGAGTTCTCTTTTAAGTGTTTTTCTAGACTCTATAATCATGAAAAACCTTCGAGTTTTATATCTCTGGACTCGTTAAACAAACATTGAAAGACCCGTAATGGGACCGAACCACTCCTTCTTAGGGTTCGTTAAACATACTCTGAGGGACTCGTCCGAAGGATGAGCTTACATCAACAAGCATATGTTATCCTCCTCAAGATTGCGTAAAAATAAAGAGGTACTCGCCAGAAATGGTGGGGGAAAAGTTTGGGAAAGGGATATGTTTTTTGGCAGTAAGTGTTGCTCTTGAACATGACACCCTCTATTCATCATTTGAAGCCAGTTTGGGAAATCCATTTGTCTCTCATTCGATTTGCTACAAGGTCATTCCCTGTGTCGTCTTTGAGTCAATTTTGCCAAATCATTGGTCGTGTCATTCATATGTTCAAGAGCAGTCCATCTGAAACCTATATTGAGTCGGCCATCTGCAGTTATCCATTCTCTCCGTGTCGGCCTTCCCTGTGTCCAATTTAATTTACATCATACTCTGTTTCACCTTCAAAATCTGTTACTCATTTTGTGTCATTGATGGAGGATACATCAAGGCCCTCCGGTGACGAGTTTTGTTTCGTCGACTTCAACTCATTATCTGGAATCAAGACTTAGAAATTCTTTGGTACCTTGGAGCTTGCATGCCTCAATGGCAGGTTTCCTTGCTTTCGACAATGGGTTTACATCATTGACCCCTGATCGAAAGATTCCATTGGATGTTTGATTTCAACTCATTCATTCACACTCGATGGATTGTACTAGCGTACCTTGGGAGTCATTGACATCAATGGTGATTTCCCTCGCACTTGTTAAGGGTTTTATCAATGACCGGTAATCAAGTGGTTTCTGCCATGTTCGACTTCAACACATGTAATCACATGGTTAGATTCGTACTTTGGGCGACGAGATTGAAGACCCTGGATATCATCTCTTTTGTCCAAGTTGCAAGGGAGTATGTATAATTTGTGACACATATATCCACTGTGTATGTCTCGTGGCTATGTCGTCTTAATTTGAAATTTCTCGCATAGATCCATAGTGTATTCCTGGTGGCTATGCTATATTTTGACAGCATGGATCCATAGTGTATGATTGGTGGCCATGACCCAGGTCTACAATTGTCATCAGTCTATGATCTGAGTATGGGAATGCCTACCTCAGAATTGGTATATATGATATTATGCAGATGCTTGGTTGTTCGCAGGTTTCTGATTAGGTGTGCTCCTGGTTTCCGACACACACATGCAGCTTACAAAGTCTTTCGGCTGTCATTGGTTACAACCTCATACTTTGGGGGGCATTCTGTTAACCATGATTTTGGTCATCATAATGATGTATTGATGATGGTGTACTCAGGCTCTTCATAAGAACTTTCTCCTGAGAAAAGTTACTTTCATCTCTTCCCATAAAACTCATTTTTGGAGAAGGTTCGCAGGCTGCTAATACATTTGGGTGCGAGAATGCCTGATTCTCGCAGGCTGCCTTAAGCCAGGGTGCGAACTTCTCGCACTGTGTTGAACAGCTAGGGTGCGAACTCTTCCTAAAGCATAGAAAAAGATGAATTCTCGATGTTTCTAGAAGGGAATATTCTAGAAGGATGGGTTGACATTCGAATGGTTATCCTTGTATTGGATTCCCAGATATTGTGGGATCATTCTTATCCAAGTAACTAATTTATTCTCTCCTATATATTGAGGGAATTCTCATGGAAAAGGTGAAGCAAGATTCATTGGAGAATTGGTGAAAGAATTGTGTGAAGGATCGAAGCTGAACAATAGCTTGGAGATTCTAGCAAGTCTATCAAGAGGATTTGATCTTCTTCATACAAGGATTGAGCAAGTGTGTGTGTCGGAGCCAAGAGCCATCGAAATGAAGTTTGCGACATCAAGGCTCAGGTTGTAATCTTTACTTTCCATTAATATGATACAGTGGCATGTTCCTTTCCCATAAAGCTATTTCCACTTTATTGTGTAATTCCTTGATCATACACATAGGTTGACTATTGAATATATTGTGCTATCTTCACTTTGGTTGGTTTTTGTTTTCTTGGTCTTGACTTCACAAGAGCACCAGAGCGAAATAGGAGAAATAGAGACCCTAGGAAGCGATATAAAGGTATGTTACTTGTTCCTTCCTACTAGTTGATTCAATGGTCAAAACTTAGGGAAAGAGTCATGTCTTGTCCTGTTTTGTTCTAGATCCAGGTGGATATAGGGAGATTAGTTAGTGTCCGCACCTACCGATTAGTCCGATAACACCCCAGAAAGAATCAGAAAAAGTATTAATACAGATGAAAGAAACTCTGAATGGGTATAAAGATGTCATTTTATAAAAAAATTTCAAAGAAAAGGAGAAAATAGAAGTAAGAATAGTAGACTTTGACATAGATTGTGTTCTAGATGAGGAAACACAGGTGAATATTATGACAGAAAGAACTTGGGAAACCCTGGGAAAACCTGCTATGATTCCTTCATTAGAGGAATAAGCTTGTTTAAAGGAAAATTGGTAACCCTATGTGGAAGGATTACCGAGATACCTCTGAGCATCAATGGAACGTCGGTAGAGGAAGAATTTGAAGTTATCAAGTTTATTGAGAACAACACCCCATTTCTGGCTTTGTTAGGAAAAACCTGGATTGAGAAAGACCAGATCCGAAGAAATGAAGAAAAGGAAACCCTAGAAAAGAAGAAGCAAGACCTAATAGATTTTATGACTAGAAAGATCACCTACTTGATGGAAGAACAAGGTAAAAGATCAAAGCTATTTGACACCAGGGACTTGGATGTCGAAGTTGTAAGAACACTAGAAGAGCCATAGAGGACTGAAATGAATGTTCCAGATGATGAAGAAGTATTTCCCTTGAATCCTAAGAATGAATATCAACAATGCAAAGTGACTATGTCTGAAGAGGATAAGAATCAGAATGGGAAAAGGATCACCGAGACGAATCTCACTGGGAAAAATTCTAGAAAGATAAGTAAGAAGAAAGCCCAGATCAAAAGACTACAGAAGGTTCCAGAGGGAGCCCCGCAGAAGGAAAAATTGCAGAATTTGAGCTTCGCTGAGATAGCAGAAGCAATATAGCCGTTGGAAGCCGATATAACCATTCGACTGTTGCTCCGAATGGGTCAAAAAAGCATTGATGGCTCACTACTAGACCGTTAGACTGTGCCATAACAGACATAACAAGAGTTAATGAAGCTTTATACCTATTGCAAGCAAACCATTACTAAAGTTCCTATATATCCTGTCACGTCATGACCGAAGAACACTTTTTCCAATTGAGACTTTTGACCTCGTATCCTTGATTAATATTGTCCAACGATCCTTACGACCTTACCTTCTACCCTATTATAGTACCTACACTACTTTGAGAACCCGAGATATTGATCTTGAGCATATATGTCTGACGAATTTAGCGCAACTGAAGAATCTGTAAGAGAGTTACTCGCTAGCTTCAGAGACGAGAGAGTCATGTCAGAGAGAGGATTGTCTATAGGTTTACAAACATCATCGATGAGAGTAGTGCAAGCCTCCCCTTCGACTACTCGAGCAAGAACATCCCGAGCCAATGCAAAAATAAGAACCAAACATAAAGACGATCTGGCCAACGCGAAGTTGGTTCCATCCATCCTACCTGCTTACATACCACCTCTGAGCAGTGTGATCAATAGAGATAGTGTGCCTAGAGACTTGGAGTACACTCTATTCACCGCATACCTACCAAAAGGGGTATGCACAATTCACGTAGATCAAGACAAGGTTGCAACATTGAAGTTTAGTGACTTCAACCTGGGTGACCGAAAGGTTTATGGCATGCTCACTCCTTATAAATATCTGACAAAGAAAAAGGGCAAGAATTCGAAGGTCGTCCCTCAACAATGGATGATGAACCTCACACAGTCCACTCTGCTCAATGTTATGAAGATACCGCACTTCGACGGACACTAGGAGGTGAATGATTGTGTGAAGCTGTTGTTGGCAAGTTACCATGGAGGATACTTATGGTTGAACCATTGCATAACAGTTGATCTAGCGCTGATCAACCAGATCATCAATCTTAGAATGTAGGGCCCTGATCCCCATGATTACTATCGTGGAAATACCACGGATCACGCTCTTGCTCATAAGATCAAAGAAGCCTATGGTGATGTTGAGAAAGGTTCACGAGGCTACAAGGTAGATTCTATTGAAAGTGGCGCAGTGCGCTTCGCCTGTCAACTGATCGCAAGGAAGTTGGTACGCAAGAATTGACCCACACAAGTATCCAACTTTGTAGTCGACCTCGTAGGGAAGTGCTCAGAGGGACTACAGATGAACTGGGTGAAGTACCTAATGAATCAACTAAATATTGTCTACACAGAAGCCTAGGATCAGGGGCATGAATTCCATTTTAGTTGTCTCTTAATACTTATAACTTTCGTTGCATGGGAGCTACCAGAAGGTGAAACCTTCTTGGACATCGACCCCTCCAAACCATTGGCCATGAAGTTCAGTACACTGTGGTACTCAAACGATACAAACAAGCAGTGGTAGTCAAATGTTGTTTTCCATACCTACTACACCCATTTGAAGTTCTCCATCTAGTCTGAGTCATGCATGACCCCAAATACTTTACATGGGTTTCAACCCTTGATGAAGTTCAACACGGACTGCCATTTCATATATATTACAACACGTGCTGATGAGCACAAGGAACAACTTCAATATTATTATAAGCTGACAGAAGACGACCTAGAGGAGATCACCAAGGAATGGTCGATAGACGTCCTTATCTCAGCAGACCCTGAAGAAATGTCCGACATCGACAACCCAGCAGCTGCGCAAAATACACCTGGGCCTAGTAAGACAAAGAAAACAAAGCAGACAAAGAAGGATGAGGAAATCCAGGATGTAGACAATAGATCTGTAAGAACTACATCCATTACACTAGAGTAAGGAGGTAATGAAAAAAACTTAGAGGAAGTTGAACAAAGGACAGGAGACGAAGTAGAGATCATAAAGAAAAGGAAGGGTTCACCTTCGGAACCTTCCTCCCAGAAGAAATCAAAAGCACCTGTGCCTAAGATGAAGACCACACTCACTCCAGATGACTTTAGTTTTCTCATCACAGTTATGAACGAATCCATAGAAGAGATAACAAAAAAGAAGCAAGCTAAGCAAGAGACAATGTACAATAGAATTGAGATCGAGCTCCAAGGAGTACAACAAGCTCTCCGATCTAGCCGCACAATCTCCTCTGTGGCCCGACCAGAAGGAATAACAAAAGAGGGAGATGAACCAGTTCAAATCCGCAAGATTGCTGACACAGTCAAAGTACGCTTTCAGAAGGCACATGAAGAAACAACGCAGGTCACCCAGGCCTTAAATCAAGCACATGAGGATATCATCAAGCAATGCTGAGCTGCGCAACAAGAGAAGGATGTTATCCAAGTGAAATTTGAAGAAGACAGAGTAAAGATCCAAAAAGATAAAGAGAAGTTGCTCATGAAGCAAATTGGGATTGAAGAAGCAGTCAATAGAGAATTTCGCTCTGTGACCGGCTTAGAATAGAAGGTAGAAGAACCCATAGAACGCCAAGTGATGAAGCTTGCTGAAGTTATTCAACAACTTCAACAAAGAGTCATGGACTTAGAGCTTCATACCATACCATAGACTCCACAAGAAGTGTGTGACCAATGAGAAATAACTTCCCAGACACCGTAGAAAGGACTAAATCACTCACTGAGGAATGCAAACAGTTAAGTAGAAGAAGTGCGTAGATCTACAAGAACCTAACCGAGAACCCATAATTGTATAAATTGGAGTCACAGCTCCAAGAGGAGAAGTATGACGCCGAAAAGCTATAGGTGCAGCTGAAGGCCCTGTCACCCGTAGAGAGAATGACGAGGTTTCTAGAGAAACGCACAACCCAACAATAGATTCACATGCTCTAGAGTAAAGTAATGGAAGTCTCTCAATGGATTCAACCAGTGCAAGAAAAGGCATGCCAACTATTCACTAAAGTTGAAATCCAAGGAGTAGAACTTGAACAGGTTGTGAATACAACAAAACAATGCCTAGAAGGGCCGATGAACGAGGTACTCATCCAGGAGTACACTGAGCAAGAGGCAGTAGCAATGCGGAAGGTCGAAGAAGCTTGATCCAAGCTCGAGGAATTCAAAGAAGAATTGGTCAGACCTGAGTGACTCGGGACGAGTCACACGTGATTGTTGGGGGCCTGTTGGCCCTTGACCAAGTTTTAAGGAACACTTGGTCATAATTGACTATTTTTGGACTTCGATAGCCTGTCAAAGATGGAGCACTAGGCGAAGCAGAGATCATGGGATCTCGGTCCACTTTTGGGCCCCTTTTAGGGTTTTGGGTTAACGTAATGGGAAAGGGATGTCAGCCCGTGGGTTTACCCATGCTTAGGCCCACTTTTTTATTGTATAAATAGAAGGATAGGCAATGTAAGAAGTAGTATATGTGAGTTGTTAGTGAAATTGGTAGTGCATCTATGTGATGTCGAATAAGTTCTCTGTGCGAACTGTGTAAGGCTTGCAAGGCTAAGTCCAAGTTACTGTGTGGTTGATATAGAAAGCTAAGTGCTGTAATGCAAGGAAAAAGGATATAGCGAGATTCCCAGATATTTTTTCCTATGCGAAGAATGGTTTTGGAGTCTTTGTGCTTGTAACAACTTGAAGAGGATAATAAAGAAGAAGATCTTGTGGACATAGCCCTAGGGGGGGGGGGGTGAACCACATAAATCTATGTGTTATTCTCTATGCTTTGGTTTAATGTGTTTATCTTTGCTTATGCTATGTGCTTTGATATATACACTTATTATCTATGCTTCTTAGATATATATGATTTTTATATCTGATGTGTATGAGGATGCTTAGTGCTGATCTACTGGATCTGATCTGGGTTACTATGGTTAAGTGCTGAAATACTGTAAATATGAGTATTCACCGTGAAGCTCTATGCTGTCTGTGAAGTATAATAAGGGTTAAATATTGATGAATGATCTATGATAAGTGCCCTGTAAAATATATAATCACAGATCTGTGTCCCATCTAAGGTTACAGACACCTGAGTCTTGCAACCACCCCTGCCTCCACCTCAGGTGAGAATTCATCTACTTCGCAGGTGTTATCGAAAGGGCCGGTAGTTAGGGCTTTGTTGGTGCGATATTGAGCGTTGAAACCTAGGTCTGCCCCTGTGACAACACTATGTGATAACCAAAGTTGCATAAAGATGACAGAGAATCTCGTATTTCATGACAAGTCAAAACACATAGAGATTCAATATCACTACATCCATGACATGGCGCAGAGAGGAGCCATAAAGATCCAATATGTTAGCATGGATGAACATGTTGCTGATGTGTTGACCAAGCCTCTATCTTGTGTAAGGTTTGAGAACTTTCGAGATAAGCTTGGTATAGTCCGAAAGGACCTCCCTTGAAAAGGGGAGTAGTGTTGTGTTGATGTTGCCAACCTAGTGTTGTGATGTCAGCTTCATGCTGATGATATTCCAACCTTGTGTTGTGTTGATGTGCCCACCTAGTATTGTGATGCCAGCTTAATTGTTGTGATGATGTACTAGCTTAATTGTTGTGATGATGTGCCAGCTTAATTGTTGTGATGATGTGCCAACTTAATTGATGTGATGATGTGCCAGTTTAATTGCTGTGATGATGTGCCAACTTAATTGTTGTGATGATGTGCCAGCTTAATCGCTATGATGATGTGTAGACTTAATTGTTGTGATGATGTGCCAACTTAATCGCTGTGATGATGTGCCATCTTAATTTCTGTGATGATGTGCCAGCTTAATTGCTATGATGATGTGCCAAATTAACTGTTGTGATGATGTTCCAACTTAACTGTTGTGATGATGTGTCGACCTCGTGCTGTGATGATGTGCCAACCTCATGCTGTGATGATGTTTTGGCCTCATGTTGTGATGATGTGACCAACCTCGTGCTGTGATGATGATACATTAGTTTTATACTAATCCATGTTGATGAAGATGATGATGCCATTCCAAATCTTTGTTGAGAATGATGATATTGATGATGAGAAAAAATTACGATGATTTATAGATACACCAATCAGTTGATGCTGTCCTCTTTCTTGCCTGATGCTGTTGTAGAATACCCTTCTTGTTAAGGGGGAGTGTTGAAATATTGTAACTACAAAGAGTATTCTATTTATTATTGATGCATTATTCATTAGATCAATACCCTTTTGCAGATTGATCATGTCGGGTATTGTAAATGACCAAATCCACTTTTGCAGATTGGTCAAACCCCAATTGTAATAGGTAGAATGAGAAGTCGGCCCCCATATTAATTAAAGGTGGTTATAACCACCCAAATGAGAAGTCATCCCTGCCAGTGAAAAGACACTTCCATTCACACCTGCCAGATTGTATAAATATGAGAGGCTAGCACCTCATTTGTACTCACACACACTTGTTCATCAGAATGAAAGTTTGGAGATGCAGTTGGAGAAGAAAGAAGAGAGAGAGAGGCACATTCTTAGGAGAGGAATTTCTATATTTGTTTGAGTTCTCTCTTGGCATTGTATTAGCTATCTATATTAAGGAATTTTTTGCTGGGTTTTCTCCCCCATTAGGGTTTCCTAGGATAAATGATGTGTCTCTTGTGATTGTGTATTTCTTAGTGATCCTATCTATGCTATGGTTATCTAGTAAATTGAAAATAAACCTAATAATATATTAAACCTTAACATGCTTCATGTGACCCAATCTTTTGAAATGGGTACAATGAATATTGGATATGTAACCTTGGTTGTTTCTACCCCACCTTCCTCTGAAACTATTTATTCCACGTGCACGTCCTCTTCTACTTCTTTCTCCTCTATAAGAATCATGTTGTTTACTCTTGTCTTTCTCAGCAAGGTAAATAGTTTCACCAGTTGAAGGACCTGGCTTCTTTCCAAAGGCTTTCTCACGATCTAAAACTTTCCTCACCAGATTTTCAAATGTCATGGATTTTATTTGATCACTTGCTTGTAGTTATTCAAGATAGTTAGAATATGTAGGGTAGAGGGCCTTAATGAATCCCGTGAGAGGGAGATAAATATTTTCTCTGGTGGCTTTAATGTCATGCATTATGGATGTTATTTCTGAATCTAAATCCATAGGGTCATCATTCTTCAACTCTAGGTTGAAGAGCTTCAACATTAGTTGTATGAGTTCAAGCTCATAATGCGTGTCACACAATTCATTTAATCTTTTCAAGGTGCCATAGGAATCACTAATGGAAGAAATATGAAAACTCACCTCCTCATTGCATATTATGCCTTTTGGTCTTTGTCTTCACATATTTCACGTTATTTATTTGTGTTCAGAATGACTGGTTTTATATGAGGTTTGATACTCTTCGTATTTAATACTAAGGCTTCTTCTTCATATTCCATTTCTTCTTCAGTGATTTTTCTGTCCCGAGGGACTGCTACGACTTCACAAATCCCTTTTCACAAGTCATTGAATATCAATGTGCTCTTGATATTCATGTACCATTATCTATAATTCTCCCTGTAGGTCAACACCATGCCGATAATGGAGCTGAGAGAATTCATTTTATTCTACTGTCTTCACACAAATGTTAGTAAATGAAAATAAAATGAGGCTGCACCAGGGTTAGAATCAAGATGCACCAATAAAAATATACAATGGAACCAATATAGTTCTCAACTAATTGAGGAATGATGCGATCCTATGTTTTTTAAGGATCCAATATATCACCAACTCATGAAATTATTTCTTCTTAAGAATATATTTGTGCAACTTCATATAAGGTGAAAGAGTTCATGGTATACTCTTCATGATAAATTAACTATATATGATCCTTTCATAACTTTCATGGAAAAATGGACTCTCACAAAAAATTGAGACCATTAGCAGCGTGAGAAGGGTGATAGCATGACAAGCTAGAGAGATACCACTAAACCGATGTGAGTTCGTGAGCTATAGATGATCAGAGCTTTAACTATGAGCTACATATTATCCACAAATCATTTGATACTAGCAACAATTATACTAGTTCAAATACCATGTGATTGGTAAAATTCTCAACCATTGGAGTCACCCCTTGATATTGTTCACATTCATTATTCTCATATGAGATGGAGGTGCAGTGATGTAGGAGCATCGTCAACAAGTACACGTGGTAGGACAACTCAATGCCTGAGGACCAATTCAAAATCTCGAATGCTGGCCGGTACTACAAGGTTTTGAAGCGATAGAAAACAAAAGAGGAAACATCACACGTGTGGAGACAAAATGGGCATGTGTGACTTGGGTGTTAACCCTAGTCTCAATGTAACCACAATTAGGTAGAAATTAGTTTGTTTCTTTTGTATAAAGAGAGATTTTGTATGCCCAAAATAAGGGTTATGAAAATTATAGGCAAGTAGGAATTTGTGAACAGTAGTTGTTGCTTTGATTTTAGCTGTAACCATTTTCTTGATTTTGAATGAAGATAAAAGAAGAAAATTGATCCAAATGTATGGTGTGAATATTGTTTACAATTTCCTTGTTGTTTTCATTAATATTTTCAAGAATGAATGAATCTTTCTACGAGTGTATGTAGCTTTGAAATGATTGCATAAAATTTAAAATCACATTTCTTCATGAGCCGGTGCAAGGTGTGCACATAGGCTTCAAGGAGTGCATTGAGAGGGCCTGTTTCGACTCATAAAGCTTAGGAGAAATAGTGTAAGAGTTCCTTGGAAAGGAGTGCCAAGTGACTACTGCAACAAGTGCACAGTCATCGCAAGAACTCAAATCTTGTGAAAGGATTTGTTGCAAAGAGTGCATAGGTCTGGAACTCAACGAAGAGCCAAAGAAACTCTGTAAAGAAGTCGAAGGACGAGAATAGAGGAATGCCAGGAAGGCGAGAAAGGATTCTTTCCAAGAATCTTTGGATCCAAGTTTGACGAATTTCCCAGAAAAGAAGAAGTGCTTGGGAGATAAAAATATTTGAGGAGATCAAGCTTAGGAGGGGTAACACTTTCCAAGAAGTGCGAACAAGATCTAAGAAATGGACTCGTAGGAAGGATAAAGCTTGAAGCCTTTAAATATTTCGAAAATCTTCTAAGTTAGAAGAAAGCACAAGCTTAAGGGAAAATATATCGATCATTTGATCAATGCCCATATAGCGAGGAGTGAGCGCAAAGGAAAAGATCTCAGCCATCCAATATAAGTGAAAAGAAAATATCTCAGACGTTCGATATGAGAGCCAGAGAAAGGATCTCAGCTGTCTGATCTGTGCGCAAAAGGATCATAGTCGTCCAATCAAGGTAAAGTGCACTAACCTTAAATCTTTGAAAGTTCAAAGGAGAATTAGAATTACGAAGCTCCAAAATCATCGGAGCCGTCCATTGTCAAGGAGGAAATGTGGCGAGAGATCATCATTTTTCTAACTAACAAAGTGGAAAGGTCAAAGAGAATATTTGTGAGGATTCACGAAAGGATCATAGCCATTGATTGAAGGAGGGAGATGAACCATAGATTTGGTATTGTTGGGATTTCGTGACTCGAGAAATCATAGGTAAGAGTTCTGAGAGGTCGTGAATTATGAAATCACGATTTGATCTGAGCCATCGGATCGTAGAGAGATCTAGACTGTTGTTTGTCTAGGGAGACGATTCGCGAAGTGTGAACTTGTGAAACATGAAATCACGATGTGCTCGAAATATTGGCCCACGATCATAGTGAAGGGTCACATCAATGAAGGAGAATAGAAGGGATAACATGTGCTAGGCTCCTGTTGGGATATTTCGAGTGACTCGCATGCAAAGACCCGATACGCAAAATTGAAATGCGCCTTTTGTTTGGGCGACTGGTCATAGCCTTGGTCACGTGAAGGAAGGGGCTTAACTAGGGGAGATAACGCCTAAATATGTTGAAGATTTAAAAGTGTTAAGGAGAATCCCATGGGTTCCAGAGAACCTACGCCTTAGAAGAAGAAGGGACATGTCTAGTTGATTGAAGGTCTTGAGGGACCGAAGAGTTAGTCAGACTCAGTTTCTTGATCGATCTTAAACCGAGAGGTTGCGCAGCCCTTAAGAGAGAAGGGGGGGTCTGCATCAAGTGGTATCATAGATGATTTTTGTCTGTAGATTTCAAGAGAAGGAGGTAAAGGAGACAAAATAACTGTAAGTTGTACTCTGTGTGTGAGAGATAGTCAACACAATGCCACCAAGAAGATGAGGGGATCCACCTTTATCCAATCGTGTTGTAGAAAGAGAGATGTGAGAAATTCTTGAAAGGCTGGAAGTGATGGAAGCAGTGAAGAGAAGAGCACCTAATGCTGGAGACGTCAACGATGCAGAGAGAGAAGATGTAGAAGTTGAAGAAGCTGCAAGGGAACACGTTACCGAAGAATGATTGCTAAGAGAAATTGTTAGATTGAGAGCTAGAGCCAAGATAAAGGTCCCAATGTATGAAGGAAATTTAGATGCTGAAGAACTTCTGGATTGGATAAGGTCCATGGAAAACTATTTTAATTATGAAGATGTCGATGGGAAGAAAAGGGTGAGACATGCTATCACCAGGATTAAAGGACACACAACACTATGGTGGGATGAACTGCAGGATGGGAGGCAAAGTGGAGGCAAACAAAAGATAAAGAATTAGGACAGAATGGTAGCCAAGCTGAAGGTTAAATTCATGCCCAAATATTATCAGATCAATTTTTCCAGGAAGCTATAGAATCTGAGGCAAAAGGGTATGACAATCAAATAATAAACAGAGGAGTTCTACAAGATGAACATCATATATGGACAAAGAGAGAGGGACGAAGAAAAAATTTCCAGGTATATGAATGGCCTGAGGTATGAAATCAAGGATGAGCTCAGCATGGTGCCGGTAAGGACAGTGGAGGATGCTTATTAGTTTGCAATGAAGGCAGAAGATAAGTTGGCTAGAAAACAAAGCCAGTGAGGTAGAGGTAAAATCTCATCCCTGAGCAAAGGCAAGGGAGTTTCCCATGACAAGGTGCATAATTCCAAAGACGAGACTGAAAATCCACATAGTCACTCGGAAAGAGGAGGAAGTTCCCAAGGAAGACAGGGTGGTGGAAGAAACTCTTGTAGAGGAAGCGACAGAGGAGGAATAAGGTGTTATGCCTATGGAAAGACAAGGCACATGTCTTGGGAATGCCTCGAGAAAAATAAAGAAGGAGAAAAAGCTCACATTTCAAAAGCACAAAGAGGGAATGTTGAAGCAGAAGGAGTAGAGGATGGAACATCCATGATGATGAGAAAGGTTCTCTTAAAAACAAAGGCAGAAGTTAAAAAGCTAGTACAAAGGAACAGTCTATTCAGGACAACTTGCAAGACTAAAGACAAAGTATGCAAGGTGATAATTGACAGTGGGAGCACTGGTAACTTAGTATCCATGGAGATAGTGGAGAAATTGGAGTTGGAGACAACTTCACACCCAGATCCATATAAAGTCTCATGGTTGCAGAAAGGACACCAGGTAATGGTTACTAAACAATGCTTGGTTGAATTTAAGATAGGAGGATATAGAGATGAAATTATGTGTGATGTAATTCCCATGGATGTATGCCATATTTTATTGGGAAGACCATAGCAGTTTGACAGGAATGTCACTCATGGTGGGAGGAAGAATACATACACCTTGGAGAAGAAGGGTAGGACACACATGTTGCTGCCAATAGAGGAGAAGAAAGTGAAAGGGGAATCCAACACACACATACTTCTCATGAGTGGGAAGGAACTCCTGAAATAATTTAAGAAATAACAAGAGATGCAAGTTGTTGTGGTGAGGAAACCTAGAGTTATCCTTACTAGTACTTCGATGGATGAATTTCCTGAAGAAGTTCAGAAATTGTTGGAAAATGTTTGTGACATAGTGGTGGATGAGCTACCTAACTCATTTCCACCCATTAGAAGTATCATCCATCATATTGATTTGATACCAGGATCAAGTCTTCCAAACAAAGTGACATACATACTGACACCTCGAGAGAATGAGGAGGTAAAGAATCAAGTCCAGGAGTTTTTAGACAAGGGTTTGGTCAGAGAAAGCTTGAGTCCATGCGCAGTTCCAACTGTGTTGAGTCCAAATAAAGATGGAGGATGGAGAATGTGTACATACTAGAGAGCCATCAACAAGATCACTATCAGGTATAGATTCCCTTTTCCAAGAATAAATGATTTGTTGGACTGTTTAAGTGGGGAAAATTTATTTTCTAAGATAGATTTGAAAATTGGATATCACCAGATCAGAATGAGAGAAGGTGATGAGTGGAAGACAACCTTTAAGACAAATGAAGGTTTGTATGAGTGGCTTGTTATGCCATTTGGCTTAACCAATGCCCCAAGTACTTTTATGAGGTTGATGAATGAAACACTAAATATTTCATTGGAAAGTTCGTGGTGGTGTATCTAGATGATATAATGATCTTTAGCAAGACTAAAGAGGAGCATTTAAGGCACTCGACACTGGTGATGAGGAGACTACATCAAGAGAAGTTGTTGATAAAACTGAATAAGTACTCTTTTATGAAGACATAACTCATTTACTTGGGTTTTGTGATCTCTTCAAATGAACTGAAGATGGATCCGGAGAAGGTGAAAGAAATAGAATAATGGCCATCACCTAGGAGCATGTTTGAGGTAAGAATATTCCATGGATTAGTGAGTTTCTATAGAAATTTCATCAGATATTTCAGTGGAATTTGTGCACCAATGATGGATACAATGAAGAAGAGGCACAAGTATTTTAAATGGACAGAGGAGGCCGAGAAGAGATTCAACACACTGAAGGAGAAAGTAACGGAGTGACCAATTCTGGTCTTGCCAATTTTTGAGAAGACGTTTCAGGTGAGATGCGATGCAAGTGGCATTGCGATTGGAGGATTTTTGAGCCAGGACAATAGACCTATTTCTTACTTCAGCGAGAAGCTGAATGAGACTAAGAGAAAATACTCCACCTATGAAAAATAGTTTTATGCCATAATCCAAGCCCTGAAGAAATGGAGACACTACTTTATCCCACAAGAATTTGTCTTGTATAGCGATAACCAAGATTTACAATTCACAGCCAGACAAGAAAAATTGAATCAGAGGCATGCGAAGTTGATTGAGTATATGCAGAATTTTACTTTTGCCAGAAAACATATTGCTGGGAATGCTAACAAAGTTGCTGATGCATTGAGCAGGAGATGTTTAATTTTGCAGGAATTTCAAGTAAAGACCTTAGGGTTCGAACACCTCGAGGAAATGTGCAATGATGATCCATATTTCAAGGAATCATATGAAGCATATGCAAATATTGTGTTGAGAGATAGAAGCCAATGGACATAGTATATGATTTAGGAGGGATTTTTGTTCAAGGGAAATCAATTGTGCATACCAAAATTCTCAATGAGGGATAACCTTTTGAAGGAAAAACATAGTGGAGTATTGGATGGACATTTTGTCCATGATAAGACATTTGCACAGTTGAGAAACTCATACTGTTGGCCAGGTATGAGAACAGATGTGATATAATTCATGAACAGATGTAGAATCTTCCAACATGCAAAAGGTAAAAGACAAAACACTGGATTGTATCAACCATTGCCCATACCAGAGAGGCCTTGGGATGCAATAAGCATGGATTTTTTGTTGGGACTGCCAAGAACGCAAAGAAGATGCGATTCCATATTTGTGGCGGTAGACATTGTATCCCATGTCAGAAGACCAGCGATGCAACACATGTTGCAAACCTGTTTTTCAAGGAAGTTGTGAGACTTCACGACCTACCCAAAAGCATTGTCTCGGATAGAGACACAAAATTTGTTGGTCATTTTTGGAGAACACCATGGAAGAAATTAAGGAAAAATGTGTTCTTCAGCTCAACTTATCACCCTTAGATAGATGGATAGACTGAGGTGGTAAACAAAAGTTTGGGGAACTTATTGAGGAGTCTGGTCACCAAGCACCATAACTAGTGGGATCAGATTCTACCACAAGCATAATTTGCATACAATGACTCACCAAACAGGAGCACTGGGAAGAGATCATTCCAAATATTGTATGGAATGCAACCTAGGGGAGTATCTGAGTTGAGAGACTTGGAACATAGTGAGATCAAAGGCGCTGGAGCATAAGATTTTGCTACAGAAATGTAGAAGTTCCATAGCCAGATCATGGGGTAGTTGCACAGTTCTAGCCAAGAGTACAAGCGCAGAGCTGATCAACATCGCAAAGAACTTCAATTTGAGGTAGGATATCAGGTTATGGCACATCTCAATAAGGAAAGGTTCCCTAGGGGGACATATAACAAACTAAATATGAAGAAGATAGGACCATGCAAGATCTTGAGGAAGTTTGATGCAAACGCCCATGAGATTGAAATGCCAGATGATGTGGTCATATCACCCATATTCAACATCTCAAACCTATATCCTTACAGGAAGGATGACATAGAGGGATCAACAGATCAGGAGAAGATTCAGTGGGAGAAACAAATGCCTATAGCCGAAAAACCACAGATGGAAAATATCGTTGATCAGAGGATTGGTAGGAAGACCCAAAGGAATAACTGTTTTGAATATCTGGTCAAGTGGAAGGGACACCCAATATAAGATGCCAGTTGGGAGAGTTAAGATGATATCCAGAAGCATGGAAAGTTGGTACAGGAACTCATGGAAAAGAGTCGATGAATTTTTTTCTAGGGGGAGTATGATGCAAGAGCATCATCAACAAGTACACGTGGCAGGACAACTTAGTGCCTGAGGACCAATTCAAAATATTGAACGCTGGCCAGTACTACAATGTTTTGAGGCGATAGAAAACAAAATAGGAAATATCACATGCGTGGAGACAAAATGGGCATGCGTGACTTGGGATTTAACCCTAGTCTCAATGTAACCACAATTAAATAGCAGTTAGTTTGTTTCTTTTGTATAAAGAGATATTTTGTATGCCCAAAAGAAGGGTTACGAGAATTGTGAGCAAGTAGAAATTTGTGAACATTAGTTGTTGCTTTGATTTTAGCTGTAACCATTTTTTTGATTTTGAATGAAGATAACAAAGGAAAATTGATCCAAATGTATGGTGTGAATATTGTTTACAATTTCCCTATTATTGTCATTAATATTTTCAAGAATGAATGAATCTTGCTATGAGTGTATGTAGCTTTGAAATGATTGTATACAATTTAAAACATCTTTTCTTCGTGAGCCGGTGCAAGGTGTGCACACAGTCCGCAAGGAGTGCATTGACAGGGTCTGTTTTGACTCGTAAAGCTCAAGACAAATAGTGTAAGAGTTCCTTGGAAAGGAGTGCCAAGTGACTACTGCAATAAGTGCATAGTCGTCGCAAGAACTCAAATCTTATGTAAAGATACGTTGAAAAGAGTGCATAGGTCTAGAACTCAACGAAGAGCCGAAGCAACTTCGTAAAGAAGTCGAAGCATGAGAATAGAGGAATGCCAAGAAGACGAGAAAGGATTCTTACCAAGAATCTTTGGATCTGAGTTTGAAAAATTTTCCGAAAAAGCAAGAAGTGCTTGGGAGATCAAAATATTTGAGGAGATCAATATCAAGAGGGATAACACTTTCCAAGAAGTGCGAACGAGATCCAATAAACAGACTCGTAGGAAGGATAAAGGTTGAATCCTTTAAATCTTTCAAAAATATTCTAAGTTAGAAGAAAGAGTAAGCTTGAGGGAAAAGATCTGGATCATCCGATCAATGCCCAGACAACGAGGAGTGAGTGCAAAGGAAAATATCTCAGCTGTCCAATCTAAGCGCAAAGAAAATATCTTAGCCATTCGATTTGAGAGCTAGAGAAAGGATCTTAGCCATTTGATCTGCGCGCAAAAGGATCGTAGCCGTCCAATCAAGGTAAAGTGCACTAACCTTAAATAGTTGAAAGTGCACAGGAGAATCAGACTTACAAAACTCTAAAATCATCAGATCCTTCCATTGTTAAGGAGGACATGTGGTGAGAGATCAACATTTCACTGACTCACAAAGTGGAAAGGTCAAAGAGCAGAGTCATGAGGATTCATGAAGTGTGAAATCGTGAAATCGCGATTTGATATGAGCTGTCGGATCGAAGAGAGATCTGGACCATTGATTTTCTAGGGAGATGATTCGTGAAGTGTGAACTCGCGAAACACAAAATTGTGAAGTGCTTGAAAGATTGGCCCACGGTCATAGCAAAGGGTCACATCGGTGAAGGAGAATAGAAGGGATAACATGTTCTAGGCTCCTATCGGGATTTTGGAAGTTGGGAGAGTCGGAGTGACTCGCATGCAAAGACCCGACACGCAAAATCGCGACGCACCTTTCGTTTGGGTGACTGGTCATAGCCTTGGTCACGTAAAGGAAGGGGCTTAACCAGGGCATCTAGTGCCTAAATACACTGAAGCTTTAAAAGCGTTAAGGAGAATCCCATGGGTTCCAAAGAACCTATGCCTTAGAAGAAGAAGGGACCTATCTAGTTGATTGAAGGTCTTGAGGGACCGAAGAGTGAGTCAGACTCAGTTTCTTGATTGATCTTAGACCGGGAGGTTGCGCAGCCCTTAGGAGAGAAGCGGGGGTCTGCATCATGCAGTCGACAGGAGCGAGCAAGGTTTTATTAGGGTTTTCATCTGGTGTGACATATATACTAGGGTTGAGTTGTTCCTTTTCACACAAAGGTGGAAACTTGTGAAGAAATCCAACCAAACCAATAGAGGCAATGTGTCATGAGGAATGAGTGAGAGTTAGGTTTATGGTTTCGTATCACGAGGAAAATGATGTTGGAGCGACCATCAAAACCAACATTTTAACATTCAAACCATTATTTTTTCAAAACTATAGAATCCAGTTTAACTCATACTACAGAATGGGGAGATACTGGTCAATGGAATGATACAAAACTATTGCAGTCCATACAAAGCTAAATATGGAAACAACAAAATAGAACAAATTATTTTGCAGCAATAGCAGACAAAGAATAAACTAGACAAAGAATAAATCAGGACACATAGGGCAGAAAGAAGAGACCACCAAATCGTTCAAGAAGGAAAGAGGAATTTTTTTCACCCTAGGGGAAAGGAAACAACAAGAGAAATCATGGAGTTAACACTGGATTTGATACCATTGTCAGGCCAAGCATTGGGCATGAATTTATAACTTCATGGGATGATTATTGCATTAACATGAAGCTCAATAAATACATAAGGATGCAACCGTTGGTGTTCTCCAATGTATGAATCTTCCTATCACCTAGGACACTTCATATGTACATTATTGTTACAAGTAGCACAACCACAAAGGATTACATGTCCAACACTGCTCATGCAAAAACATTGAATGTCTAAAATAATTGTAGCTACCCATACCGATTTCTCTCATTTGGATTGCTTTCTTGACTCACACACTTCCCCAAGATGATTATACTCATCTCCCATGCTCCCAGTAAATATGGAATGTGACTTCTCACACCCACCCTCTTATATGCATTCAATGATTGGATTTGGGGACACTCAATGAGAAAATAGAGTTTAATACATATTGATAATAAAATTCAAGAATCTGGGTGGAATTAATAAACATGGGTAATCCCCCCTTGGACCCCTCTTAGGAATTCTCCTAGACCCTCTCCTCTCTTGTGGATTAATTCATCCCCCATCTCTGTCCATGTCCCCTTATCAACTAGCATCACATTTTATTATTAAAACTTATAAATACACTTCACATATACATCACTTTGGCCATAGCCACAAATTGTATCTACATAAGCATTAATTAAACTGAGGATTATAGTGGGGATGTTACATTCCCCCTCCCTTAAAATTGTGTGCCATCCTCATTTCACACTATGTCGATACATATATATGAAAATTTACAACACAATATTTAGAAAATAAAATTATGCAATTTCACAACTCCAAGAATAGTTCCAACCATAATCTTCTGTTCCTCCCAACCCGCTGACCCAAGGAATGCACCATTCATTTATCAGGGCTAACCCAAAGAATATACCATTCATTTATTAGGATTAACCTAAGGGAAAATCCATTCTTTTATTAGGAACAATTGGATAAGACTCTAAGATGTGGTTCCAGAACTCTCCCTGCTCAAAATGGAGTCTTGCATTCCGTTTTCTTCAAAATTGTAAAAAATTTATGGGTATTCTTCCCACATGTTTTCTTCATGCTCCCATGTAGCATATTCAGGATCGTAGCATTTCCATTGAACCTTTACTATCCCTAAGGCATTGTTATTGAGCACTTTGACTTCTCGGTCTACGATGTGTATTGGTTCCACTCGAAAACCCCCTTCATGCTCCACCTAGATCATATTCCAATCAATTATGTGGTTAGTGTTAGTCACATATTTCTTTAATAATGATACATGAAATACATTATGCACTCTCATGGATGAAAAAAATGTTAACATGTATGCAAATGGGCCTATATTTTCTAAGATTTCAAAAGGTCCACAATATCTTGCTGCCAACTTTGGGAAACTCCCTAATATTAACGAACTTCTCTTTTCTTTCACTTTTGAAAACACATGTTCTCCCACTTTGAAATATCTAAAAACTTAGTTATTTTCTACACAACTCTTCTTCCTATCTTAGGAAACCTTTATATTATGCTTTATCTTTTCCATCTTCTCTTCCATTTCCTTTAACAAATCTGTCCCAACAACTGCTCAGTTTGATGGATTATCCCAACTTAATGGTGTGTTACACTTTCTGTCATACAAAGATTCTAACAAACTCATTTTTAAGGAGGCATGATACCCATTATTGTAAGCAAATTCAAATAAATAAATAAAATCCTCCCACTACGATGATTGATCCATCACATACATTCTAAGCATATCCTTAATTATTATGTTAGTCCTCTTTGTTTGACCATCTGACTCTAGGTGATATGCTATTATAAGATTTAGATTTGTCCTAAATCCATTGAACAAACCTTTCCAAAAATTCAAAGTAAACTTTGGGTATCTTTCTCAAACTATTACCTTAGGCACTCCATGTAGCATGGAAACTTCTTTCATATAAATCTCTGCAATATTTGTTTCCTTGTGTGTTGTCTTGACTAGAATAAAATGTGTCAGCTTAGTCATTTTATCCACCACCACCATGATGGAATCATGCTGCTTCATTGTTCTGGGAAACTTAGTAATAAAATTCTTGTGACAAATTCCCACTTCCATTATGGAATGGGAAATGGCTATAACAACCCTGCTAGATGCCTATGCTTTGTTTTCACCTTCTGGCACTCCAGATACCTGGATATGTAATTATCCACTTATTTCTTCATTCATGGCCAAAAGTATTGACTTCTTACAACTTCAATTGCCTTATGATATCCTGGGTTTCCAACATATGGCACATTATGCATTTCCCTCCGCACGACATTTTTCAACTCATTGGAATTTGACACATATACTTTGGATTTGTACATGAGAATTCTATCTTATTTTAGCTCATAAAGATTAAATTTCTGCTGAAAATTACCTTGTTGTAGTGTTTATTTTATTTTTAGATAATGCTAATCCAATTTTTCTGCTACAATAATTTTATCTTTCATATCAGTCTTGTACATGTTGATGGTTGCAATATGCACTTCGTGAGATCTCCTGCTGAGTGCATCAACCACTTGGTTTTCCTTTCCCTTTATGTGGTTAATTTCAAAGTCATACTCACTCAGAAATTCCAACCACTTAGTTTGTTTGACATTTAATGTTGACTATTCAAACAAATTCTTCAGACCACAATGGTCTATCCTTAGCTCAAATTTCCTCCCCATGAGGTAATGTCTCCACATTTTTAATGCATGTACAATTGTTTCTAATTCCAAGTCATGGGTAGCATAATTCCTCTCATGCTCCTTTAATGTTTTGGACTCAAAGCATACCACATGATCCTTTTGACCGACAACTACACTGAGAACTTCCTTACATGCATTAGTGCACACAACATAATCTTCATTTGGATTTTCAATCTTCAAGATTGGATCACTTGTCAAAATGTATTTCATATGCTATAAGCTCTCTTCACACTTGGAATTCCATTCAAAATTTACTCCCTTCTTTCTCAAAGAAGTGATTGGGCTTGCAATTTTTGAAAATCCTTTTATGAATCTTTGGTAATAACCGACAAGACCCATGAATGATCTGACCTATGTCACATTCTATGGCATTGGCCATCCTATAATGGCCTCTATATTCTTAGGATCCACTGCTATCCTTTCTGTTGAAATAATATGCCCCAAGTAGTGAATCTTCTTTTGATAAAATCTACACTTACTTATCTTAGCATACAATTTATGCTTTCTAAAAACTTGTAACACCATTCTCAAATGTTGCTCATCTTCCTTTTCTTACTTAGAGTAGATGAGGATTGTAACACCCCAGTTTTTATCCCTATGAACTAGAATGTATTATGTAAATGTGACTTAAGCTGGTGAGTCGGTAAAGTTGGAAAGTGGTCAGAGTGCCTAGAAATGTAATACATCTCCGTCTCTCTCTATATATATTAATAAAATACATCGTTGGATGAAAGACATACAAGGACAAGATATAGGGGGCTATGATTCCATGAGAGAGGGGGATAATGGGGCTAAGTCTTTTT
>JZKD02S1770061.1:887826-900509 GCA_000966675.3 Picea glauca
ACAACACTATGGCATCATAGGCTAGGACACATGAGTGAGAAGGGTATGCAGATCCTTCACAAAATAAATTTGTTGCCAGATCTTAAACAAATTGATTTGGACTTCTATGAGCATTCTATCTCTATAAATATTAATAAAATACATCGTTGGATGAAAGCCATACAAGGACAAGATATAGGGGGCTATGATTCCATGAGAGAGGGGGATAATGGGGCTAAGTCTTTTTATTATATTTTATTTAACAATTTTGGTTTTAATTGAGAAAAGTGGTTACATGAGCTTCTTGGGGAGGCCATGTGGTTCTTGGTTCTTATAATTATATAAACCTTGCCTGTGGTTTGTTTGGGGGTTTTTCTTGGTTAATAATTTCATTTGGATAATTCCTTATTTCACTCTTGCTAATTCGTGTGCTCTTGGGATAAGCATGGAAACAAATGGCTGGAGGAGGAGAGCCATTGTGACATGGCTAGGAGGAATTAATGATCATTCTGGGTTGGAATGGATGCCTATGGGCATGAGATCAATAGCAATTCTAATTGACTGTTCACAACTGAGAATCCTTGGAGTTTCCAACATGGATATTTCCTGACCAGTAGCACTGGAGCCCTGGAGAGAAATGAAGCAACATGAGGGACTACATGGTAGAGAAAGGGGTTCATTTCTTTGGGTTGTGCAGACTAAAGGGGAAATAGAGATGGAAATTAGGATTGCTATGTGGTTGGGAAAACCTGAGAGCTAATTATCCAACTGCTGTGTGTTTTAGATTTGGTCTAAGACCCGTCCTTGTGGATTCATAGCCCTAGATCAGGGGTGATCTGCTGTTGAGAATTGAAATAACAATGCCTATGGTTGGTGGGAATGTCCTTAGTCTGTAGCCAGCTGGTGATGGTTTAATTAAAGATAAGTGATCTCTTTGTTTTCTGCATAATTTATATTCCACTATGTATATTTATCTCTGAGATGTATTTTTCATGGGCATGCTTGCTAGTTATTGTTGCAGATGGCACACTATTCCTTTATTGGATGGTTTAAAATGAATGTTGATTTCTGCATGTGTGGTTATTGCATTATTTCATGCGAGATTCAAATTAATTATTACCAAAATTCGATATCAATTTCAAAGTGAGTTTTAAGGTAGCGAGCCTAGCCTATGGGTGGTTGGGTATGTTACAGATTTGTATCAGATCTTCTAGTTCAAACACCAGATTGGTATGGGCCATAAAAAGTGTGAATCAAGAAGATTCACTATCATATTTTTTATTTGTACTAATTTGGGGGAAAACGAAAAAGATTAGAGAGAAAGATCCTCGAGTTCATGGGGAAAATTCGAGGTTAAATAATTCAAAATTATCTTAGAAGTTAATGGATTCAATCTATAGAGTTTCAAAGTCGAATTTGATCTGGAAGGTAAAAAAAAATTGGATTTTAATGGTCATTGTAGCACGAGGAATATTTCATAGAATTGACGACCGGGATCATATTCGATCTCGAGATTGACGATCTATATCATATTCGATCTCGAGATTGATGACCTAGATTCCTCCCTAAAAAATTTAAAAATTGATAATGTTTCAAAGTTTGACAAAGTCACCAGATCGACAGATGTGATTCATTTCGGTGGTTTGAAAATGAGGAAGATCGATGGTCCGTGTTCATTTTCAGTCATTTGGGAAGTCAGTGGAAATCAATGGTAAATATCATCTTGGCTGCGAGATCGACAAACCAATTTCACCTGGGATGTTTGGCCGAAATTTTCCAAGTGTTTAAGTTTGTTGAGAGAAATCTTTGATTGCCGACGACTGATGGTTGGGGATTGGTAAGTTTTGTAAAAGTGTTGACGTTCACCAGGAGTAATCTCCGATTGCTGACGATCAATGGTCAGGGATTGACAAGTTTTGGCGAAGTGTTGAAGTTCACCAGGATAAATCTCCAATTGTCGAGGATCGAAAAGTTTTGGCGAAGTGTTGAAGTTTTCCATGAGAAATCTATGATCTCTGATGGTTGGTGATCGACAATTTTTGGTGAAGTTCACCAAGAGATATCTTCGATCGTCGATGGCCGATGATCAAAAATTGACATAATTAGTGTGATGTCCATATTTATTCCAAGAGGAATTGTTGATGGCCGATGAAGGAAAGAAATGTTGTGTCATTCCATGTTAGCTTCCACATGACATGCCATGTCAACCCATTTGATGCCTTAGGATGATGTGTCATGCAAGGTCAACATCCATGTGTCATGCCATGTCAGCATAGTTTCCACATCAGTGAATGGATGGTCGATCACTAATGGTTAGGGTTCTACAAGATTTGTGAAAAATATTGCTTTTTGGAGAGAATGACTGATGGTCAGTGGCCGATGATTGGACATCGACGAGATCCGTGGGTGAATTTTGGTTTATGGAGAAAAATGAACGATGGTCAATGGTCGGTGTTGGCACAGGGGTAGACCTAGGGTTCAACGCTTCAACAACACACCAACAAAACCCTAACTACCATCCCTTTCGGCAACACCTGCAAAGCAGATGAAGTCTCACCCGAGGTAGAGGCAGGGGTGGTTGTAGGAATCAAGTGTCTACAACCTAGATGGGACACGAATTTGTGATCATAGTTCTTAACAGATCACTTAGAAATAGATCAAATCTGGAATTAATTCACATTACCAAGCACTAAGCTACGATATCAGATACATCTAACAACAAATCAAACACTAAGCATAAATCACAACAATCATGCAACAAACCATAAAGCACAAAGAAACCATAACATATGATATATGTGGTTCACCCCAAGCGTGGGGCTACATCCACCAACTCTTCTTCTTCTTTATTATCTTATGTAAATATTATTACATGCACAAATCCCAAAACCCCACTCCATATAGGACAAGAGATATGCACACACCTCGCCAGATCCTCCTTCCCCAAATTAGGTGACATCACAAAGCCTTATATAGTCACTTACACTCAGCTCTGCAAATTCTCAACACACAATATGCATAGAGCCAACTCAATCACATATATCCAACTACTTACATCACTTTCACTTAGAATATCACTAAGCCATTGACTTACAACTGACTCTTAGAACTTAGCTCTCTGGCCTCTTCTTACATTGCCTAGATATTTATTTATACATTACAAAAGGGGCCTAAACATGGGTAAACCCATGGGCCGACATCCCATACCCGTTACATAAACCCTAAACCCAAAAAGTTCCGCAAAAGGTGGAGCTATCCTACGATCTCCACTTCTCTTGGTGCTCTATCTTCAACCAGCCCGTCGAAGTCCCAAAATCGATCAAACATGACCCAAGTTCTCCAAAACTTGGTCAAGGGACAACAGGCCCCCAACACTCACCTGTGACTTGTCCCGAGTCACTCTGATCTGGGTAACTCTACCTCAAATGCCTCGAGCTTGGATTGAGCGTCCTCAACCTGTTTCTTCACCAGAGCCTCCTGCTAAATGAACTCCTGAATAGTATTCTCCGTCACAGGTCCTTCCAAGCATTGTTCCACTATGGTGACCACTTGTTCTAGTTCTGCACCTCGTCTTTCAATTTCTTCAAAAAGTATGCAAGTTGCAACTTGCACTGGTTGGAGTGACTGAGTTACTTCCATAACCTTGATCTGTATGGCATGGAATTGTTTCTGAACTATGCACTATTCTTGGGATCATTTCATCCTCTCGACTGCTGATAGGGGCTTCAACTATGCTTGCACCGTTTCTTCTTGCTACTTTTCCTCTTGGAGCTGTGACTCTAGTGTCCTTAGTTCAGGGTCCTATGAATGGCGCTTCTAATTCTATGCACTTTGACTATTGAGCTGTTTACATTCTAAGGCCAATGCCTTGATTCTCTGGATTGCGCTCTGGGCAATTTCTTCTCTTTGGTCTCACACTTCCTACAGAGTGCTTGGCACTGCTTGTAACTCTAGTTCGACTACTTTCTGTTGGATCGACTGAATGGATTCAACAAGATTTTCCAATTGATCCTCTACTGGGTCTTATTCCATCGTATCTAAGCCTGTCATGGAGTGAAATGCTCTAGTGACTGCTTCTTTAAATCCAATCTGCTCTGCGAGAAAATTTTCTTTCTCCTTCTAGATCTGTGCTCTATCCTCTGCATACTTGGCTTCGATGTCATCTTTTTCCTACTGTGAAACCTGACATTTCTCTATGGCTTCCTCTTGTGATTGATTTAAGGCCTCTGTGGCCTACTCTTGTTCCTCCTGGATACAACAAAGGAGAGCTTCGATCGCATCTACTATTCTACATAGTTGGGCAGGTTCATCTCCCAATTCTATTCCTTCTGATGATGGAGGTGCAGTAGACACTGCGTAGCTGGAGTAGAGGGCTTGCTGTATCCCTTTTAGTTCTTCTTCAATCCTGTCAAACATGGTCTCCTATTTTACTTCGGTTCTCTGCAAGATATCCTCCGAGGTGTCTGACACGACAACAATGATGAGGTCTATGTCATCCACCATGAGCACAGTCTACATTTGTGGTTTAGTGGCTTTTGACTTCTTTTGCGATGTAGGTTTCATGGGGGAAACCTTTCTTGTATTGGATGTCTCAGCTTCATCAAGAGGATCCCTAGGAAGTGTTACTTCGCCTTTCTTCTGCTTGTCTTCTTCTCCTTTGTCCTCTTCTTTGTTTACTTCGTCATCTCCTCCTCCTCCAGGTGAATCTAAAGCAATCTCTTCTGATGCACTATTAAGATCCTATACCTCTTCCTTCTTCTTCCTTTTGCTACTGCTGGGTGCATCATACTCTTCGTAAGTAACCATGGGACTTTCGATGAGGTCGGGGTCAGACATTTCTTCCTGGTCGACTGGTATAAGGAACTCTGCAGGCCATTCCTTAATGATTTATTCCATGTCCTCCTCTGTGATATTATAGTAAGATTGGAGCTCTTCTTTATTTTCTTCTGCGCACATAGTGATATAAATAAAATGTCTATCTGCGTGAAACTTCACAAATGGTCTGAACCTATGCAATGTGTTCGGCGTCATACGTGGGAAAGACTCAATATCCCTCTTCAACTGAAGGTAGTAGGTGTGGAACACTGCATTGGACTGCCCTTGCTTCACCACGTCGTTCAAATACCCTAGCGTGGTGAACTTTGCAGCTAAGGGTTCAGATGGATCACTCTTAGGGAATGTTGCACCTTCCAACTTCTCCTAGGAAATGAAGGCGATGAGGATCAAAAACCAACTGAAATGAAACTCATAGCCCTAATCTTGAGCTTCACAACAATATTTCTCTAACTGGTTGACGAGGTAGCTCGCCCAGTTCATTTGCAGTCCCTCAACGCATTTTCCCGCGAGGTCAACAACAAACCTTGTGACCTACATGGGTCTATTCTTCCTTACTATCTTACCAATGATCAATTGGCACACTAGGCACATTGCACCATTCTTAATGGAGGCTACCTTGTAGCCTCACTTCCCCTTCTCCACATCGCCATAGGTATCTTTAATTTTCTGTGCCAGGGCGTGATCTACAGCCTTCTCTGGATAAAAGTCTTGTGGGTCTGGTCCTTTCATACTTAATCCGGTGATCCGATGGATCAACGCTGGATCTATGGTGATGCATCGGTCTAGACATAGATAACCGGCATGGAATCATGAAAACAAGAGTTTAATGCACACGTTAACCTCCTGATGCCTTCCAAAGTGTGGTATCTTCATTACATTCAGGATAGTGGACCTCACGATGTCCATAGTCCACGGCTGGGGGATTATCTTCGACTTCTTCCCCTTTGTCTTGGTCAAATACTTGTATGGTGTGAGCATTCCATAGTTCTTCCAGTCTCCCAGGTTATAGTCGTTGATATTCAACGTTGGAATCCTCTCCAACTGTGGTCTGATTGCATGTATCCCCTTTGGGAGGTACGCAGTGATCACTATGTAGTCGAAGACCCTCGGGACGCTGTCACGACTCACCATGCCAGCCAGAGGTCGGATGTATTCAGGAAGGATAGATGGGATGAGGTTTGCATTAACCAAGTCATCACGATGTTTGGTTCTTTTCTCGATCACAGCTTAGGATGGTCTAGATCTATGAGCAGTCGATGAGGATTCTTCCAATCTTCATGTTGATGAAGCTTGTGTGCCTGCGAACATCACCTTCTCAGCCATGAGGTATATTAGGATTTCTTCGACAAAATTCTCTACTACGCTCAAGTTGTCCAACATACATGCTCGAGATCCGATATCTCCGGTCGGTGAACAAACACTCAATGTAACAGAACGGATGGTGAGATCTCAATAAGAACTATGCGAAAGAAACTAGTTCTCCGTGGGCTTGAATAATCACCATTTGCAAAAGTGTTCTCAGTGCAACGCTCAACGGGATAAATAACTAACATCATAACAGATTCCTCCAACGGGTAGGAACACCTTAATCAATGCAGTTCCATCCATTATGGCACGATCCCAACAATCTAATGGTGATATTTCTGTCCATAACTTTAGTTCAAGCCGTTCTGGAGCATCGGCCTAATGGTTGGGACGTCTCCAATGGTCATGTTTCTTCACCATGGCAAAGTGCTAATCTTTGTTGTTCTTCTATCCCAAAAAGTTCAAGTTCTGTAAACCTTCCTTTTGCGAAGTCCACTCTGGAACTTCCTGCAATTTTTCTAACCTTGCTTTCTTCTTGTTGGGCTTTCTGGCTTTCTTCCTTGTGATTTGAGTCACTGTGTTCCTCTTTCCATTATTGTTCTTATCTTCTCTTGGCATAGTAACTTCACACTGCTGCGGGTCATTTAAGGGTAATACTTCTTCTCTTTTTGGAGTAGGTGCTCTATTCTCTTGTATACACAGGTGTTTCGAGTCTTCCTGTGTTCTTTCAACTTCGATGTCCGGATATCTGGTCCTCAGTAGCTTCGACTGGTGCCCTTGTTCTTCCAGTAAGTGGACTATTCTCTTATCCATGAAATTTCTTAGTTCTTTCTTTTTCTGTTCTAGATCTTCCTCTTCTTGTTTCCTTCGTATCTGATCTTTCTCAATCTAGGTATTTCCTAGAAAAGTAGCAATTGGGGTGATATCCTCAAAAAACTTAACGACCTCAAATTATTCCTCTGTCGAAGTGTCATGTGCACTCATAGTTATCTGGGTAAGTCTTCCACATAGGGTTATCAATTTTCCTTTAAACAAGCCTATTCCTCCCAATGAAGGAACGATAGAAAACTTTCCCAAAATTTCCCAATTTCTTTCTGTCATGATATTCACCTATGTTTCTTCATCCAGAACATAGTCTATGTTGAAGTCTCCTATTCTTGTTTTTATACACTCCTTCTCTTTTAAGATCTCTGATAAGTTGATGTCTCTATGATCATTTAGGGTTTCTTTCATTTGTAATAATATAGTCTCTGATTCTTTCTAGGGTTCTATCATATCCTTAATTTCCTGGCTTGTCTCACGGTTTTCTTGTCTCATATTCATATTTTCAAGTTTAACAATCATTCTAGGGAAATCCAAAACCTTATGGTCCACAGATTTACAACAAAGACAAATAGGGTTTCTACCAGGGAATTCCTTAGTAATATGTCCCGGTATTCTGCAACTGTAACAAAGAGTTAAAACTCTCTTTCTTTTAAATGATCCCCAACCTTTCCTGTACTGTGCACTGGGGTCACAGTAACTAACCCACAAAAAAATATTTCTAGGATCCTACATCCATTTGTTAGTCCAAACATTCTTTCTATGCATAGGAATAACATATCTTTCATCACTTTTATCAAATATACTCATATCAAATATTCCTTCTTCTATCTGTGCCCTAGTTTTCAGATTAGGACAAAATCTATCAAATATACCTAGATTCATTCTTTCGAAACAAAATTTTTCACTTATCTTACCTTTCTCAGAGCACAAAGCCTTAAGATCTTACCTCTTTTCTTCAGATTAGACTTATTTTCTTGCATAGAGCTTTGTAAGTCAAGTAGAATAATGTGCACTACAACAATAGATCCACACACAAAGATTTCTTTTCTTCAGTTCCCATCAATCACAGTTTCAGTTCCTGACAATGGAACCATTTGTTGGCACAGGGGCAGACCCAGGGTTCAACGCTTCAACAACACACCAACAAAACCCTAACTATCGACCCTTTCAACAACACTTGCGAAATAGATGAAGTCTCACCCGAGGTAGAGGAAGGGGTAGTTGCAGTTCTCAAGTGTCTACAACCTAGTTGGGACACAGATCTATGATCACAGTTCTTAACAGATTACTTAGTAGTTAATATTCATTAGCATTCAACCTTTATTCACATCCAAGGTCAAAACCCTAATTACAGAGCAATACAGTATTCAACTAGATCTAACACATCCAAGCACTTAGCATATAGAAATAGATCAAATATGGCATTCATTCACATTACTAACCACTAAGATACTATATCAGATACATCTAACAATAAATCACAACACTAAGCATAAATCACAACAATCATGTAGCAACCATAAAGCAAAAAGCAACCATAACACAGGATATACGTGGTTCACCCCCAGCGTGGGGCTACATCCACCAAATCTTCTTCTTTTTTATTATCTTCTGTCAATATTATTACATGCATAGATCCCAAAACCCCTCTCCACATAGGACAGGAGATCTGTGCGTGCACCTCGCCAGATCCTCCTTCCCTGAATTAGGTCGCAACACAAAGCCTTATATAGTCACTTGCACTCATATCTACAAGTTCTCAACACAGAGTATGCACAAATCCAAGTCAATCACATAGATCCAAATACTTACATCACTTGCACTTAGCATAACACTAAGCCATCGACTTACAACTGACTCCTAGCACTTAGTTGTCTGACCTCTTCTTACATCGCCTAGCTATTTATTTATACAATACAAAAGGGGCCTAAACATGGGTAAACCCATGGGCCGACATCCCATACCCATTACATAAACCCTAAACCCAAAAAGTCCAAAAAAGGTGGCGAGATCCTGTGATCTCCCCTTCTCTTGGCGCTCTGTCTTCAACCAGCCTGTCGAAGTCCCAAAATCGGTCAAACGTGACCCAAGTTCTCCAAAACTTGGGCAAGGGCCAACAGTCGGTGATCAAACGTCGGAGAGATCTATGGGAAGATTTAGGTCACAAAGAAAATCATCGATTTTTGATCACAAATCATCGATAGAGATAATATCAACGATCCAAAATGTTTCCAATTTGAGATCAACGGTGCAGATCACACTTAGGTAAAATTGTTCCACAATTTCAAAAAAAATAAAATCCAAGTCTAGATCCATTTTCATATTTTGGCCATAATTGGAGCATATTAATTCCAATGGATATGAAACTTATGGTTTTTGTCCGTAGAGAGGAGATATGAAAAAGTGTTAAGAGGTCCATTGTCCAATTCTACTTGGATTTGTCATAAATTGCAAAATAATGGTTTTTGAAGATCTGAGTACAGATCATTGGCAGAGGTCCAGATTAAGATTAAACTCTCGGGAAGAGTATAGAAAGAAGACACTCAAGTAACCCATGAAGGAAATGAATAAATACTAGGGGAATTGGAATGGGGATATTGAAATAGGCCAAAATCCACTATTCCAGGCCACCTTTTGGGGATTTTTGAGATTTTCAGAGGAGGAAAAGTGACCCTAGATCACAAAACTGGAAAATTTTATTTACTCAAAATTTTATATACTCATAAATAAAAACAACTTTGGTTTAGTGAATTTTTTTTTCCAGAAGTGCATAGATTGAGAGATAACCAGTTCTGCTATAAATTCTAAGTCTGGAAAAAGGGATAAAAGAGGACAAAGTCCCAGATTCCAGATTTTTATAGTTTTTGACTGGAGTGTCAAATTGAAAATATGAGAGTTGATATGAATTCCTTTTAATTATTATTATCTAATACTCATATCAAAGTTTCTCTAGTTACTGACATATTTTATTTTACAGTTGATAGAAGTTGGCACTTCAATAAAATTGCACCAGTGGAGAAATTGCATAAAAAGGGTGAAAATGGTTTTTTCAGGGAGCCATAACTTTCATCTCAGAGATCGGAATGATGCATGAGTATATCCGCTGGAAACATAATAAGAGGATGATAACCTTTAATTATAATAATTTGGAGAATGATGATATATTGATTCATGAATTGAGCAGAAAAAAGACATGTTGCATTCATTGAAAAACAAATTGACATGCATAATTCTAACAAAATGGTTGCTTGTACAATTTGCATAATTAGAGGTATAATCAGAGAAATTTAAGCCTAGGATTGGATATCAGATTCATGGATTCATGATAGATCTTGTAGAATTTGGTTGAGGCAATAGAGAACTACAAGGCAAGTAATGTAAAAAATGGATAAAGAACTCAAGAAGAGTGAAACTAAGGAATTATTATTCAACTGCTACATAGTCTTAATGAATTGAAAGGAGCACCAACAAGAATCCTCACATAGGACATGAAGCTAGTAGGTGAGGAATTTCATTAATGGGGCATAGAAAGGAATATTAAGACCCCATAGTTTTAAAGGTAGATATGTGTAGATAGATGCAAAGCTTGATGTGAAAGAGAACAAGGACCTTAGGAGGTGAAGTGGGAATCTTCTCTATGTTCCAAGAACAAGAGTTTCGGGGAAGGATTTTTCTAACTATGACTTAGCTACTCGTATTAAAGTACTCAGAGAAAGAAATCCACTTATGATATCAGAGTTCATAGTGGAAACAAGATGCTAATGCAGAGAAATCATGGATATAATAATGAAGGTTCTTTCACTTGAAAAGTGTCGCTAAATGAAATAGACTTCCATTGGGAATGGTCTTGAGTGAGAAAAGTGGGAATTGTTAATTGAAGTATTCTAATAGAAAACTAGAATCAATATTGAGGATGTGGAATGATTATGGGTAAGTTGAATTCAAGGATGTTGTGATAGTAGAGTGATGGAATGTTGTGAGCCACCTCATTCTAGGGTGCTGGAATGTTTCATAAAGGTAAAGTTGGATATGATTTCCTAAGAGAAGTTGCTGCAAATATAAAACCTTGATTGGATTATAGAATGGCCAAGTGAAACTTGGTTGGAAAGTATTCATACTAGGGAAAAATAGTGCAGATGAGAAGAATGGGAGAACACAAGGAAACAAGGATCTGAAGAAATTTAAGGACAACCAACTACAACATAAATAAATAAATAATAAGTGAACTAAAACATAAATGCACTAGAGTGCATGATGCATAGAATGAATTTAGAATACATATGGATCAGTAGGCATGTTAATAGTGAATGTTTGTTGCATATGGATGTGCATTTGTGCATATGTAGATGCTTGAATATGCATATGGCATGCTTGTGGACTTAAAACAACCTGTTGTTATATACATGCAATAATGATGTTATGGCAATTGAATATGACTAATGATGGATTATGTATGCAAGAAAAATGATATAGCATGGTTGAAGATGTGGATGTTGCTGCTGTTTCTTATGAATTCCATCTATGTGAAGACTCATGAGGGTGGTAGGAATGGTGATCAAAAGGATGGAGGAGGAAGCCCGTGAGCTTCTACAAATACCAACTGATCAGGTAGCATCAAGTAGGTTGATAACAACCATGAAGGTACACATTTGATTGCTTCCAATGTTGAAGGGAATTGAGGTAAGATTTCCCTCAGTTAATTTTTCAACATTTAAATTGATATGTAATGGCCGAAGGCTTAGATAATGTAAATGTTGTTGATGATAGAATGATTTTATATCAAATGTTAGTTGCATATTGTGTTATGATTGATTATGAGATCATGACCAAGTAAAATCAAGAGACACACTCCTATTATAACAATGAATACCCATAGAGATATTCATGTGTGAGACCATGAGATGGTTGGATACATAAGGGCTATAGTGCTATGTGAGTGATCAATGGTATCTACTGTACATATGATTTTTGGACTGCAACCTCTTTGCCGACACTGAAGAGAACTTTAGAATTGTATTCTTGGTGTTGTGTTTGGGTTGGAAAGGAAGGTATCCGAATAGTCAAGAAAGTAGTAGAAAGTGTGTGGATGATGTGTTGAGGCGTTGGCCAAACCTTCTAGCTCATGATGGTGGAATGCATGACATAGTTATGTAGTGTTATGTGGTCAATGCGAGGATGCATTGCGTAGATGTGACCATGGGTATTGACACCTTAATTATTATTTTATTAGTAATTATTTGTTGCATTATGAAAAGCATGTGTTGCTAAAAATACATAATGATGGATAGCTACATTATATTTAATACGAATACTAGTTGAAGGTGACTGAATTGTTGTTGTTACAATTCTAAGATCACTTTTGGAGCCGTAGAAAATGTTACTAGTGGTATTAAAGGAATTGTTAAATGCATTATGGTGAATGCATGTATATAATATATGAAATAGAAATGATTATGATAACAAATAAAATGATGTGAGTATGGATACCTCATGAAGTTGATAACACTTCAGGAGTTGTTAGATATTGCAACAAGAAATTTGCAGGTTAAAGTAGCTACATAATGATAAATTACAGAAAATATCCGCAGAGTAATAACACCATTGATGTCTAGAAGAAATACAACATTTGCTGATAATACATGTATATAGAATGATGGGTTCATTCCAGTTAATAGTTGGGCTAATGGAAGTGATTGAATTGTAGTTGTAAACAATTTTGATACTTTGTGAAAATTTTT
>JZKD02S1770061.1:900643-913080 GCA_000966675.3 Picea glauca
TATATATATATATATATATATATATATACATAGTACACAAGATACTTACAATTTGTTTGGCTGAGTGTAAATTGGGAAAATTGTAGGGGGAGTGGTATTAGATATGGAAATAATGTAATCCCATAAGGAAGACTGCTATCTACTGCTGCAAGAGCCAAACATTATGGGTATAAATCTCATGCCTATAAATTTTATTGTTATATATAAAACAATTTGGGAAATTGGAATTTAAAATTTACTGACAATTTCTTTGGATGCATGTAAGATGAGGGAAATTGCAGGTAGGATGGTCTTAGATATGGAAGGGATGTAAGCCCATAAGGAATATTTATATATATAGTTTCATAAGCCAGACATTATGAGCAGAAAATACTCATATCTGGGGAATTTTATTTCCTGTATATAAACAGATTTGAAAAATTAAAAATTGTTATGATATGATAACAATTGGTTTGGATGATTGAAGGTTGAGCCTTGGGTATGGCCTTGCTATAATCCATAATAAATATTGATTCCTGCAACTGCAAAATCCAAATGAATTATGAGCAAAAAACTCATCTTGGAAAATTTTGTTTTCTTGTATAAAATAGATTTGACATTTATTATTGAAATTTGTTATAATGATATCTCATGATGACTGTATGTTTGTAATATAGATGAGATGTTTGATATGGAATATGGAAGCTCAGGAAAAACATCACTAGAATAAAATCAAGTTCAATGATGAAGGAATAGAATGAAGAAAGTTCATTGGAATTGTAGCAGCTGGAGTTCTTGGAGCCACAACTTTGAAACTTCTTAGCCAATTGCAATGGATCCCTAGAGATAAGTGGAATAACCTAAGGGACTGCATGGTAGATAAAGGGGTTCATTTCTTTGGGTTGTGAAGGATGATAGGGAAGGAGAGCTTGCTGGTTGGAACTACTACGAAAAATACAAATTCTGAAGATCATTATGCATGTTTTTAGCCGAAGTGCCTATGTATTCATGTTTTCTTTTCGGCCATAGTGCATATGTATATAAGAATTTGGTTGGACTGCCTATGCGTATTAAAGGCCATAGAGCCTAGATTTGTAAAATTAAGTTCATCGGTATGGTGTTGTGCATTGAGGACAGTGCCAAAATAAGGGGAGGGGGATGTAACACCCCAGTTTTGATCCCTATGAACGATAATGTATTATGTAAATGTAACTTAGGCTGGTGAGCTGATAAAGTTGGAAAGAGGTCAGAGTGCCTAGAAATGAAATACATCATTGGATGCAAGACAGACAATGATAAGAGATAGGGGGCTATGATTCCACGAGAGAGGGGGATAAAGGGGATAAGTCTTTTTAATATATTAAATTTACCCATTTTGGTTTTAATTTATAAAAGTGGTTACATGAGATTCTTGGGGAGGCCTAGTGGTTCTTGGTTCTTGTAATTATATAAACCCTGCCTGTGGGTTGTTTGTGGGTTGTTCTTGGTTAATCATTTCATTTGGAGAATTCCTCATTTGACTCTTGATAATTCATGTGCTCTTGGGATAAGCATGGAAATGAATGGATGGAGTAGGAGAGCCATTATGAGATGGTTGGGAGTAATTAATGATCATTTCAGGTTGGAATGGATGCCTATGGGCATGAGATTGATAACAATTCTAAATGAACTTTCACAACTGATATTCCTTGGAGTTTCTAGCATGGATATCTCTTGACCAGTAGCATTGGATCCCTAGAGAGAAATGTAAAAACCTGAGGCAATGCATGGCAGAGAAAGGGGTTCATTTCTTTGGGTTGTCCAGGATGAAGGGGAAAGAGAGTTGGAAATTAGGATTGTTGTGTTGTTGGGTAAACCTAAAAGCTAATTAGACGACTATTGTTTTTTTTAGATTTGGCCTATGACCCATCCTTGTGGATCCATAGCTTGGCTCGGGGGTGACATGCTATTGAGAATTGAAACAATAATGTGTATGGTTGGGAGGAACATCCTTGGTCTGTATCCAATTGGTGATGGTTTAATTAAAGATAATTTCTCTCTGTGTTTTCTACATAATTTATATTCTGTTGAGCATATTTATCTCTGAGATGTATTTTTTTCTAGGAATGCTTGCTGGTTATTAATGTGCATGGAACGTTGTTCCTTTATTAGATGGTTTAACATGAATATTTTTTAATGCATGGGTCGTTATCACATTATTTCATGATGTATTTCAAATTAATTATTACCAGAATTTGAGATCAGTTTCGAAGTGGGTTTTGAGGTAGCATGCCTAGCCTTTGGGTGGTTGGGTATGTTACAAGAATACAATCTAAGAAAACAATTAGAAACCTATCTAGGTACTCCTTGAACAGTTCATTCATCAGGAACATAAAAACATCTGGGGAATTTGATGGTCCAAATGACATTACCGTAAATTCATAATTTCCATTCCTTGTTCCGAATGTTGTTTTGCTAATGTCTTCTTCCTTTATTCTTACTTGATGATAACCTGATCTCAAGTCAATATTTGAAAATATTCTTGCACCCTTCAACTGATCAAACAAATCATCAATCCTTGGTAAAGGATGTTTGGTATTTATGTTGACCTTATTCAACTGCCTGGAATCAATACACAACCTTAAGGTTCCACATTTCATTTACACAAAAAGAACTAGGGCTCCCAAAGGTGACACACTTGGGCATATATGTAATACCCATGTTTCCCCCAGCTTGTAATTAATCATTAATTAATATTACCATGCTATGGCATGTGAACAATGTAAATGTATTATTGTTTAGATTTCTAATAATTGATAGTGGGGGTGAATCCTTGAAGTACTGGCCATGATATCACTAGAGGAAAGAGTGAGGAAACTGTAGAGAGGGTTCATTATGTCAAAATGACCCCAAATTCTCTTTGTTGAAATAATAAGCTTCATATTGATCCCAAGGAAGAATCAGTTAATGAGAAAAGGACTGGTGGTTGAACAATCAACTACCCTAATGAATGGAAGCATGGAGGGTCTAGATGAGAATATAGAAAACGATGAGCATGGAGTACCACAGAGTGTAGTTTCTTGCAGGCCCAGATTGACTCGAGTTCCTTCTGACAGAAGGAAGAGGATAGGTCTAGAACCTTCCTAGGGAGGAAAAAGGCATGCAAGAATACACATGAAAGAAGACAAGAGGAGACCATTCCCACATGGGTTGTGTGACATGGATATGCTGAGAGAAAGAGGAGAGTGCATGAGAGACTCTAGTTCAGATAAGAACTGATAGATTAAATTGATTTGGTTAAAAGGAGAGAACAAGAGAAAGGATCTCTGAGAGTTTGCAGAAAACATGACCTGAGAAGGAGGTCACAAGATTGATGTTGAGGGAGAATATGATAAACCTCACAAAGGTTGTGAAAGAGAAAGAACCTCTGAGAAATTGCAAAAGTTCCTTAGTGATATCATGGCTTGGCACGGGGGTGGCCAGAGCACTAAGAATGAATGTCTCCGAGCGCTAAGGATTGTAGTTGTGTACTACTATGGATAGACACAGTTGTGATATATTGAATGACATTGTTTTGATTGCCTTGAAAACTATTAGTAGTGTTGGAAATTATTATCATCTAGATGGATGATCAATGAACATATATTCTCTAGACGAAAAATGGTCTAAGACATTTATTCTTCTAGAACATATGTCCGGATTAGAAGAATGGCTCTTATGTCACTCTATGGAGTGAGTGACTTATCCAAAATCATGTCTGATTACTCATATGGAGTATGGTTTTGAGAGATGATGCAGTTGATGACGCTGATAGTGATGATGGTTCTCATGATCTAATCATGAGTTAGTCTATGCGACTATGTTGATGCTACCGGGTGAATGGTATGTTTGTGCTCAAGACCATTACCTTCATTACCTCCCTAGCTAGGAGGGAGTGTTGATATTATGGTAGTTGCAGGAGGTATTTACCTCCAAGTGTAAACCTGTCAAGAATAGAATATTCGGGGAAGCAAGAAGAAACCTTAATTAATTGGTTAATAACCCTAGAAGACAAGTTGGCTCAAGAGAATGACTTGTATTAGGTTATTAGCCTCCAAGAAAAGAAGTCGGCTAAAGGAAATGTTATATACTAAAGAATTAGTACCCAGAATGAGAAGTCGGCCCAGGCAGTCTGCCAGAAATAGTATAAATACAGGAGGCCAATCTTCATTCTGGCCAACATTCTCAGAACTGCAGAAGCAACACTTGTGTGCACTGTAGTTGGCCAGTTTGTGCGCAAGTTTGGAGGAGAGATATTGTTGCAGTTGCTGCAACTAGAAAATTTCGGTTTTGGCTTGGACTCTCTCTTGGTTATGGTTTGGAATCTCTGATCAACTCTTGTTACTCTTGCTTGGTGCGCTATCCATGGAGAAAGGTGCACCACCTTTGTTTAGCTATCTAGCCTAGGGTTTGCTTCCAGAATGATTCTCTATCAAGGTTAAGGTGCTCGGGGGTGGCTTCGGCCTATGGTTGGGTGACAATATATCTATATTGTCTATGGTTAAATGAACACATCCATTATATTCTAAGGAATTATTATTCAGTTGCTACATAGTCTTAATGAATTGAAAGGAACACCAACAAGAATCCTCACATAGGACATGAAGCTAGTAGGTGAAGAATTTCATTAATGGGGCATATAAAGGAAAATTAAGACTCCATAGCTTTGAATGTAGATATGTGTAGATATATGCAAAGCTTGATGTGAAAGAGAACAAGGACCTTAAGAGGTGAACTGGGAATCTTCTCTATGTGCCAAGCACATGAGTTACGGGGAAGGATTTTCTAACTATGACTTAGCTACTCGTATAAAAGTACTCAGAGCAAGAAAGCCACTTCTGATATCAAATTTCATAGTGGAAACACGATGCTAATGAAGAGAAATCATGGATATAATAATGAAGGTTCTTTCACTTGAAAAGTGTCATTGAATGAAATAGACTTCCATTGGGAATGGTATTGAGTGAGAAAAGTGGGAATTGTTAAATGAAGTAATCTAATGGAAAACTAGAATTAATATTGCGAATGTGGAATGATTATGGGTAAGTTTAATTCAAGGATGTTGTGATAGTAGAATGATGGAATGTTGTGAGCCACCTCATTCTAGGGTGCTGGAATGTTTCATAAAGGTAAAGTTTGATATGATTTCCTAAGATAAGTTGCTGCAAATATAAACCTTGATTGGATTGTAGAATGGCCAAGTGGAACTTGGTTGGAAGGTATTCATACCAGGGAACAATAGTGCAGATGAGAAGAATGGGAGAACACAAGGAAACAAGGATCTGAAGAAATTCAAGGACAACCAACTACAACATAAATAAATAAATAATAAGTGAACTAAAACATAAATGCACTAGAGTGCATGATGCATAGAATGAAGTTAGAATACATATGCATTAGTAGGCATGATGATAGTGAATGTTTGGTGCATATGGATGTGCATTTGTTCATATGTAGATTCTTGAATATGAATATGGCATGCTTGTGGAATTAGAACAATCTGTTGTTATATACATGCAATAATGATGTTATGGCAATTGAATATGACTAATGATGAATTATGTATGTAGGAAAAATGATATAGCATGGTTAAAGAGGTGGATGTTGCAGTTGTTTATTATGACTTCCATTTATGTGAAGAATCATGAGGGTGGTAGGAATGGTGATCCAAAGGATGGAGGGGGAAGCCTGTGAGCTTCTAAAAATACCAATTGATCAAGTAGCATCAAGTAGGTTGATAACAACCATGAAGGTTCACATTTGATTGCTTCCAATGTTGAAGGGAATTGAGGTAAGATTTCCCTTATTTCACTTTTCAACATTTAAATTGATATGTAATGGCTGAAGGCCTAGAGAATGTAAATGTTGTTGATGATAAAATGATTTTAGATCAAATGTTAGTTGCATATTGTGTTATGATTGGTTATGAGATCATGACCAGGTCAAATCAAGAGACATACTACTATTATAACAATGAATACCCATAGAGATATTCATGTGTGAGACCATGATATGGTTGGATATAGAAGGGCTATAGTTCTATTTGAGTGATCAATGGTATCTACTGTACATATGATTTTTAGACTGCAACCTCTTTTCCGACACTGAAGAGAACTTAAGAATTGTATTCTTGGTGTTGTGTTTGGGTTGAAAAGGAAGATATCAAAATAGTCAAGCAAGTAGTAGAAAGTGCATGGATGATGTCTTGAGGCATTGGCCAAACCTTCCGGCTCACGATGGTGGAATGCATGACATAGTTATGTGGTCAATGCGAGGATGCATTGCATAGATGTGACCATGGGTATTGTCACTTTAATTATTATTTTATTAGTAATTATTTGTTGCATTATGAAAAGGATGTGGTGCTAAAAATACATAATGATGGATAGATACATTATATTTAATATGAATACTAGCTGAAGGTGATTGAATTTTTGTTGTTACAATTCTGAGATCACTTTTGGAGCTGTACAAAATTTTACAAGTGGCATTAAAGGAGTTGTTGAATGCATTATGGTGAATGCATGTATATAAAATATGAAATAGAAATGATTATGATAACAAATAAAATTATGTGAGTATGGATACCTCATGAAGTTGATAACACTTCAGGAGTTGTTAGATATTGCAACAAGAAAATTGCAGGTTAAAGTAGCTACATAATGATAAATTACAGAAAATATCTGCATAGTAATAACACCATTGATGTCTAGAAGAAATACAATATTTGATGATAATACATGTATAGAGAATGATGGGTTCATTCCAGTTAACAGTTGGGCTAATGGAAGTGATTGAATTGTATTTGTAAACAATTTTGATACTTTGTGAATTTTTTTAATTGTTTCCATGAATAAATATATATATTGTACATGAGATACTTATAGTTTGTTTCGCTGAGTGTAAATTGGGAAAATTGCGGGGGGAGTGGTATTAGATATGGAAATAATGTAATCCCATAAGGAAGACTGATATCTACTGTTGCAAGAGCCAAACATTATGGGTAGAAATCTCATGCCTAGAAATTTTGTTTTTACATATAAAACAATTTTGGAAATTGGAATTTAAAACTTACCGACAATTTGTTTGGTTGCATGTAAGATGAGGAAAATTGTAGGTAGGATGGTATTAGATATGGAAGGGATGTAAGCCCATAAGGAATATTGATATCTATAGTTGCAAAAGCCAAACATTCTGAGAAGAAAATACTCATATCTGGGGAATTTATTTCATGTATATAAACAGATTTGAGAAATTAAAAATTGTTATGATATGCTAACAATTGGTTTGGATGATTGAAGGTTGAGAAAATTGTAGGAATAATGGTATTGGGTATGGCCTTGCTGTAATCCATAATAAATATTGATTCCTGCAACTGAAAAATCCAAACAAATTATGAGCAAGAAACTCATCTTGGAAAATTTTGTTTTCTTGTATAAAATAGATTTTATCTTTAATATTGAAATTTGTTATAATGATATCTCATGATGACTGTATGTTTGTAATACAGATGAGATGTTTGATATGGAATATGGAATCTCGGGAAAAATATCTCTAGAAGAAAATCGAGTTCAATGATGAAGGAATAGAATGAAGAAAGTCCAATGGACTTGTTGCAGCTGGAGTTCTTCGAGCCACAACTTTGAAACTTCTTGGCCAACTGCACTGGATCCCTGGAGATAAGTGGAAAAACCTAAGGGACTGCATGGCAGATAGAGGGGTTCATTTCTTTGGGTTGTGCAAGATGATAGGGAAGGAGAGATTGCTGGTTGGAACTACTTCCAAAAATATAAATTTTGAATATCATTATGCATGTTTTTGGCCGAAGTGCCTATGTATTCATGTTTTGTTTTCGACCATAGTGCCTATGTATATAAGAATTTGGTTGGACTGCCTGTGTGTATTAATGGCCAAAGATCCTAGATTTGTAATATTAAGAACATTAGTATGGTGTTGTGCACTGAGGACAATGCCAAATTAAGGGGAGGGGGATGTAACACCCCAGTTTTGATCCCTATTAACTAGAATATATTATGTAAATGTAGCTTAGGCTGGTGAGCCGATAAATTTGGAAAGAGGTTGGAGTGCCTAGAAATGTAATACATTGTTGGATGCAAGATAGACAATGATAAGAGATAGGGGGATATGATTCCATGAGAGAGGGGGATAAAGGGGCTAAGTCTTTTTATATATTTAATTTACCCTTTTTGGTTTTAATTGAGAAAAGTGGTTACATGAGCTTCTTGGGGAGGCCAAGTGGCTCTTGGTTCTTGTAATTATATAAACCCTGCCCATGGGTTATTTGCGGGTTGTTATTAGTTAATCATTTCATTTGGAGAATTCCTCATTTCATTCTTGATAATTCATGTGCTCTTGGGATAAGCATGGAAATGAATGGATGGAGGAGGAGAGCCATTATGAGATGGATGGGAGTAATTAATGATCATTTCAAGTTAGAATGGATGCATATGGGCTTGAGATTGATAACAATTCTGAATGAACTGTTCACAACTTAGAATCCTTGGAGTTTCAAGCATGGATATCTCTTGACTAGTAGCATTGGATCCCTAGAGAGAAATGGAAAAACTTGAGGGAATGCATGGTAGAGAAAGGGGTTTATTTCTTTGGGTTGTGCAGGATGAAGGGGAAAGAGAGTTGGAAATTAGGATTGTTGTGTGGTTGGGAAAACCTGAGAGCTAATTAGATGTCTTTTGTTTGTTTTAGATTTGGCCTAGGACCCATCCTTGTGGATCCATAACCCTGGATCGGGGGTGACCTGCTGTTGAGAATTGCAACAATAGTGTCTATGGTTGGGAGGAACGTCCTTGGTCTGTAGCCAATTGGAGATGATTTGATTAAAGATAAGTCTTCTTTGTGTTTTCTGCATAATTTATATTTTGTTGAGTATATTTATCTCTAAGATGTATTTTTTGTGGGAATGCTTGCTGGTTATTAATGTGCATGAAACGTTGTTCCTTTCTTAGATGTTTTAACATGAATCTTGATTAATGCATGTGTGGTTATCACATTCTTTCATGTTGGATTTCAAATTAATTATTAACATAATTCAAGATCACTTTCAAAGTGGGTTTTGAGGTAGCATGCCTAGCCTGTGGGTGGGTGGGTATGTTACAAGAATATAATCTAAGAAAACAATTAGAAACCAATCTAGGTACTCCTTGAACACTTCATTCATTAGGAACATATAAACATCTGGGGAATTTGATAGTCCAAATGACATTACCGTAAATTCATAATTTCCATTCCTTGTTCCGAATGTTGTCTTGCTAATGTCTTCTTCCTTTATCCTTACTTGATCATAACCTGATCTCAAGTAAATATTTGAAAATATTCTTGTACCTTTCAACTGATCAAACAAATCATCAATCCTTGGTAAAGGATGTTTTTTTTTTTTAAATTTTTGGTGACCTTATTCAACTTCCTGGAATCAATACACAACCTTAAGGTTTCGTATTTATTCTTCACAAAAAGAACTAGGGCTCCCAAAGGTGACACACTTGGGCGTATATGTAATACCCCTGTTTCCCCCAGCTTGTAATTAATCATTAATTAAGATTACCATGCTATGACATGTGAACAATGTAAATGTATTATTGTTTAGATTTCCAATAATTGACTATGGGGGTGAATCGTTGAAGTACTAGCCATGATATCACTAGAGGAAAGAGTGAGGAAACTGTAGAGAGGGTTCATTATGTCAAAATGACCCCAAATTCTCTTTTTTGAAATAACAAGCTTCATATTGATACCAAGGAAAAATCAGTTAATGAGAAAAGGACTGGTGGTTGAACAATCAATTACCCTAATGAATGGAAGCATGGAGGGTCTAGATGAGAAGATAGAAAAATATCAACACGAAGTACCACATAGTGTAGTTTCCTGTAGGCCCAGATTGACCCGAGTTCCTTCTGACAGAAGGAAGAGGATAGGTCCAGAACCTTCTCGGGGAGGAAAAAGGCATGAAAGAATACACATTAAATAAGACAAGAGGAGACCATTCCCACATGGGGTGTGCAACTTGGATATGCTGAGAGAAAGAGGAGAGTGTGTGAGAGTCTCCATTTTAGAGAAAAACTGAGAGATTAAATTGATTTGGTTAAAAGGAGAGAAAAAGATAAAGGATCTCTGAGAGTTTGCAAAAAACATGACCTGAGCAGAAGGTCATGAGCTTGATGCTGAGGGAGCATATGATAAACCTTGCAGAGGTTGTGAAAGAGGAAGAATCTCTGAGAAACTACAAAATTTCCCTAGTGATATCATGGCTTGGAACAGGGGTGGCTAGAGCGCTAAGAATGAATGCCTCTGAGCCTACGGTTGGGAGGAAAGGTGAACACCCACAATCAGTTGGTCAGTGATCGACTGTAATAGATAAGTATTTCATATACCTTGTGTACTAGAATTTAAATGAGTGATTGGATGTTTGTGTTTGTGACTAAAATTTGCATTGTATGATTAATTTTAGTAATGCTTATTGTTATTTTGTGAACCCCTACTGTTATAACCCTAAATTGCACCACACATGATTACCTGGCATCAGGCCAACTCATATCCCTTCTTTGCCAAAACTATGATGAACAAACTCTTCAAAAATCCTCTTGTGTCAAGGCCCACACGCCCTAACCCATTACTGCACGTGTGTACATGCTGGCAGGCCCACTACAGCCCGCGCGTACCTAACAAAACACAAAAATAGGAAAGTTGCCGACGAGAAAAAAAGCTATGGGTCAGTTAACTGAAACTCCTGGCCATGCATGGCCGAGATTTCGTCCAAAACCCTAGCTCCTTCTAGCCTATAAAAGAAGGGGTATGGGTACCATTTGGAGGAGGAAGAATATAGCAAAGAAACTCTGCCCATTTGCCGAATCCATTGTCCCAACCCTTTAGCCTTTCCTCAAGCCAAAGGAGAATTAACGCAAAGTAGTTGGAGGACAAAAGAAGAGGAGGAACCCAGGATTAGGATCAAGGAGCAGTGGCTAGTCTCGACTTTGATTGTAAGTTGATTCATTTTGAAAATAATAAAATAATACTTTTCCCGTCCCAATGCATGAGTTATCTATGATTTGTTTAATTTGTGCTTAATTTCTAACCCTCAAGTAGAAAAGTAGCGTGCATGCATCATTGTTTGTTTTGATTGCAGGTTATCGTTGGAAGGAGCAGCACCAACAAACGGACAAAAGCACAACGGAGGATCTACACCAAACATTAGTAACAAGGTTGGTAGTTCCTTTCCATGTATGTATTGTGAAAGAGGGGCTTAAGTTTTGGGTGGTAGGTTAAAAAGTAATTCCTTTATGGTCAAAATCTGCATGCAAGTCTGACCCTAGTTTGCTAGTCTGTAGGGTATTTTTCCCAACAACAAAATTGGCTACCATACTAGGGACAATACTCTTTAGGGTTTCCGGATTTAGTTGAGTTTTTTGGGTAGTTTAAGAGATTAGATTTTCTGTTTCTTTACCTGTCTTTTTCAGTAAATCCTGAGCTAGCAGGGAGCCTGGTTCTTTATACCAGTTTTCCCTGACTGTTGCTTGACAGAAATTATCAGGACACACAGAGGTACACGCGGCCTACAGAAGGCCAACATGCGTGTACCCACGCCCTAACCTCTTATAGCCCGCGTGTGAACGCTAGCTGTAGAGGTTTCAATAGCCTGTAGGAGTTCAGAGAGCTTGAGAGGCAGTCCTCCTCTTCCCTGTCAGAATTATACATTCTTAGGGGGTTTTCTGGATCCTGTCTGAGTCTTGTTGGTTCACAGTCTTGTCTCAGTTTGTCTTGTTGTGTTTTGTTATTCCTTACAATTATTTTTATTTTCTGTTAGAAGAAGCATCCAAGCCTTCAAGAGACCCTGGTTATAAATACTAGAGGCCTCTTCCTGGTCTGGGCTACCTATTTTTATTTTTGTCTTAAAGTTTATACATACACGTGGCCTGTACAAGGTCAGCCCGCGTGTACAGGCGTTTTGTTCTAGCTCAGCATGCGTTCGCAGGTGTGTTGTTTCAGTGACAGTAGCGTGCTTGACCAACTGCTTTTCAATTAGGGTGGGGTAGTCATCCCCTCCTGTGGTGAGAAGTGTTCCTCTCAAGTGTTTGAGTCTAGGTTTGAACAGTTAGTAGGTTAGGGCCTCTTACCCTTAGCCTGTTTTTTCTTAGTTAATAATTGATAGAAAAGATAAAAAAGAAAAATTTTGTTTTATGGTTTTTAGACAAGTGTAAGAGTCTGTGCTTTCTTGATTTCCATTGTGTGTCTTTGCTCTGATTCTTTGTGATCTGCGCTTTAAGACAGAATTTTGTTTTTCTTGGTTTTAGGCTTGTCGGTATTTTCCCTTTGTTGCTTGATTAGCACGTAAATAAAAAAAAAAAGAGAAAAAAAAAATCTTTTCATTTTCTTCTTTGTTTGAAGATTGTGTTTCTGCATCAATAGCT
>JZKD02S1770061.1:919057-930125 GCA_000966675.3 Picea glauca
TTTACACCACAGGGTCAGTTGTTATCTTCCGGAGGTATATGCTTAGGTGACACCACAAATAATGTTGTCGAGTATAGTGCAGTTATTGAGTTGCTTCGTGACGCATTGTCATTGGATATCTCTCGTCTCCGGGTCTATTATGACGCTCAACTGGTTGTGTCGCAGATAAATAGAATATACCGGGTTCATGATCCAACTTTACACCGACGATTCCTTAGGGTACGTCTCTTAGAATGCAACTTTGATTATATTACATATTTTCATGTTCCTAGGAGATTAAACCAAATCAAAGATACTCTAGCTAATCACATTTTAGATTGGCATCTTGCCCACATATAAAAAGATCATGGACATAAACATGTAAATACATTTTTGCACACATAATCCATAAGACACAAAAGAGATAAAAACCATATATAAACATCATAAAATCCTCAGAGTACATAGATGGATGCAAGCGCCTCAAAAGTGGGAATAGTAATGAGTCACCAGGCTTATGCCCTCAAAAAATATATACAACAAGGTGCTCGTGGCACATAAAAAGTCTAAAGTCTATTCAGGGCCTATGGGCCCTGTTATAATCATCTACTACACGGGCTAAACACCTAAACAATCGGACCCATGTCCGAGGTGCCCCCACAACATGAGTCTGCATGGATGGCGGCATGTCCTCTATCTCTACCATTGGGACTGTGCGAGTGAACGAAGTAAAATTCCGCTCAACTCGCCTCGGGACCCTCTTGAACTCTCCTACTGGGAGGTTCCCTGCTACTGCTACTCCCCCAGCGGTGATAGCTGCGGCTTCTGGCCATGGGTGACGCTTGTTCCGTGCATAGTCGGCAGGTCGCACGGGTCCCACATCTGCGTGCAATAAACGTTTACCCATAAAATACTCTGGCATACAAAAATGATATATATAACAAAAAGACATAAAAATTACATATGAAAACAAAAAAAATACAAAGGTGGAGACTTACCCATCTCCCCTTGCTCCTCACTAGGAGGCACGGGTATCTCTGGATCTCTCGAAAAGTTGATCCTCGCATATGGGTAGTCCTTGATAGCAGGGATCTGTCATGACAGCCAAGAAAAAAATTCATCGTCGAAGGCCTCAACGGTCCTTCCGCCACCCTGTCGCGGCAGTAATACTGTCCATCTACACACTGCGGGGAAAGAGGCCAGATGTCCTCGTACTGCAAGCCGAGGACTGAAGCACGAAACTCTCTCGAAAAAGAACGAACAAAGGATAGTCTCAAACCCGAAGTTCCTCTGTGTCCGTTGTCGACAATCTGTCAATTGCCTCTTCAAACACTCCAGCAGTGTGGTACTCCAATCAAAAATTTGTGCATTCATGCACTGGATAACACAGTTCATCTGTGCACGCGAAGCCTGATGCACGACTTCTGAGCCAGTAATCCGCCCAATAAGCAATAGGATAGTTTGTAGTGCGAGGTTGGTAATATTGATAATAGGTACCGAGGAACCTCTACGATCGGTCCTAGCCTAACAGTACTCAGCTATCAGCTCCGATACCTTGCTCAGCCCCGCAAGAAAAGTCTGAAAGTTGACTGGTTCCCCTCTCCTTGAGAGGCCAGTCAGAAAGTAAATATCCTCGGTGGTGGGCACCAAGGATTTCCCCTCTAGCATAAACACCTCTACGTCAGGGTGCCAGTAATCAATCAAGGTGTTCAGTAGCCTTGGTTTCACACACATGAACGAACATAAGAAGAATTTAATCAAACCACATTGCATTAACACGACCACAAAATTCGCATCTGCAACAACCAACTCACTGATTGCCTCATGCTCCCTTTCCCTCCACTAGACATACATCCTGCCAACACAACAAGGTATAGGAGGGTCAATACTGCTTTCCATTTTCTTTTTCATCACTGGGGGGTACACACGGCCTGTAGAGGTGACAGTTGCGTGTACACGCGTGCAGACTTTGCTCTGAACGCATGTACTTAGGGCTGACCTTTTTGAGGTCGACGCCCACCCAAAAAAAATAAACTAAATGCTAAAATGGAAGTATTGAATAGCTAGATAAGGGAGTTTGTACTTACTTAGTCCAAGCAGAAGTCCGTTTTGTCCACTGTAGCTCCCAGAATCACGATCTTTGGCAAATGGGGTCTTTTGGCTCCAAAGTCAATTTCCAAATCAACAATGGTGATAATGAGCTGCCAACTTCTATTTATAGACTTTTTGGCCTCTTTTTGTCATTTTTTTGGCCCCCCTTATCAGTTTCTTTATACCAAAAACCATTTAGAGTGATCCAGGAGTTATATGGGAGGGATTTGATCAGGTATTGGGACAATTTTTTTTGAGTTTCGAAAAAATATTGACGGTCCATAAAAAATTTATTTTTTCAAAAATCAACTTGAGCATATAGGTTAGGATACTACCCCAACTTTTGCATCTCGTTGCCTTTTTCTTATGTTATAGGATCAATCCCATCAAGTTGTGACACGGAACCGTCATCTCTGCTCTATAAGTGTCGCGACTTGGTGGTAGAGCTTACCAAAACATGGATGCCCTAGGTAGGTCCTGGTTGCATTATGGTGTCCATGCCGTTCCTAACAACACTGTAGGCTCGAGAGTCTATATAGTCTTTCCTGCATATGAGTTTGAGCCTCATTTGCATGGGTCTTTTTCACTCCTCGTCTTACCCTTCGGACTCCCAAAACATAACGGGTCTCCTTTTAATCCCTTTTTAGACCCTCTAAAAATGAAAAGATTGTCGAGCGATCTTGTGACCTTTCACGCTCGTTAAACTAAAATTTGAAGTCACGTCTGTTCGACGGTAGTTTACCCCTTTTTCGGTCCAGACGGTCAACTGTACGAACAAAGGAATACTCTATTGAATTCCCATTCTTTAGAAGAGTATCCTCAGGTATAATTTTATTCCTTTTTTCGGGCCTGAGGGACTAAATTTACGAAAAAGAAACCCCCACAGAGTCCATGGTTAAGCTCTTTTCAGACTCCCTAAAATTGAAAAGATCGTCGAGTGACCTTATTCTTTCGCACTCGTTAAAATGGTCCAGAAGAAAATTCCTGACGGAGTCCATAGTTAATCTTTTTTCAGACTCCTTAAAAATGAAAAAATAGCTGAGTGATCTTGTCCTTTTCACACTCGTTAAAATGGTTTTGAATTGACGTCTAATCGGTGCTAGTTTATCCCTTTTTCGAACCAACTAGACTATTGTCGAAAAATGTACCCCACTGGAGTGTCCTTTTATTCTTTTTCAGACTCTCTAAATATGAAAAACTACCGAGCTTCCCTTCTCTGGGCTCGTTAAACTTACATCGAAGGACGTTACCATTGTGTGATCTATCAACTGCATTTGCATACCTTATCCATCAGCCTTGTGACAGTTTTCTTCTGTGTCTTAACACCTTTGGCCGCCGGAGGATTTTTCCCGAGTATTATTTCACCAGAACATAAGTCTTGTCCTTGTTCCTTGACCTTGTATGTTTTCCGTACTCGTTCCTCCATTGTAACGTAACATTCCTTTATTCTTTTTCAAAAATGATCAAAAAGAACAAAAAAATCAAATATACCCCAAAAAGAGGATGGGAAAGGTATTTTCTTTATTGACAGCATCATGAGTCACCCTTGGATAAAGAACATCTGTTCATTTGATCATCAGACTATGGGATGTAGTACGACCTTAGGAAGCTTTTCTCGCTATATAGAGTTGTGTCCTCCACCTTTTGGTTACTCTTCCAAACATATGGAGAGTTTGCGTTGCCTCCTGCTTCGTAGACTTATGATTAACATATATGTTGCCTGAGTTTTATCACTTGTCGTGCTATTGTCCAAGGGAATTTTGTCACTAATCCTGAGTCGGCCCCTCTGCAATATGTCTCTTGTCCGCATACCCGGCCATCCTGAACGTCCAATCAAGTCCTTGTTCGAAATCACTGAATCCTTCAGTCCGATCATCAAGATTATCAAGTCCATAACCGACGAGCCGTTGAAGACCTCTGGGTAGTGCAGTCCACTCATATTACACTCCTACCTGATTTTTAGAAGATTTTGAAGTTGTTGCTCGAGCTCTGAAGTACAACCATCAGGTCGAATCAACTTCTGGGAGATGGATACTCTATATGTATATCTTTCTGATTTCGAGATGTAGCTCCACTGTGTATTATTCGCGGCTACTCTTTATAGTTATTTGACATGGATCTACAATGTATTTGATTGGTAGCCATGGTTCTATTTTATCCCGAGCATGGGTATGCCCACCTCGGTGAGACATTTGTTATTTTGCAGACGACACCTCCTAGTTCCTGATTCTTGGGCTCACTCATTCAGCATATCAGTACAGATTGGTAAAAGATTGGTAATGTATTTCGTCCATCAGATGCTCTTCTGACCTCAGACATTAGGGGGCATCTGTTATAACCCTAAATTGCACCACACATGCTTACCTGGCATCAGGCCAACTCATATCCCTTCTTTGCCAAAACTATGTTGAACAAACTCTTTGAAAATCCTCTTGTGTCAAGGCCCACGTGCCCTAACCCATTACTGCACGCGTGTACACGTTGGCAGGCCCACTACAGCCCGCGTGTACCTAACAAAACACAAAAATAGGAAATTTGCCGACGGGACAAAAAGCTATGGGTCAGTTACTTGAAACTCCCGGCCATGCATGGCCGAGAGTTCGTCCAAAACCCTAGCTCCTTCTAGCCTATAAAATAAGGGGTAGGGGTACCATTTGGAGGAGGAAGAATATAGCAAAGAAACTCTACCCATTTTCCGAATCCATTGTCCCAACCCTTTAGCATTTCCTCAAGCCAAAGGAGAATTAACGAAAAGTAGTTGGAGGACAAAAGAAGAGGAGGAGCCCAGGATCAGGATCAAGGAGCGGTGGCCGGTCTTGACTTTGATTGTAAGTTGATTCATTTTGAAAATAATAAAAGAATACTTTTCCCGTCCCAATGCATGAGTTATCTATGATTTGTTTAATTTGGGCTTAATTTCTAACCCTCAAGTAGAAAAGTAGCGTGCATTCATCGTTGTTTGTTTTGATTGCAGGTTATCGTTGTAAGGAGCAGCACCAACAAACGGACAAAAGCGCAACGGAGGATATACACCAAACATCAGTAAAAAGGTTGGTAGTTCCTTTCCATGTATGTATTGTGAAAGAGGGGTTTAAGTTTTGGGTGGTAGGTTAAAAAGTGATTCCTTTACGGTCAAAATCTGCATGCAAGTCTGACCCTAGTTTTCTAGTCCATAGGGTATTTTTCCCAACAACACCTGCATTTGAATGGTTTCTATTTTCCTTTTCTTAGAAGTAAGAGAACTATTAGACATGGATCTTCAGATGAAATAGGAATAAGATTATGGTTTCTTTGTTGGTTGGAAAATACTTAGGGGAATTTTCCCAAGGGTTGATTTTTTAATGTAAGAGTAGGGGAAGACTTCGTTTGAATGCTTCAGTCCCATTGATCCCTCAAAAATTCCTTCTCCTATTTTAAAACTTACGTTATGTGAATGGAAGGTGCTTCAAAATAGTCATCCAAGAGACCATGAGCTCATGCCCACGACCTTAACCAAATCTTGGCTAAGAGTTATGAGTGTAGCCTTTGGAGCTTGACAAATTTCCATAAGACCAGGTCCATGGAACCCTTTGCTGCACTCAATAAGGAGTTAAGTTATTCGGGACTCTAGGAGTCTGGAGCTCTGGGGTGAATGAACATTGCAACGTCCAAATGCATCGAAGGTGACTTGTCAGACCGGTAACTCAATGGTTGACCAAAAGTTGGCGGTCATTTACCTGTTATCATGGGATTCATCCCCCTGTTAAACCTTGATCCACTTATCGGTGGTGAAGTAACGTGAGTCATAGATCTGAGGCTATTCAATATCTCTCCTAACTATTAGATCTACATCATGGTCATCCGACGTCGACCTACTCTGAGAGAAAAAAAGTGTTAAACAGGAGGAACCCCCGAAATCTGAAGTCGTGAAGTGAGGAGGACTGTTGATTCGAGGATGCTTTAGGATCTCTCCTGACCATTGTATCTAGATCGTGGTTAGTCCGACGTTGACCTACTCCGAGAGAGAAAAGGTGTTGAAAAATTAGAACCTTCGAATGCAAAAATCATGAAGTAACATGGACCATGGATCTAAGGATCCGTCAGGACCCTTCTCAACCATTATATCGAGCCTAGTGAAAGGATATCGTAAAGTACTTTGATGAAGTCCTACTCCAAGAGGTTCGACATGTTGGTGAATAAGAATATAGATGGAGCGTCGAAGGCCGGAGTGATGTGGCACGATGATGTCACCTAGGGTGACATGGAACCATAGTAGGTGTGCCATGTGTCACCCCGATTCATGACTTTCATAGACCTTGTGTGTCAAATAGACCTTGACATGTGTCACCAGTTGATTGGGCCATGTGTCACCCATGTCTTCTACAAATGTCTTCAATTGGATCAAACTAAGTAATATTAGGGGTCGCCCAATCATTATTTGGCTCTCCGGCTAAAACCCACTTCGGGTGATTCAATATGCAAGGCATGGAGTTTCCCCAAAGCATCGAAGGCCAGCGTGATATCAGTAGATGACATGGAAAAAGTACATGGTGGAGTCCGACTGTGTGACAAAGCCATCCCATGTCAGCATGTGGCTAAGCCACATGTCCTATTGATTTATCGTATATGCTATAGAGTTGGAGAGATGGGTACCGCATGTCAACGTGGCATCACCACCATGTATCTGCCAGGTGGCAGATGGTAGTAGGGACACCTATGAAAAATTCCACGTATGAAAGAGGGACTTGCTCTAGGAGTTCAGGAATTCAGAACTCTGGGTGTTTGGAGTGATAAGACACAAGCTCCAAAAAGGGTCAAAGGGCCGGAGCCACATGACTAGACTCCAAGGTTTATAACTCTAGAGGATTTGCAAATAGAGAAAAGTAGTTAAAGTGCTGAAGTGCCGAAGTGACAAAGCACCAAGTTTTCCTCTGTTGTAGTGTCAAGATCCTATAAGACGGGTTTGTGTGTGTCATGGTGATGTGGCGTGTCTGGATAGATCCACATGGCACCGTGGGATTGGACACAAATTAGGTGTGGGACCCCACCCCTCTAGTTAAGTCCAAGTGATTGGTTAAGTGTGAGTAAATATTAACTGTTAGATCCAAAGGTGGAAAAAGATCCACCATAGATTCTGGAGTAGAGGGAGGCTTCATGACATCGGGAATATTTATTACTGTACAAAATAACATGGAAAGGCTGAAATCCAGAGGAATAGGTTCTAGTGCCGGTCGCATGGTAAGGTAAAAAAGGAAAAACAAGAAACACCAAGGTTCTGGGAGCAGATAAGCCCACAATGACTCGACAAAGAGTTTCCCCTGTAAACCCTTCTTCTGCAACCATGTCATGTCGAAAAGATGACGATCGGGGCTGATATAGTGCCATGTTGAATGGTACAAGGAAATAAAATCCACATGGAAAAGGGGGTGGCCATTGGCCAATGACACCTTGAAAAATTCAGAAGGACTTAAATCTCGAACCAGAACTCAGTTTTGGATGAGCTTCTAGTCATTGGAAAGCTCTCAGAGAGCACAAGGCAAGGGTCCCTCTCTTTGAGGAACTCAGAGAAGCTGAAAGAAAGAGAAAAAATTATATACCATCCCTTAAAAGGGTACTTAAGGGGTTGGTTGTGTTACAAAGTGGTATTGAAGCAGGCAACACCACTTGGCCTGCTTGGGCTCATGAAAGAGTCAAGTGATTATATATTTTTCTTTCTTAGAAAAATTTAAGGGAGAGGGCACCTTGCCCTACCCTATCTAGCAGATCATGATTCAAACACATGCCTGGATGGGCCGAAGAATAGTCATAAGACTAGTTTACCAAGGCTAAGATGAGCCTGTTGAGAGTATTACTGTTGTATGGAAATTATCTGCATAAGTTCCTTGAGGAGAAGGATGCATATTAAAATTCAGTTTGGATTTTACCCAACGATATTGAATCATGCTAGACTGTGGCAAAAGAATCCTATCATTATAGGCAGTCCTACAAAAGTGGGATTATGATGAGGGGCATTAATCATAAAAATTGGATGCAAATGGCATAAACTTGTTTTAAGGAGTACTTGTTTCTAGAAGGAAAATAGATTGAATAGGTGGTAGTAATTACCTAAAAAGTGGGCTTATAAATCCTCTATTAATTAAAAGTGTTGATTAAATGAAGGATTTGGAATTGGGAGAACAATCCTCCATGTCTATAGGCCTTATTAGAGTAGGTGATATCAACATACTTGAACTGTTATAACTGAAAAACTTCCTATTGGGGTAATCCCTCTTTGAAAAATAAAATAAGTCATGAAGACTGAGATTGAGCCTCATGGAAGAAGTGAAATGACATGAGCAAGTTCAAAATATCATGGTTGTGCTGGAGAAGTGTGTATCCCTATTAACTTAAGGGCATGCATAAGCAAGAGGAATGGGTCTAGTGACCATTTTCTGAAAAGGGAGAGCATGTGCAACTCTCTGGATATGAAGGAAACTGAGAAATAAATTTGTTTCTGGGTGTAGGAATTCTTGGGTAACATTTTTCTAATCAAGTTGATAAACAGAGCTGCAAAAATATGGAGTGATTGAGAGAGCAATCACAGCAACCTCCCTTTCTTGGTGGATAGAAAACTAATTTTCCAAAATTCCTATGGGAGGAGGAGAGTGACCTCCATCCCTGATTGTTGTTGAACAAAAGGAAGAATTTTGGGTGTAATGGTTAAGGTTGATATACAGTTGCAACCTATCTTATGTTTTAATGAGAATAGGAAAAACAACCAGAACCTCTACAAAAGTTTAAAATAAAGAGATGTACTTTCTACCCAATACTAATTATGATCTAGATATACTCTGGATTTCTGTATTAAAATACTTAGTAAGTAACATACTTTGAAAATTGTATTTGGACTTTAAGGAAATAGTCCAAATGTTATTAGACATTAAAATTCATGGTAAATGAGGTAAAATGGTTAATTAAATGTTGATCCTGAATGTGGTAAAGGAAGTGTTGGGACACTTCTAGATGACCAATGGGTCAAGTTGACATCTAGAGGTGGATGGTATCCATATAAGGTAGGGCTTGGTATGCTCAATTAGTAGTGAGAGGGAATCTAGAAAAGGATTCCCTTGATAAAAACTTTTTTTAACCAAAAATGGTTTGAGGAATGAAAAAGAAGCTTGATAAGCTGTCTTGTTTCCTTGGGCATTGTTGGAATTGCCCAGATGGTATTTCTGGATTGTTGAATAAATTTATACTAGTTGAGGAAAAACTGCCTTCTTCCTGGTTGTTGTCGTATGGAAAGGGGGACATAGTTATGATTATGTATGTTAAACTTTCCATGTGGATATCACATTAATGACTGCAATCTCTCAACAGAGAGAGAAACTCAATGTTGAGTATCTCTATGAGACTTGTCATAAGAATGGAAACACGATCCTTGGGAGGAGGATCTAGAAGTTTGATATGTCCATGTGTATGAGTGACATGGAAAAGATGCAAGCAGTGAGCTTGCATGATGAATGTTTGTCTATGTTTGTATATGATTGAGTGCATGGATTTAATGCATTGTGAGGTTTCTTGATATGAATAATGACATTAATACCAAATATATATGAATGAATGATATTAAATGTGAAAGTGACGCACATGTATGATGTAAGAGTATATGTATACTAAAGGCACGATATGAATGCCTAAATGAGTGAAATTTAAGGAAATAATTGCACTTGCCAAGATTAAATGAATACCCTGGAATGCATGGCTAACTCCATTCCGGAGAGTCATGAAAGTTCTTTTTTGAATGATAGCTTGAGGGGAATGTGCTCCATTCCCTTAGGAATGCTAGTATAAATAGACAAAAGTGTAAATGAGCAAGGATGCTCTATTGTCAAGATAAGAGGCAACATGACTATGCCTTTGAGGAATCACATGAGAATGATTGTGAACAATCATGAGTTGAATGATTTTAAAGTAAATATTTATGTGAGATGTGAAACATACCTATGGTAGATACACATAGGCTTATGATTATGCATGTGGTTAAGTACATCATGGATGTAAGTTAACAAAACAAGGAATATGTGTGGATAAATAAGCTGGATACATAACAAATATGCATGTTTATATTCCTTATGGAATATTTGGTAAATAACTAAAGCTAACTCAAGGTTGAGGCCATCAAGGATAGCGATGTATATGCAATAAGGAAGTTGCATGCCAAAGGAGTTCTCTGTGAAGGAACTGTGTAAATACTCTGTCAGGAGAACATAATCACAACCTTAATGAATTCTAAGAATTAATAAGTGAGCTACAAACCTATTTATATAAGAATCCTGGATTACATTCTAAAACAAAATGTATGAGTGGAAGACTAACAAATGAATGTTGACCATTCTGATAACTCAATGGTAATGTGTAGAATGCACATGTTCACAATTCATTATGAATAATTTTTTTTCTATTGGAGCATGATGATGTATCCAATAGGTTAGGGAGAGCATAACTAAGGCTGATCTAGGAAAAGAGCATGGAGATCACAATAAGAAGTAGATTGCATAAGCAAAGAAGGATAAAAGGAGGAACACTTTTCTCACCCTAAAAAATTTGAATTGTTTAACAAATTTTTAATCCTTAGAAGAGCAGTTGTGGGAACAAGTACAACTAGAAAAAAGAAAAATGAATAAATAATCATATTTAAATGAATAAGCTTGGTCAAACCACATTAAATAAAGGCAGTGAGGCCCTGGAAAATAACTCAGCTGGACTAAAAGTCCAGGGCTATGTAGGAGTTGGATGAGGGAAGATTTCCTTGACTCATTTCTTGTTGTTTATTGTATTTCTCTAGTATGGGAGACCGATTTAATGATGCAGGTAAATATTTTGACACCATAATGATGATGGTTGTATGATTGTAAAAATAATTGATAATTTTTTGTGTTGCACTCATGAAAACATTAAGGATAATGTGATGAAGTGCATAAAGATATGCTAGGACATATCTGAAAATGTTTTTGGAATGCTATGATACATGCATTTTTAT
>JZKD02S1770061.1:930237-949975 GCA_000966675.3 Picea glauca
AAGAGGATGAATGCGAGAAGGCCGCTATTGAAAGATTGTTGAGGGGACTTTGGGAGTCCCACGAAGCACTACTTATGAGTTAAAAATCTGAAAAAAAGGGTGCTAGCAGCTAGAATAGGTATAAATATGTTCAGGCCTATATGGCATAAGGTATGAAGGGATTTGGTAAGAGATCCTTCTGAAAATATTTCATTATCTTATTGATATGAGAATAATTTTGAGTGGCTATTGTATACCATTTCTACCCAAGCAAGGTAAGATTCAGGAAAGACGAATCTGAATAATAGAGAGAGGAGGTCCATGCCAGTCAAGGATGAGTTATAATCCTTTCAAGAAAATGCATGATTAAGGAGTACCATGGGTACAATGACCAATCTAGGGAGATCGAGAATAAAGTTGCTCATAGTTAGCACATTGCATGGAATGCATTGAGGAAATGGATGTTTTCATAAGAGGGTAGATAATGGATTTCCCATTAAGGAAGGAGGACCTTTCAATACTCTACTTGAATTCTATGTGTTAAAGAAAAGAGAATTTTTGGTGGCCATGAGTTTTGGAACCCTGGTTACTAATGGAGGAAGAATTCTTGGGTGCATTCAAGAGAAAATTTTAGTTTCATATGTGCTAATTTGGGATCGTGATCAACCTGTAGTGGGAAGCATAGTCCTACTGTAAGAGTGAATGAGAATGATTAAACCTATATTTAAGAGGTTAGTTGAGCTCCAACACACCATGGCAAGGTGATTTTCATAAGTATGGAAAAATTGAACCCAATGTAAGGGTACATTGGGTATGGATGTGGCCATGAATATTGGCACACTAATTAAAGTCAATTGATATTTGAGTTACATTTGGAAAATTTGGCTTGTTGAAAGGATGCATACATAAATAATGATATTTACTTTTTCTCTATACCCTCAAACATATGAAAATGACTTGGAATGTTAGTATGCATAGTTTTGAAAATATAATGTGCATGAGAACTAACAATTTGTTTGGCTGAGGAATGTTGAAATTGCAAGAAGAAAAGGGTCTTGGATATGGTAGTGTTGTAAGCCCATAAGTAAGACCAATTTCCTACTAAGATAAAATTCCATGAGAAGGAAAGTCCCATACTTGTGAATTTGGTTCCTGTGTGGAACATATCTGAAAATAAATGTGGAAATTGGGAATCTGTGGGTGACAGATTTGCAAGAAAATTATGAATTTGATATTGATGATACTATCTCATAATTTTTGTATACCTGTGATACATGTGACATGAAAAAGATATGTCTAGGGAGTACAGGTGAATGATGTCAATATATAAAGCATAAAAAATGGTACTATTGAGATGTGATAACCCTGTGGTAAGCCATGAATGCCCTATAATATGTTGTGTTGTGGCAACACAAGCCAGATGGATGCCTCGACAGAGAAAGTCTGAGGGATTTCCTTGACTGTAAGTCTCAATGAAGTCTTTAGAAATATTCCTTTGTGAGAAATCATTAGCAAGGAAAGATGGATCACTCGAGGGACTGTATAGAAGATAAGGGGATGCTTGAGCCTGAGACTAGAGGGTGAGTGACTGCAAGAAACATGAGAATTTGATAATTCTTATAAACTATTGATTGTAATCATGCACACAATGGGTATGTCAAGGAAAAAACAATGAGCCAAGATAAAAATATAGCCATGTGGATGCAAATCCATGAGCTAGACAAATAAGTATTGTGCTAGATTATGAAATTTTCCTCTTGAATTTTTCACAACAGTAAGATGTTTTCTCATGAAATTGTGATTAATATGTTTGTTGTCCAAAATTATTGAAGGAAGGTGACGAAGGCCAAGGGTCTGGAAAGGACCTGACCAAGAAAGAGGATCAATATTTTTGAAGCAGTTGAATTACAAAGGCATGACATGTGTTACTGAGAAAGAACACTGAGGATGGTGTTCCTTTTAAGGGGGAGGGCATTGTAATACCCCTGCTTCCCCCAGCTTGTAATTAATCATTAATTATGATTACCATGCCATGTCATGTGAGCAATGTAAATGTATTATTGTTTAGATTCCCAATAACTGACTATGGGGGTGAAGCCTTGAAGTACTGGACCTGATATCACTAGAGGAAAGAGTGAGGAAACTGTAGAGAGGGTTCATTATGTCAAAATGACTCCAAATTCTCTTTGTTTAAATAATAAGACTCATCCTAATCCCAAGGAAAAATCTGTTAATGAGAAAAGGACTGGTGGTTGAACAATCAACTACCCCAATGAATGGAAGCATGGAGGGCCTGGATGAGAAGATAGAAAACTGTCAGCCTGAAGTACCATAGAGTGCAGTTTCCTACAGGCCCAGATTGACCCGAGTTCCTTATGATAGAAGGAAGAGGACAGGTCCAGAACATTCACGGGGAGGAAAAAGGCATGTAAGAGTACACACAAAACCAGACAAGAGAAGACCATGGCCACAAGGGGTGTGCAAACTGGATATGATGAGATAAAGAGGAGAGTGAATGAGAGTCTCCAGTTCAGAGAAGAACTGAGAGATTAAATTGTTCTGGTTAAAAGGAGAGAACAAGAGAAAGAATCTATGAGAGTTTGTAAAAACCATGACCTGAGTAGAAGGTCACGAGCTTGATGTTGAGGGAGCATTTGATAAACCTTGCAGAGGCTATGGTAGAGAAATAACTTCTAAGAAACTAAAACATTTCCCTAGTGATATCATGGCTTGGCACAGGGGTGGACATAGCGCTAAGAATGAATTCCTATGAGCCTACGGTTGGGTGGAAAGGCAAACAACCACATGTTGGGTATGTCTTATATTATTTGCATGTGTGTGTGTGGGTGCATCAGATTTGACAATTGCGTCTGAGGATTCCAAATTCCTTCACTCTTTGTGTCATGTGCACTAGGCACTTTCCTAGGGGTGTCCTAGGGGGCCAAGTTTCCCCCCCCTAGTTACGTGCAACGCCTCGATTTTATTTTTGGGCGGCTTTTGTTATTTTAGTGGATTTTGCTACTTTTAGCAGTTTTCTAAACTAATCCCAAATTAAGGGATTATGGTTATGGTAGCTACATAATACCTAAAATATTGTATATATTGTATTGTGAATGGTGAAATTAATACAATGAAGAGTTAAAATGTGCGACACCAAGGAAGGCTGGTTTTTCTCCTGGTTAAGGGTTTCCAACGTAAATCTTTGTGTACTGTGTGTATGAGCCATTGATTAATTTATGTTTTGCTTAAGAATATGTATGCATTTATTTACTTCACAGGTTTAAAACTTACACCACAATCAGTTGGTCGGTGATCAACTGTAATAGATAAGTATTTCATATAACTTGTGTACTAGAATTTAAATGAGTGCTTGGATGTCTGTGTATATGACTAAAATTTTCATTGCATGATTAATATTAGTAATTCTTATTGTTCTTTTGTGAAACCCTACATTTGAATGGTTTCTTTTTGCATCTTCTTAGCAACAAGAGAACTATTAGACATGGGTCTTCAGATGAAATTAGGAATAAGATTATGGTTTATGTGCTGGTTGGAAAATCCTTAAAGGAATTTTCCCAAGGTTTTATTTTGTAATGTAAGAGTTGGGGCAAACTTCGCTGGAATGATTCACTCTCGTTGATCCCTCAAAAATGCCTTCTCCTATTTTAGAACTTAAGTTCTATGAATAGAAGGTGCTTCCTTCAAACCAGTCATCCAAGAGACCATGGGCTCATGCCCATGACCTTAACCAAATCTTGGCTAAGAGTTATGAGTGTATCCTCTGGAGCTTGACAAAGTTCCATAGGACCAAGTCCAGGGAACCTTTTTCTACACTCAATAGGGAGTTAAGTTATTTGGGACTCCAGGATTTTAGAGCTCCGAGGTGAATGAACATTCCAACGTCCAAATGCGTCGAAGGTGACCTGTCAGACTGATAACTTGATGATCGAAAAAAAGTTTGCGATCATTTACTGATTATCATGGGATTCATCCCCTTGTTAAACCCAAATCCACTTCTCAGTGGCGAAGTAACGCAAACCATAGATCTGAGGCTATTCATGATCTCCCCTGACTGTTGGATATACATCGTGGTCATTCAATGTCGACCTACTCTGGGAGAAAAAGAGTGTTAAATGGGCGGAAACCCTGAACACCGAAGTTGCGAAGTGACAAGGACCATTGATCCAAGGATGCATCATGATCTCTCATGACTGTTGGATCTAGACCATGGTCAGTTCACTATTGACCTACTCCAGAAGAGAAAATGAGTTAAGTAGTCAGAACCTCTGAATGCCAAAATCGCTAAGTAACATGGACCGTGGATCTAAGGATCCTTCGGGACCCTTCTCGACCGTTAGATCAAGCCTAGTGAAAGGATAATGTAAAGTACTCCAGTGAATTCCTACCTCGGGAGATTCGACATGTTGGTGAATGAGAATATCACCGGAGCACCGTAGGCCAGAGTGATTTGGCAGGCTGATGTCACCTAGGATGACGTGAACCCATAGTGGGTGTGCCACGTGTCACCCCGATTCATGAATTTCACATACCTTATGCATAAAAAAATCCTTGACACATGTCACCAGTTGATTAGGCCATGTGTCACCCTTGTCTTCTGCCAAATGTCTTCCGTTGGATAAAACTAAGGAAGATTATGGTCTGTCCAATAATTATTCGACTCTCCGACTAAACCCCACTTCGGGTGATTCAGGATGCAAGGCATGTAGTTTCCCCAAAGCGTCGAAGGCCAAAGTGAATTCAGTAACCGATGTGGACAAAGTACACGGTGGAGTCTGACCATGTGACTGTTATAGCGGGAAATCCCCCCTATGGACTACACTAGGGTTCAACATGTAGGTAGATCTAACCGTCTAAAAGTCTCCTACTCTTTATAATACCCCGAATATACCCCAAATTCATACAATAAATATAAGATGAAAATATATGGTAACTCTACCTTAAACTCCGTTTCCGATGTCAATCCTTTTGCGTTTGATTTCTCCTCGGCTACAAGTCTCCTCCCAAGGCTGAACTACATTCACAAAAAGACAAACAAGAAACTATGAACATGCATCTCATATATGAATTAGTGGGTTAGATGTTAGTATAAAACATGAATCAAACTTAAAGATTGAACACATCATATTGCGGGACAAAAAAAGTATTCCTTTTATTAGAATCACAAAGTTTACTTACAATGAGATCGACGACTACTCCTTGAACCTGGTCTGGGCTCCTCTTCACCAAGCTCCAAATGCACCTCCATGTATCTTTATCCTCTCACACTTATTCTAGGGAAATGGAATAGGCTTATGATGGAGGAAAAAGGGAAAGAATGGGAATTTTGATGCAAAACTCACAAGGTAGTTGCAATTATATGGGGTAAGGAGGGGATGTGAAACGAGCAAAGTTTCACTGTTCTTATACTTGGCTCTGGAATGAGACCCTTTAATATGGGAGAATGATGGTTATTCGATTGGGTGATGGGATATAGGTGGTGGAACAGTTGGGAAACTTCCCAATATCCCGTAATCTCAACGAATTCTTTGCAACTTTTTATTTTTTGCAACATTTGTGGGTATACGCGAGTTTTAATGGTGCAACTAGAATACGTACATGAGTTTTAGTTGTGCAAAAAGCATGTGTATGTGAGAAGTAGTGGTGCAGGGTGTGTACATATTCAAAAATAGTGTTTTTAAGAAGAGCTGCTCAGTGATGGCTTGGAAAAAATAGCAAGTAAGATGGCTTGATGCCAGGTATGCATGTATGGTGCAATTTAGGTTTATAAAAAAGGGAGAGGGGCCTGAGAGGTTGGAAAGAGGGGCTTAAGTACAAGAGAATAATAACAATTTATTATTATTCCAAAATATGATTAAAGGGATATGCCTTATCTTGAGTTCTGGGAAAGGGAATGAAGGAAAAATGGAGTGCATGCAGCTCCAAGAAGATAGGTGTCAACCTAGGTGCATGCAGTTAAAGTTGAAGAGTCAGCTCATGTTGGGGTTTCTCCCCCATTCTTCGATGGGTTGTATATCCTGTTTTTCCTCGGTGATCGACCTCTGCATAGCCACGTGCCTCTGAAAACTAGAACTGTGAAGCTGCCCTGTGTGAGTCCGTGAACCCAGTCTATCCGCACTCGTAGATCCGAGTTCATACCTTAACTGTTTTTGGTTGTTACCTTCTATTTTCCTGAGTTGTATTGACCAGTGGATGTTTTCCTCACCTTGTTGGATCTAAGTCGAATATTGGTTGAAGAAGTGAGTTTTTAGGTCCATGGTTGAAGAGGCAGGTTGTCAGGACTGTGAGCAACTCTCTCCAGGTGAGAGAGTGTGTTGAGGAGGAGAGATCTCCTAGACGAAGTCCCATAGCTACTACATATATCTGAGAATTCCATTCTGGTCTATTGCTTAAGCCCAAGGCAAGGGAGGTTGAGTAGCCGATGGACTGTGTGACATTGAAGGTGCATACTCCTAGGGTGGGGCAGGAATGTGGGGAATGAGATTTTGTGAGCAATGGACGTAAGTGGCTTCGGGGAGATAATACTTCCTCTAAAACTGTGTGACTTCCTTGTTGACCTTGCCTAGCCTAGGAATCCCTTGCCCGATGGAGCTTAGTCCTAGCTCAGGGGTGACCTACTACTGAGAGTGATGAGAAACATGTTCTAAGGCTGGGAGGTTTGTGGAAGGTCTGGACGCAGCTTGTGGTTTTACTCCAGTTAAAAGATAAGTATCATTTCCATGCTTAATTATATATGTTATGCATGTCCGTTTCTTTGAAATGTTATCATGTATTCCTTTGCATGTATGAATTACTGTTAATTCCATTTGTGTCTGTATGGTAGCAACAATTCTGTGTTGTTTGATTAAAAATCATTAAATATGCATTATATATATATATGTATGTATGTTCCGCGTAATAGCGTTTCCCAACTTGTTGGTGGGTGGAGACATTACAATATGGTATCAGAGTAGTAAAGGTAAAGTTAAGGGTGTTTTGGTAGCATCATCCAGCCTGTTGGTGGTCGGGGATGTTACACTGTAGACTGGCTCCTTCTAGCCAATGAGGCTGTAACATGCACAACCACCAACAGGATGGATTACGCTACCAAAACACCCTTAACTTTACCTTTACTACTCTGATACCATATTGTAACGTCCCCAACCACCAACAGGTTATGAAACACTACTATGCGAAACATACATACATACATATATAATGCATATTTAATGAGTTTTAATCAAACAACACAGAATTACTGGTACCATACAAACACAAATGGAATTAACAATAATTCATACATGCAACAAAATACATGATAAAATTTCAAAGACACATACATGCATAACATACATAATTAAGCATGGAAATGATACTTATCTTTTAACTGGAGTAAAATGACCAACTACGTGCAGAAATTCCATGAACCTCCGAGCCCTAGACCACATTGCTCATCACTCTTAGTAGTATGTCACCCCCGAGCTGGGACTAAGCTCCACGGGGCAAGGGATTCCAAGGCTAGGCAAGGTCAACAAGGAAGTCACATAGTTTCAAAGGAAGGATTCTCTCCCCGGAGCCACTTACATCCACTACTCATAGACTCTCATTCCCCACATGCCTGTCCCACCCTAGGAGTATGCACCTTCACTGTGAGATAGTCCATCGACTGCTCAACCTCCCTTGCCTTGGGATTTAGCAATAGACCAGACCAGAATTCTTAGAGCTCTGTAGAAGCTACGAGACTTCGTCTAGGAGATCTCTCCTCCTCAACACACTCTCTCACCTAGAGAGAGTTGCTCACAGGCCTGAAAACCTACCTCTTCAACCACGGGCATTACAACCTGCTTCTTCAACCAATATTCGAATCAGATCCAACAAGGTGAGGAAAACAACCATTAGTTAATACAACTCAGGAAACATAAGGAAACAACCCAAAATGGTTAAGGTATGAAATTGGCTCTGCAAGTGCGAATAGACTAAGTTCACGGACTCACACAAGTTGGCTTCATGATTTTGGTTTTTCAGAGGTGCGTGGTTATGCATTGGTCGATCACCGAGGCAAAACAGGATAGACGACCCATCGAAGAATGGGGGAGAAACCCCAACACAAGCTGACTCGTCATCTTTAACTACATGCGCCCAGGTCGACACTTATTTTCCTGGAGTTGCATGCACTCCATTTTGCCTTTGTTCCCTTTCCCAGAACTCAGGATAAGACATATCCCTTCAATCAGATTTTGAAATAATAATAAATTATTATTATTCTCTTGGACTTAAGCCCCTAGAATTATCCCCTCTTTCCAACCTCTCATCCCCCTCTCGCTTACCCAACCTAGTGGAATCTTAGTCCCCCATCACTCTTTCTTCGTTGTCGGTCTACACACAATGATGTTTATATTTTATTATTGATATGCATAATTACATATACAAAATCAGGCTCATGGCCTTAAGAATGTAGGCTCCTCGGCCTAATAAATATATAATTCTTCAGCTTATAAACACTTGTCTCACCAACCTATAAACATAATTACAATTCATCAATATAAATGGGGCTCATCCTTGGGGTATTACAATCCACTCCCCTTATTTTTTCACTGTTCTCAATGCAACTTCTTTACACAACATCAACAATATTTTCAAAATCTTAAAAAAAATGTGGGTATTTTGCTCGCATAGCATCCTCATGCTCCCATGTTGTGTCTTTAGGACCGTACCAAGTCCACTGGACTTTTACAAGCCATATGGATCGATTCTAGAGATGCTTGATTTTCTGGTCCAGTATACACACCGGATGCACCTGCAAGATGCCTTCTTGCTCCACCTGAATCACATTCCAATCAATCACATGATTAGGATCAGGTATATATTTCTTAAGAAATGAAACATGAAACACATTATGTACAATCATGGATGCAGGAAATGCAAGCATATAAGCAACTGGTCCAATCCTTTATAAGATTTCAAATGACCCACAATATCTGGCTGCCAACTTGGAACATTTTCCCAACTTCAGGGAACTTCTATTGGATTTCACTTTTAAGAAAACATGATCACCAAATTTAAACTCGTGGGTTCTGTTCTTATCAACATAACTTTTCTTCCTGTCTTGGGCAACCTTTAAATTCTACTTAATTCTTAGCATTTTCTCTTCCATTTCCTTGAGAAACTCTGGCCCAACTACTGCTCTATCATCTGGGTTATCCCATCTTACTGGGGTGTTTCACTTTCTTCCATAACATGCTTCAAATGGGCTCATCTTCAATGATGCTTGATACCCATTGTTGTAGGCGAATTCTACCAAGTGTAGGTAGTCTTCCCGTTTAGATGGTTTGTCCATCACATACATCCTTAGAAAATCTTCTATTACTCGGTTCACCCACTCTATCTTCCCATCAAACTCAGGATGATAGGCTATGCTGAAGTTCAGATTTGTTCCGAACCCCTTGAATAACCCCTTCCAAAAATTTGAGGTAAATTTTGGGTCCCTGTCAGACACAATTGTATTGGGAATACCGTGCAATCGTGCCAATCGTGGGAATATTTTGTAAGCTTATCCACCACCACCGTGATGGAATCGTGTTTCTTTCTAGTTTTGGGAAATCCTGTGATGAAATCCATTGTCACCACATCCCACTTCCACTCAGGAATGGGGCAACCCTACTAGGTGCCTATATTTAGCCTTGACCTTCTGGCACTCCATACATCTAGCGATGTATTATGCAATTTCCTTTTTCATACCTGGCCAAAAGTAATGATTCTTGACCACTGCCACTGTTTTCTAATATTTAGGGTGCCCAACATAAGGCACATTATGCATTTCCTTCAAGATCATAATTCTGAATTCCCAGGAATTAGGCACATAAATTCTATTTTTGTACATGAGTGTTCCATCAATTCCCAATTTATAATCTTCCACTTTCTATACTAGTTTACCTTGTTGTAGCTTTGTTATCAATTCTATGTACTGCAAATATTCCTTTGCAACTTCCAAAATTCTGGCTTTAATATCAGTTTGACACATGCTAATGGCTATAGCATGTAGTTCATGCACTCTTCTGCTTAGTGCATCAACCACTTTGTTCTACTTTCCTTTGATATGCTTGATATCAAAATCATACTCACAAAGGAACTCCAACCACCTACTCTGCCTAGAATTCAAGGTTGGATTATCAAACAAATACTTTAGACCATTATGGTTCAACCTCAGTTCAAACCTCCTTCCCATGAGGTAGTGCCTCCATTTCTTCAGAGCGTGCACTATGGCTGCCATCTCCAAATCATGAGTTTCATAGTTCTTTTCATGCTCTTTCCATTTCTTGGACTCATAACATATTACAGACCCATTTTCACTGAGGACTCCACCCAGTCCTTCTTTTCATGCATATGTGCACACTACGAAATCCTCATTCGGATCTGTAATCCTCAGGATTGGAGCACTAGTTAACAATTGCTTCAATTGCTGGAAGATTCTCTCACATTCTTCTGTCCATTGAAACTTATTCTCCTTCCTTTGCAAGGAAGTGATAGGGTGAGCTATCTTTGAGAACCCTGCAATGAACCTTCGGCAATGAACCTTCGGTAATAGCCAACTAGACCCATAAAGGATCTAACTTCTGTCACATTATTAGGCGTTGACCATTCTCTGATGGCTTCTATCTTCTCAGGATCCACAACTATCCCATCCTTTGAAATGATATGCCCCAATTAATGGATTTGCTTTTGATAAAATGAGCACTTGCTCAATTTGTCATACAGATGGTGCTCTCTTAGCACCTGCAACACCATCCTCAGATGTTTTTCATGCTCTTCCTCCGACTTGGAATACACCAAGATGTCATCCAAAAATACTATGACAAACTTGTTCAGATATTCCCCGAATACACAATTCATTAGGCACATAAAAACAACGGGTGCATTTGATAACCCAAATGGCACCACTGTGAATTCATAATGACCATACCTTGTTCTGAAGGAGGTCTTGATAATGTCTTCATCCTTCATTCTTACCTGGTGATATCTTGACCTGAGATATATTTTTGAAAATATCTTGGCATCCTTCAATTGATCAAAGAGATCATCGATCCTTGGTAAAGGATATATGTTCTTAATAGTCACTTTGTTCAAATGTCTAAAATCGATGCACAATCTCAATGTTCCATCTTTATTCTTCATGAATAGGACCAGGGCACTCCAAGGTGACACACTTGGGCATATATACCCCTTCTTCAGAAGTTCTTGAAGCTGCAATTGCAGTTCTTTCAGCTCTGGTGTACTCATTTTGTAAGGCATTTTTGACACTGGAGCTTCTCCAGGCATTAGATTTATAGAGAAGTCAATATCTCTTTTCGAGGGTAGTCCTGGTACCTCCTGGAATACATATTCAAAACCTTTTAATCTTGTATGGTCCTCAAGACTTGATACTTTATCCTTAGATGCTTCCTCCATGTGGGCTGCAAATAATTGATAGTCTTTCCTGTAGCAGTTCTTCAGCTACATTGCTGAGATTTATTTGATAGTAACTTCCCTTGGGATTCCCTGCACTTTCCTTGGGTTCCCTTCCTCATCCATGCAAGTGAATTCCTTTCTACGACAGTCTAATATGGCATGGTGTTGGTCCAACCAATCCATCCCAATTAAATAGTCATAGGAACCTAAAGGTAAAATGTTCAATTCAACCCTTGTGCCCAGTCCATTCATGTCCACTGGATAGGACTTAACCAACTTCACAAGATTTCTCTTGGATCTTGTAGCCAACTGAACTAACCAAGATTTTCCATGTTTTCTTCTTGGTAATTGTAAACTTTCCACCATTCTAGGATCTATCTAACTATGACTAGCCCCTGAATCAATTAAAATAGTAAAGGTATGGTTTTTGATCATACCTTCCACTTCAATCATATGTGACTGATATTCTTCTTGCTTGTTGTCCAGGGCTACATATATCCTTGGTATTCTACTACCCATGTCCTCCATTTTTTCTCCCTGTTGAACATTGTGGACAACTCTCACCTTATCACTTCTGTGGGGGCAATCCCTGTACCTATGATTTCCTTTACATCTCTAACATTCTATAGGTGTCTGCCTTGGAATTTGTCCACCTACCTCAGCCTTCCTGGGCTCTCTAAAAGATGGATGTCCTTGAGGACTATTTCTGAAAAAGGGTGGCTTAGTTCCCTTCTTCCTCTGATCCATCTTGAATTTCTTTTTGTCTTCCCAAGTTTTCTCGAAAACAAGATTTTTTCTTTTCTTTTCATACAAGCATTTTGCTCTCCTTATCGTTTCTTCCATATTTTTAGGATCATCATACTATATATTGTCACCGATGGAAGGTGGTGATCCACTTAGATACCTTTGAATTTTGGCAGTCTCATCTTTGATGAAAGGGACATACTTCAACAATTCCAAAAACCTTCATTCGTATTCATCAATGGTCATGCTGCCTAGCTTGAGTTCAAATAACTCTTTCATATTTCTGTCATAGTACCTCTTAGTCAATTATTTCTTTTCGAAATACTTCTTGAATTCCTTCCAAGTAATATCTTTATCTTTAATGTGTTTCACCTGAACAAGTTGATCCCACCACATGGATTCCTTTCCTTCCAGTTGATACATTGTGATTCTCCCTTCTGCATGAGGGGAATAATTCTTCAATTGGAAATATTTCCTCACGCCAAGCAACCAAGCAACCAAGCAACCATGTCTCGACATATTCCTCCTTTTGGTGTTCCCCATCAAACGCAAGAGGCTTAATCTTTTTCATTTATCCCTTCATCTCATCCACTCTAGATATCCTGTGTTTTATGGTAGGAGATGGGCTTGAGCTATTATGTTACCTCCTCTTGGAGTATCCTTATGAGTGATGATGGTGTCTTCCAACACTCCTGAATTTCCTCTTCACATCAGTGGACCTGTGACTTCCTAATTTACTGGAGTCACTCGCCTTATCCAATTTCCTTTCTATCCTTTCCAGGCTCTGTATCAACTTTATGCTGAATTTTCCCTACCCTAGCTTTTATGAGCTTTCTATTATCTGCTTGGTGAGTCTGGACATCTTTTTTCAATATTTCAATTATTTTCATCATGCTTCCCTCCTTATCTATCTCTTCTCCATGTCCATTGGATTTTGATCCTTCAACTCCCAAATGGACATCCATTCCTTTTAATTCATTATTTGAACTGGAAGCATTCTGTCCCTCCTCCATTTCTCTGCACTTTGTGGTAATTCTATTTGGTTCTGACAATCGTTAAACTCTGCAAACAAAATGTGCAGTCAATCAAAGTTTTTCAAGCCATCAATCCTTAACAATTCCCACAGAATTCAAAAACCAATCTGATTTAAGAAAAATGTTTAGATTTCATTCTCTGGAATTCTCGCTTAATCAAGAACCCCCATAGATCTCTTCTTTCTGAGCTCTTCTCTATTCTACAATAAATTTCAGGCACTAGACCTTTTCTCTTAGATCCGAACCCATGTGACCATGGGCTGTGGCCAAGCGTTATCTCGATAGGTGCTGTCTCATGACTTCAGGTTTCAAAACTCTTCAAAGTACCTCTCCACAGTCTCTCGGAGTTCCAAATTAACGAACTCGCGAAAAGGGGTGGATCGATGGTTCACATAGTACAAATGTCACCAACCCATATGGTGGCACGTGGCATGTCTAGGAAGGTCCATGTCTCTTCCTGTGACATCATCCGAACCCACCACATCTTCTCTTTTTCTTCGGAACTTCGGACTTTAGAAGTTCTCTCCTCAACATATGTTAATTCTCTTGAAATCTGAAATTACGATTTGATATTTTGCTTCGAAACTTCAGGTTTCAGAAGTTGGTGCATCAATACATCCCATTTCTCTCATTCATTGAATTTTGAAGTTATGATATTCCCTTTTGCTTGATCTAATGGTCGAGCTCTTTTCCTTAGATCTACAGTGTAGATCTTTCCCGGGACTTCAACGCTTCGAGATTCAGGATTTCTCTTATTTTTGCATCAAGCTTCACTGAAGTCATGAAGTTCGAAGGGATTATAGGGTAACTCTCTTCTGCACCTTCTCCATATTTGACGGTCGTAAAGGATTTTCCTTCCTTCCACACATCTCCTATGCCCCAACACCGCAAGTGTTGTAATTTCTTTCTCAGTGGTAAAATACCACGTCTGTCGCGGTTTTACAATACCACTACCCCTCCTAATCTTCGTAACGTGACCAAGGTAACCTCTTGGCACTCAGGAATGTTATGTGGTTCGAAATTGGTTCTTCTTGACATAATTTCTACTTGAAACCTTGGGTCCAATGACCACTTATCCATCCCATCCAGGCTTAGCATTGAAAACCTTGGCTTTGATACCATACTGTAACATCCCCGCCCACTAATAGGCCGGATGACGCTACCAAAACACCCTTAAATTTACCTTTACTGCATTGATACCATATTGTAACATCCCCAACCACCAACAGGCCGGGAAACACTACTACACGGAACATACATACATACATATATAATGCATATTTAATGAGTTTTAATCAAACAACATAGAATTACTTCTACCATACAGGCACAAATGGATTTAACAATAATTCATACATGCAACAAAATACATGATAACATTTCAAAGACAAGGACATGTATAAAATATATAATTAAGCATGGAAATTATACTTATATTTTAACTGGAGTAAAACCACCAAGTGTGTGCAGACCTTCCATGAACCTCCTAACTTTAGACTAAGCTTATCATCACTCTTAGTAGTAGGTCACCCTCGATCTGGGACTGTTGGCATAGGGGCAGACCGGGGGTTCAACACTACAACAAAGCACCAACAAAAGCCAAACTACCGACCCTTTTGGCAACACCTACGAGGCAGATGAAGTCTCACCTGAGGTAGAGGTAGGGGTGGTTGCAAGACTCAGGTGTCTACAACCTTAGCTGGGACATAGATATGTGATTATATCACTTACAGAGAACTTATCATCGATCATTCGTCAATATTCAACCCTTATTATACTTTGCAGATAACACAGAGCATCGTAACATTCACTTAGATCTAAGGTATTTCAACACTTAGCAACAGTAAAATAGATCATATCTGGTAGATCAACATTAAGAATCCTCATACATGTTAGATCTAACATTCACACACCTCTAAGAAGCACCAAGCATAAGTAGATATATCTAAATATATCAAAGCACTTAGCAAAAGAAGGGATAAACACATCAAGTCGAAGCACAAATCATAACACATAGATTTACGTGGTTCACCCCCACCCCGGGGCTACATCCACCAACTCTTCTTCTTTATTAGTGTCTTCAATTGGTTATAGAACAGAGCCACAAAAACCATTCTTTGCATAGGACAGAAGATCTGCGCAACTCGCTAGATCCTTCTTCTTTGTGCTACAACACAAAGCCTTCCACAAATCCGTACAATGACTTTCACTTAGCTCTGCAAGCCTCTTATAGTCATGCACAAAGAATTTACAAATTCTATTAGCACTTATCTTACATCACATACATTTCTATATATTCCAATAGATGTCTAGATATCTATTTATACATTACAAAAGTGGGCCTAAGCATGCATAAACCCACAGGCCGACATCCCTTTCCCATTACATATTCCCAAAAACCCAAAAGGGACCCAAAAGTGGGCCGAGATTCCGCAATCTCCACTTTGTCTGGTGCTCCATATTCGATAGGCTATCGAAGTCCCAAAAATGGTCAACCATGACCAAGTATCTCCCAAAACTTGGTCAACGACCAACAGGCCCCCAACAATCACTTGTGACTCATCCTGAGTCACTCTGGTCTGATCAATTCTTCCTTGAATGACTCGAGCTTGGCTCGAGCTTCTTCGACTTACTGTTGTGCTATGACCTCTTTCTCGGTAAACTCCTGGATGAGTGCGTCATTGACGGGTTGCTCTAGGCACTGTTCTGATGTACTCACAACCTGTTCTAGCTCTTCTCCTCGGCTTTCAACCTCTGTGAACAATTGACATGCCTTATCTTGTACCGGTTGAATTCATTGAGTCATGTCCATCACTTTGCTCTGGATCGTATGGATATTCAGCTGGGCCATGCACTGCTCATGAGATCTCTTCATTATTTCTACGGGTGATAAGGCCTTCAACTGCGTCTGTAGATTTTTAGCTTCATACTTTGCCTCCTGGAGCTGCGACTCCAATTTATATAACTCTGGGTTCTTGGTGAGGTTCTCATATGTCTGGGAACTGCGGCTACTCAGCTTCTTACACTCCAAGGAAAGAGATTTCAGTTTGTCAACTGCGCTGTGGGAAATTATTTCTCTTTGGTCTCTGATCTCCTGTGGGGTCTTAGGTACTGCATGAAGCTCTATATCTGCAATGCGCTGCTGGAGCTTCTGGATTACTCCTCCCAGTTGTTCAACCTGCTGTGGAACTCGTTCTTCTATTTGTACTTTGATGACGGTCATAGAGCAAAGTGCTCTATTGACCAGTTCCTTTATCTCAAGTTGCTCTATGAGAAACTGTTCCTTTCTTTGATGTAGCTCTGCTTTATCTGCATCTCATTTTTCTTGGAGAGCAATCTTTTCTTGTTCTGACGTGCTGCGCTTCTCCATAAGAACTCCCTGTACCTATGTTAAATCCTGTGTGTCTTTCTTTGCTTCATCTTGTTCTTTTCGAAGTCGAGACTTGACTGAATCCGCAATTTGGTGAAGTTGAGTTGGCTCATCTCCTACTTCTGGTGTTTCGACTGACATGGGCGCAATGGAGACTACATGCTTCAACTGAAGTGCCTTTTGCACTCCTTGGAGATATATATCGATCTGTCTATACATCTCCTCTTGTTTAGTCTCTTTCTTCTCTACTATCTCCATCGGAGCATCATTCAAAGCTGTGACGATGAAGTTGAAGTCATATAGGGTCAGTGTGGTCTGCAACTTAGTCACGAGAGCTTTACACTTCTTCTGGGAAGAAGGTTTCTAAGGTGAACCCCTCCTCTTCTTCAAAATATCTGCTTCGTCTCTGCGCTTCTGTTCGACTTCTTCTAACTCTTCACCATCACCCTCTTTCTCTAGCGTGATGAAAGTGTTGATGAGACCTAAATCCCTTGACTCAACAATAGGAACCAAACCTGCCACCGAGGCCCAATTAGACTCTGTAGCGTTTGGAGTGGAATGGTTCTCCAGATCTTGCGATATGGATAAATTATTGATGGGCTTTGTGTTTCCTGGTGAAGGTTCTTCCTTCAGTTAGGATAGTTCTTTTTCCATATTTCTCTTGGGTGGGGCTGGTATAAGAGATGCAAGCCATTATAAACCAACTTGACAAATAATAGGACATAAGTTTTAACTGGTGGGAAGAAGTCGATCTTGGGATAACTTGTTGCTCAAACATGCAGATAGTGGTTCTATGCCACAGGGCCTAGTACTAATACATTAACCAAATGAGCATCCAACTACTGTCTGAGAAAACTGATTAACAGAAGAAAACACATATGTAATCAAGATCATGGTAAGCAAAATAATTCACCTACCATAACATTCATCACATAGCAACACAATGATTTATCTTCATCATTAAAGCGAAGAACATCAAAACATTGCACCAGATAACTTGACAACATAATTAATTTCTCTTACTCATTTACTGCATCATTCATGGAACAGGAAAGGAAATAATTCTTCTCCAACTCCAATCACATACATCTGATGAAAATAGCTTGTCTTTGGTCCAGAAGGACTTCTCAATTCACAACAGTCTCAAAATAATTATCAACAACCAAAAGAAAGAGTTCTTACAACAACCATTGACCCTTGTTCATTCATCGATCTGTCTATTTATAATATAAAATTTAACTGTAATTAATGGCTAAATATAGTTTATGCCAAACAAAAATTACCACGTGGCATGATCATGCAACAACTTCTTTAACATTCCACCCGAGATGTCTCTTTAAAAGGGTGACTTCTTTCATATTCAGACCATCTGATAAACAAATATTCATAGGTTTGGGCCCATGGGAACCTATGATGTCATAGGGGAAGCATATACTCCTCTGATATCCACTGCATGTACTCGGTACTTCACCAAACTCAAGTTCAACTGTTGTAGTATGACCCGAGCTCTGATCGGGTGTTCCGTGAATTGCTGCACTAGCCCTGGTTTTTCATCGGTGACCTTTGCGCACTCTTCGATCCATAGCGAGTCCTGCTTGGCATGTATCTTGAGGACACCACTAAGGTTGATAAATTCATCGGGGGTACCGAACTCGAGGAGACCGACATCCTTCATTACTTTATTAATTTTACCCCAACGTTTCTGGCACTTGGCCCATTGCTGTTGGATTTCTCGGTGTGGGTACTGGGACATCTTAGCCCAGTACTCGAAAGATTTATTCATGCATTTGAGGTTTCTTTTGCTTACTAGCTGAATGCCATGTCTTTCCTTTTCTTGGCCCTGCTGAACCACCTCAATATATTCAAGTCTTTCCACCGCTTGCTATGCCTTTTCATGCCATCTCTCCATCTCCTTACACGTTGCGAGTTCCATGAGAGTGTCTTCTTGGAACTCGACTATGTTCGTGGTCAATAGGTGCCTTTCTTTCTTGAACTCGCTGTAAACTCCATTGAACTCACTTCTTAGATACATAGTGGTCTATGTAGCTCTTTTGTAGTACTTGACCAAATGGCAAACATGTTCGAGCTCCTTTAGTGTGGCGGCTAATTCCTTTTCATTCCTCCTGGTTCTATCTTGGGCGGCATCAGAGAGGGTTCTTCCCACACCAATCAGTTCAGACACACAAGAATTTGCTGTGTTGATTAATATCTCCTCTGTGGTTACTAAGATGGAGTGATCCAAGGTGATCATTCTCTTTTTTTCCATCCTTTGAACAATGGCCTCTCTATTTTGACCATAGGATATTGCGTAGATGTCCGCTACCTTGTCTACCGGGTCTGGTATCTGCTAGTCTCCCCATGTGAGGTTGTTTCCAAGGCTTCCCATGGTGTATATTTGTTCAAGAATGGGCTCTCGGACTTCCTCATTCATCCTTGCAGATCCGACTTCTGCTTGTTGCTCCTCAGAGATTTGAGTATTGGGTAGAATAGAGGTATTGGGCCTAAAATAGTTACCTACTTGCTTGTCGGCCATATAATTACTGACTTCCTTTTACAAAGGTTTGTCACTCAGGCCTGTATTTGTTTCCGTTTCATAGGACGCCCTTGTGTCAAGATCACCTTCAACTTTTGTTTCCTTTTGTGGGACCTCCTTTTCCTGAACTTTGGGACTCTTGGAAGAGGTCTTTTCAGGATTTTTGGAAGAGGTCTTTTCGAGACTTTTGGAAGAGGTATTTTCGGGACCTTCTTCTTCTTGGACGTGGACCGGGGTACCATGAGAGGGTTCTGGGCTCTCGTTGTCACTGTATATATGTATAAGTGTGCTCAATGGATTAGGCACTTGTGTTTCTATAGATACCCGACCCTTCTCTGGTTTAGTTTTTCCTCCTTCCAAGGGATCAATCGACGATGTTGTAGATTCAAGATTGTCTGACCTGTTGGTGCCATCGAGAACTATGGGACCAGGATCACTTGGCTCTTTCGGGACTCTTTGGATGATAGTTGAAATCCTAGGACTTATGACAAGATGTGGGTTATCCTGCATCTGCTTCATTATGTAAGGTAGCTAGAGAGGTAGTGGGGGGGGGGCAGAGGGCCCATAGTGATAATAGTGGAGTTCATTCAATGTAAGGTGGACTAGGTCCACTATATTATTAAATAAGGCCCACTA
>JZKD02S1770061.1:950025-972433 GCA_000966675.3 Picea glauca
CTAGGTCCACTATATTATTAAATAAGGCCCACTATGGTAGTTAGATATAATAAATGTAAGATGACTTCTTAGAAGGTTCTACTTCTAGAAGATTCCTCCTTTAAAATGTTCTTAGGTGATAGTAGCACTATATAAAGGGGTTCAAGGAATGTAATGAGACATGAAGAAATTATTGTATTTGGGGCGGTAGCTCAATAGGAGGATGCCCCCTCGAAAAGGCAAGTGAAAATGAGAGGATCCCTTCCATAATAGGATCCATTGTATGGTGTTTCCCTACCCTAAGGGTTTGATAGTAATAAAAAATATTTTGCATATTATTCTTGTATATCTATTGTGGTGCTTTTGTATTCAGTATTTGGTTCTTAACAAGTGGTATCAGATAACTTTACTTGACAGACATTGTGGGCAAATATTTTTTATTTTTGCAGATTTTTTTTCGGAGAAGAAAAAAGAGAGCCGCGACATTCCAGAAATTTTTGATATATTTATGTACAAAATTAGAATAAACAAGTTGTATATCTGAGTTTCTCTTAGAAAAAAACCCAATTTGAAATTTTTTTTTGTCCGAAACAAAGTCCGGGAAGTCAAGATATTGAAGTTTTTAAATCTGTAATTTTTCAGGGTTTTTTCCGCGGACGACGGTACGATTTTTTATTTTATTTCTGTAGCAGTTGGAGGCCAAATTTTCCTAAAAAAATTACATATCTGAGTTCCTCTCACAATTTCACCCAATTTCAAAAAACAAATCAGCCGAAACGGAGTCTGGGAAGTGAAGTTATAAGCATTTTAAATTCAACATTTTTTCAGGGTTTTTCCGGAAAACGCCGTGATTTTCTGCAGTAAGTTATTGTTCTTTTTTTGGGTTTTTTCATGACGACTGTGGGACCAAAGAGTTCATAGGGTGATCAGATGACTATTTCCTCTCAAACCCTCAAGGTAATTCTTGAAGCATTGAAATCCAAATTGTATGACACATTGGATGCTAGATTGCATGACCTTGCAAATGGCCTCAATGATAGTTTCTGTAGTACTCAAGATTCATGGGATAAAATGTAGCATATATTTCTTATGGCAGATATCAGAGATGAATATAATCAATAAATATATTCTTGGTATGATTTTGAGGCTGATTGTGATGATTGGTATATGGTTAGTTGTCATTTCTGAGATGACAACCACTTTCATATTTTATTTGATGACTCTAATCCACCTTCTGTAAAGAGCATCATTGTGACAAATCGAGAGCCAATGATTATTATCAGTGTCCATCCTTCATATTCTACAGTGGTATTATTCCTTCCAGATTCTGCTACGACCCTTTTCCACTATGTGGAAGGATCTTCTTATTTGGATCCACATTATAGGTGTCAGTATTTGGAGCATCATTTTGAGTTGGTTATTGGGTGCCAAAATCTTCCACGGGGAGTTCACATGAGCACTTGGACATGGGACCCGGGCTTACAATGGTGGCTGGACTACTTTAGCATGGTGTCTTTCCTTTCTACATGGGACCTTGGTTCTCCAGTCTTCTTCAGCATTATGGTCCACAATTATCCATGGGACCTTGGTATATGGTTATACATCAAGCATTGAAGACAACATTTTCATAAGGGGGATGGAATGTAAGGTAGCTAGAGAGGTAGTGGGGGGGCCCAGGGGGCCCATAGTGATAATAGTGGAGGTCATTCAATGTAAGGTGGACTAGGTCCACTATATTATTAAATAATGCCCACTATGATAGTTAGATATAATAAATGGGTAATTAGATATAATAAATGTAAGTGGACTTGTTAGAAGGTTCTACTTCTAGAAGATTCCTCCTCTAGAATGTTCTTAGGGGATGGTAGCACTATATAAAGGGGTTCAAACAATGTAATGGGACATGAAGAAAATTATTGTATTTGGAGCGGTAACTCAATAGGAGGATGCCCCCTCGAAGAGGCAAGTGAACATGAGAGGATCCCTTCCATAATAGGATCTATTATATGGTGTTGCCCTACCTTAAGGGTTTGATAGTAATAAAGAAGATTTTGCATATTGTTTTTGTATATTTATTGTGGTTATTTTGTATTTAGTATTTGGTTCTTAACAAGTGGTATCAGAGCACTTTACTTGATAGACATTGTGGGAAAATAATTTTTATTTTTGCAGATTTTTTTCGGAGAAGAAAAAAGAGGGCTGCAACATTCCAAACATTTTCGGTATATTTCTGTACAAAATTTGTAGAAACAGGTTGCATATCTGAGTTTCTCTCAGAAAAACACCCAAGTTGAAAAAAATCATCCGAAACGGAGTCCGGGAAGTCAAGATATTGAAGTTTTTAAATCTGCAATTTTTCAGGGTTTTTTCCGTGGACGGCGACACGTTTATTTATTTATTTTTGTAGCAGTTAGAGACCGAATTTTCCCAAACAAATTACAGATCTGAGTTCCTCTCACAATTTCACCCAATTTCAAAAAACAAATCAGCCGAAACGGAGTCCGGGAAGTGAAGTTATGAGCATTTTAAATTCAACAGTTTTTCAAGGTTTTTCCAGAAAACGCCACGATTTTCTGCAGTAAGTTATTTTTCTATTTTTTGGGTTTTTTCGTGACGGCTGTGGGACCAAAGAGTTCATAGGGTGATCAAATGGCTATTTCCTTTCAAACCCTCAAGGGAATTCTTGAATCATTGAAATCTAAATTGTATGACATATTGGATGTTAGATTGCATGACCTTGCAAATGGCCTCAATGATAGTTTCTGTAGTATTCAAGATTCATTGGATAACATGCAACGGATATTTCTTATGGTGGACATCGGGGATGAATATAATCAAAAAATATATGCTTGGTATGATTTTGAGGCTGATTGTGATGATTGGTATATGGTTAGTTGTCATTTATGAGATGACAACCACTTTCATATTTTATTTGATGACTCTAATCCACCTTCTGTAGAGAGCATCAATGTGACAAATCGAGAGCCAATGATTATTATCAGTGTCCATCCTGCATATTCTACAGTGGTATTATTCCTTCCAAATTCTGCTATGACCCTTTTCCACTATGTGGAAGGATCTTCTTATTTGGATCCAGATGATAGGTGTCAGTCTTTGGAGCATCATTTTGATTTGGTTATTGGGTTCCAAAATATTCCACGGGGAGTTCACATGAGCACTTGGACATAGGACTCGAGCTTATAATGGTGGTTGGAATACTTCAACATGGTGGATTTTCTTTCTACATGGGACCTTGGTTCTCTAGTCTTCTTTAGCATTATGGTCCACAATTATCCATGGGACCCTGGTATATGGTTGTACATCAAGCATTGGGGATAACGCTTTCATAAGGGGGGTGGAATGTAAGGTAGATAGAGAGGTAGTGGGGGGGATTAGAGGCCCCATAGTGATAATAGTGGAGGTCATTCAATGTAAGGTGGACTAGGTCCACTATATTATTAAATAAGGCCCACTATGGTAGTTAGATATAATAAATGGATAATTAGATATAATAAATGTAAGAGGACTTCTTAGAAGGTTCTAATTCTAGAATATTCCTCCTCTAGGATGTTCTTAGGTGATTGTAGCACTATATAAAGGGGTTCAAGAAATGTAATTAGACATGAAGATAATTATTGTATTTGAAGCAGTAGCTCAATAGGAGGATTCCCCCTCGAAGAGGCAAGTGGACATGAGAGGATCCCTTCCATAATAAGATCCATTGTACGATGTTGCCCTACCCTAAGGGTTTGATAATAATAAAGAATATTTTGTATATTGATCTTGTATATCTGTTGTGGTGATTTTGTATTCAATATTTGGTTCTTAACACATTAGTAGCTGAGATTATTGGTATAAAAGTGCACCCATTTCTTGTGCAGTTTGATCTTCAGGGGGATCTTTGGTTTGTACAGGGGATTCTTGATGAGCTCCTGCAGCCTCAACATCTTCTTAGGAATTTCTTATTCCTTCATCCAATTCATATGCTTCTGACTCTTCTAGGTGTCGGCTAATTTCTTGAACTGCCTGTTCTTCATAGATCATAGCTCTAAACTTGGTTCCTCAAGGATCAACTTTCCTGGATGCCACTACATTCCAGTCTTGAGCGTTCTCAGTGAAAACTTCATCCTCGAACCAGTCATGGGCATAGGGTCAACAGGATGATACCTATGACGCATGCTGTAGGACTAACCCCTTGGGATCATGTTTGCGAAATCGACCGGTTTGGAGCCAAAATTCCAATTGACCCAACCCAAGTTGTTTATCATGCACGATGTCTTTGACCATGCAAAAGCCGATATGAAACCCATACGGTATGAAAACCCTCTTCTTGTATTTTACTAAAGTTTTATTGTATCCTTGCAAGATGGTTTGATAGAAAATTTCTCCTAACACTAGCTGGTAAGGAACGTAAATGGGCAATAGGTGGGGTGCTCCTGTGGCACCGAAAACCCAGATGTAGGTTTCCTGTTAATCTAAATACCAGTGACCAATTTTGGCTATGACTTTCTTTTCCTCATCTGAAAATCTATGGAATTATCTCCTGAAGATCAAGAAGTAAATGCATGCAATAAATTGATCACAGATAATAACATAGGATTTCTTGTACCTGTTTTCCCATAGGATGTTGAAGTATACATGGACCGCCAGCTCCGAAGGGTGCCAATTCAGGTTCATCCCATCAAAATCATTCCTAGCGCAAATGACGTCCAGTAGATACGAGGCCATGTAGAAGGCAGGGGTATCTCCCTCCTTTGGCACCTGAGCCTGTCTTATGCATGTGCTTAGCTGTTTGGAGATGATGGAACCACAATTGAAACTTGTACCTGAAATGGCGGTCGTAAAAGCTAGAGGCATCCAACCCTCTGAAAACCAAGAGCAATCCTTCTCCCCATGTAACCTGTAGAGTAGAGCCATGAGATATATGTATGGTTCTTTGAGATTCACTATTGGGTACCAGCCAACCGTCCAGTTTGTGAATTTTTTTTCTTCTCTCCGCCAAGACTCCAGTATCTTGCTGGTATCATGTGATGCATAGAAACTTAGAACAAAATCAATGCTCAAATTTTCTCTGGAATCATTGAGCTTGTAGTAACTATGAACCTCTAATGGTAGGAAAACCCCGACGCATTCACCATTATCATCATTAATCAAGAATTTTTGTGCATCGGTGTGGTCAATGAGCCATTTCAGGAGCTCAATGCAAGGGAAAACTGGAGATCGGCTTGTCACCATGTGCAGATAATCCCTACGAATATTTGGAAGGACCTCGTCATCGAGCTTCCTTGTATCAGGATCATTATGAGGAGTATATTTGAGGGGTTCTCCTTTCTTGATTTTCTTTAAGAATTCCTCCCAGCGAGGGAAAGTTGTCTTTGCTCCAATGTTTGCCTCTGTATCTTCAAAAGCTGGGGGCTGGACAAAGGGATCCTTGGTGATCGCCTTAATGAAGGACACCGGCTTGGGGGTGAACTCCAATTTTCTTGCGACTGCTGGTGATAAGCCCTCTCCTACCTCTGATTCTTGCAGATTTGGTGCCCTTGGCGATTTCCTGGTAGATGGCTTCTTTGGAGGCATTATCCATGCAATAAAAAAATGCCCTTTAAAAAAAACCGTATACAAAGTAGCATTGGGTGAGGATATATAAAATGAACTATAAACCGGTAAGAAAACCCATACCTGTAATGCTTGCTAAGATAATTATTCAATACTTACTAGAATTTGGATGCTTCCTCTAGATTATTTAGCTCTTCTCTTCTGTCTATTCTGAATTCCTTGTTGTGCAAAATGGGATCATACACAATGACTTGAAGAGAATATAACTGGGGAGATATTGTTCAGTCATATTAATTAGTTAATATGAGTAATGAATGCAAATTCAAAATAAACCACTATTGGATTTTTGCGGATCAGTCCGAATTTGGTTGACGGTGGAGGCGTGGATGGATATGCATTGTATCGATGAGTTTAATGGTTCCTTTTTATTCACGCACGAGTTAGTAACTAATGCACAATCCACGAATTAACTAACAACCGTAAATGCAGTGTACCTAACACACTCAGGGGTTAACATGTCTCGTCATGTCACATCGCTCGACGAATGGATCGGGGTTCGGATAGTATCTGTGCGTACTTACATTGATATTCTCTTTGATGAAAATTCTGACGTCAATGATATCGGTGATCGGGAGAAAGTTCAGGTGCACATTTTATCAGCGGGTCACTATATTGCTAAGCTTTCATCTTCGAAAACGTTTTAGGGAGTCAACGGTCGGCGATGTCACTTTTATTTTCACGCAATACTTACTACTACATATTTCTGCCGAAACCGAGTGGATCGCCCGTCGAAAAAATCCTTCCCGAAGTTTTATTCGTAGGAAAGGAACGCTTTCATCAGCTGACGCTGATGAAGGTCGACACTCGACTACCTTGGCTTCCCCGCGATTTTCACCACCTTAATATTTCGCCGATGCTGAACTTCTCTTATGAGTTGGGGAAAATTTTGGGTCATTGATTCCTTGAGTAGTTGTTAAGTCTCTTTAGGGTTAAGATGATTCTTCTCTGTGTGTTCAAGTGAAATTTTAATCAATTAAAACATGAAACATATAAGACAAGCGAAGGATCAGTTTTATGCCAAGGAAAAAATAGTTCAAAAGTAAAATAAAGGGTGGTACCCAAAAGGAAATGGTCACAGAACTTTTAGGGTCTGTTGAGTACTCAACAAATGGTGATTTAATGGGTGAATGCATAATCTATGTTACGCTTTCATTTCCCTTGAGGTAGTACCGAACCACAGAGTAGATATCTCCAATTCTACTTTTATTTGTACTAACTGAAGTTATATATATATATATATATAATTATTGGAAGTATTGTTTTAGGGCTTGACCATTCACTTGGAGGGCATCAGGTTCCCCCCTCAGGTTTTGTAGCCGATAAGTACTTACCCCAATATTCTTAGCCACCTGGAAAGGCCCAAGCCATAGGCCCTAACACTTGGAATGTTTCCCTTTGGGTTCATTTTCCCTATCCCACTTCATAACTAAATCTCTTACTTCAAAGTTATTTTCCTTATGTTTATTCTTGTTGAACAATCTTTTCACTATCTGTTGATGAGCCAAGAATTTTGACTTAGCCTTATCTCTCTCTTTTTCCAACATAAGCAAAGTGTTGATTCTTTGTTGCATGGTCAAGGAAGGTTCTTCGTTAGAATCTTGGGACAATTGGAGAGATGGCAGATAAAGCCCGTTCGAGAGGATGGCTTCCTGTCCATAGACCAGAAAGTATGGGGAATTTCCTATGGCTTCTTTGGGCGTGACCCTATCGGCCCATAGGGAATTATGAAGTTGATTATGCCAATTTCTTTGGTTATCTGTAACTGTCTTATTTAGTATCCTTACCAGGTTCTTATTGGTCGATTCTGCTACACCGTTTCCTTGAGGGTAATAATTTGTAGAGTACTTGATTATGATCCATTTGTTCAAAGAAAAATCTGTTAGTAGGGTAGAAGAGAAGTAAGTTGTGTTATCAAAGACTAGAACAGAGGGGACACCAAACCTTGCGATCAACTGTTGTTCTATAAATTGGATCACTATTTTTCCATTCACATGAGTCAGAGGAATGGCCTCTGCCCATTTTGTGAAATAGTCGGTGGCAGTAAGAATGTACTTGTACAGTTTTGACGAGCTAGGCATAATTTCTCCTATGATATCCAACCCCCACTTCTTAAAAGGTCTAGAGACAGTCACAGGCTAAAGTGGGATTGCTACCCTATTCTCCTTGCCATCACTTATTTGAGAAGTTTTACAATTCCTAGCGTAAGTATGAGCATCTTTGAACAAAGTGGGCCAATAATAGTTGGCCCTCAGAATTTTATGAGGGGTGGTGTTCCCTGCAAAATGTCCTTTGACAGGGCCATCATGGAGTTCCTTTAACACTTTATCGCTGTCTTCGTATTCGAGACATCTCAACAATACCCCATCATAGTTTATCTGGAAGAGTACCGAATTTATAAGACGATATTGCATGGATTTTAATCGGAGGGCTCTCCTTTCTCTAGGGTTGAGATTTTCGGGACAAGTACCATGATGTAGTAGATAAGCTAAATCCTTGTACTAGGAGTCTCGTCCTGGGGAAATGTATGTTTCTTCACCACACCATAGTGCTATTTCGTTTTCCCACCCGGGATCTTCTTTTGCTTGATGTTGAGCTTCGACTGTGAGCTTGCATAAGACTTGTCTTTTTACTAACTTGGAGGGTTTTATATCTAGATAAAATTCTTGGAATACTGCCATCCAATTCCCTCTTCTTTATCCCATTTATTGCTGGGTAAACAAGGATCATACTGTAGGGTGTGGCACAATCACCTTAGTGTGATTCTTGAGGATGTAAGACTTGAAATGTTTTACCACTTTATAGACCGCATATGCTTGCTTGTCTATGGTGGGGTAATTGAGCTCATCTCCTTGGAGATTGGTACTCATAAATGACACTGGGGCTTCATTGTTGTCATCATCCTTTTGAGTCAAGACCGCAACTAGCAATTGGTCAGAAGTGAAAGTGTAAAGGTTAAAGTCTCTATTGAAATCGAGACTTCGCAATATCGGGGCCCGAGATATGGAAACTTTGATATTGTTGAAAGCATTTTTTTGTTCATCATCCCACTTAAATTCAGAGTCTTTGTGAATCATCTTTTGTAAGGGTTTGATGATTTTGGCGAAGTCGGGAGTGAGTTTCCTTACAAAATTTATTTGCCCGAAAAAGGACTTCATGGCTTTCTTGTTATGGGGTAGCGGGAGTTGAGATATGGCCTAATTCCTTTCGAGATCTATGAGAATTCTCACTTGAGATATAATATGACCTAACAACTTACCTTCTTCAACACTGAAGATAGTTTTCTTAGGATTAAGTTATATACCGTATTTCCGGCATCTTTAAAAAATCTGAGTTAAGTGTTGGATGTGTTCTTCTCTATTATTCAAATACACCGTTACGTCATCTAAATATACTACCACACACTTATTGATATGTCCCCAGAATTCCATGTCCTTGGCTCTTTGAAATATTTCTCCTGTGTTAATTAAGCCGAAAGGCATGCACTTATAAGCGAAGGCTCCCCATTTGGTTCGAAAGGTAGTTTTTAATCGATTTTCCTCTGAAACCAACACTTGGTTGTATCCTAAGAAATTGTCTAGCAGGGAGAAAATCTCCAAGCCCGACACAGTCTATAGGAGTTGTTCCATCGGCAGGAAAGGATAATTGTCATTTTCTGAAGCTTTGTTTAGGTTCCGAAAATCTATACATAATTGGATTTCTCCTGACTTCTTCCTTACTGGAACAAGATTTGATACCCAGGCAGAATGCCTAACTTGGAAAATTATCTTCACATCTAAAAGCTTCCTTAACTCTTGATACATGAGAGGTTCCAGGGATGGATGATACTTTCCAAGATTTTGTTGGAAAGGTTTCATTTCGGGTTTCAACGGGATAGTGTGTTGAATAATGTAGGTGTCATACATTTTTAAATCCTTATAGGACCATGCGAAAACATCCTGGTATTGTCTAAATAATTTGAGGTAGGCCTTCTTCTCTTCCCTAGATATGGTTTTTCCAAGATTTACATTCTTCAGGTTTTCTGGAGTCCCAAGATTCACAATTTCATGGAGGGGGCAAGAGCTACCGGTCTTTACATTTTTGGGTCCTTTAAAGCAATCCTTTAGATCAAATAGACTCTCTAGATTGGCTATCCCCTTCAGGATTGTGTGAGATTTAAACTTTCCAACATCTTGCCCTGTTTGGGGGTTAGTTTTAGTTGTCTTCTCTCATAATTATTCATCGTCTATGGCCAGGTCTTTGAAATTGTCTTGGTTGGTCAAGAAGTTTATGATTTTCTCGTGACCTTCAAATACTTTCCAATTGGAAATATTGTTCAGGACCGATAGTTTGTAGAGTAGTTCTACAGTGAATCAGGAGGCTTCATAATCTTCCAAAGGTGAGAGTCTAGAAGTAGCTGTGGCTAGGGAGTCAACAAGGATATTCTTTTGCTCTAGGGATTGCAGTGATATTGAAAGCCTCAAAGCATTCTATTAGCCTATGCTCCTCCTGTTGGTAGTTCTTAAGGTGAGGCGGATTGCAATGTATGGTATTTCTCACTTGTCTAACAATAATTTCAGAATCTCTGAAGACTTTTAATTCCCTGATACCCAAATCTATGGCTTTGTTTAACCCTTGTACTAGAGCTTCATACTCAGTTGTATTGTTGGTACACTCAAAATCTAGTCTACAGGACAAGAAATGACGTTTACCCTTCTGATCGATGAGTATGCACCCGGATCCTGACCCTTCTTGTGATTTCGATCCATCAAAATAGAGGGTCCAAATTTGCGAATGATAATTTCTCCTCTCTCTCTCTCTTCGCCCGTGTTATGATCTCCAACCTTTTCCTCCAGAAGTCCTAGTGTGGGGTTTTGACAGAAGAGAGAATCTTCTATCGGCATCAAGGATTCTTCTTGAAATATTATTTCAGAATTTTGAGTAAGCGAAACATTGGACAAGAGAGGAGAAAAGATGTCGAAGTGAGAATCACATGAATAGTTTCCCAATATGGGGAAGTCGGTAGAGGCTGGTTCGTATGGGGTTTCCAAATCAGTGACCATATGTTTCAAATATATTTCCATATCGATTCTGATCATGTTCTTGTATCCCTTTAGTGGTAGCCAAAGGTGTGCCCAGTCAGTACTGAAATATATTTTCAGCTTTTTAGACCAATCTCGACTCAACAATAGCCCATATGCCTCAGGGATGTCCACCACAATGATGTCAATCACCTGCACGAAATTAGGATGCGTCGCTATCCTGATCATCACATTTTTGAGCTCTCCCATGACCTTGAACTGGGTTGTATCTAGTTGTATGATATGTTTATCACTTTTGACAGGGACAACACCTAATTTATTACACATGGCTAAGGGCATGACATTAGAGGACGCCCCCGAATCGACCAGACAATTGTGAAGATTCTTGTTGAAGACTTCAAACGTCAAAAGGAAAGGTGGTACAAAAGGCCTTTCTTTCTTACCTTCTGAGTAGGTGCTTACAATTGGATTTCTCACCAGATCTGTTGGGGGAAGAATCTTGTTCTGACTATCTTCGTTGGTCGGGTTTCCTACCGAATTCAGAGCTTGCAATAGGAAGTCTTTCTGCTGAGGAATTATGCATACATCCATAACTGATATATTAGCTTTCAACTTCTTCAAATATTCGACTACGTTATACTCTAGTTTAGGAGAATCTTGGGTGTGGATGCTTATAGGCTTTTTATCAGGGGAAAAAGGCATTTTTGGGTAGTCAAGAGTTAACTTAATTTGTGGGGCTCGGGTGGCGTTGACATCTTTCGAGACGAATTGGCCCTTACTCCATGTCTATATTGTCGATACTTTTGTGGGTTGTTATCAAGACTCAAACAGATCACCTGAAGATGAAATCATGTCGGGATCCCATATCAACATGGTTTTGTCTCATGGTGGGTCAACTTCTTCCTAATTGGCACTATTCATGGCCAAACTGCTTGGGTTTTTAGTCAGGGAGACCTCGTCCAGAAAACGATTGGCCATTAAATTCATGGCATGGACCCATTGAGGGCATTCTCTTTTAGAGTGGTTCTCTTGTTGATAAGTACAAAAAGAATCATACATGACATTCCCTAGGTAAATGTTTAAGTTGGCTGGGGGAGGTTCAATTTCTTTGAAAGGCTGGTTTCTTTTAAAGAAAGGATTATAGGGTCTTTGGCCTTGGTTTCCTTCCTGCGTGCTTCTTTTCATGTCTATAATCTCATTTGATAGTTTCTTGACCATGCACTGCAGATCTTCTATATCTCCATTACCTTTGTCAGGAGTTTGTTTAGCCGGATTCCCCAGTGGTCTAGTCAAAAGGAGTCCTCTTCTAGGAGGGGGCTAGCTTTCTTTTCTCACTAGATAAGCCTGGACTTCTTTACATCCTTTCATCTGGAATTCTATCGTCTTGTCTTCTTCCAAATTATCCGTAAGGGTTTTCTTGGTGGCTCTTTTAATTAACATGGAAATAGAAGCTAGGAGTGCATTGACATAAACCTCGATTTGCAACTCTTGAGTTGGTTTCACCGTGGGCTAAAATTTGCTTAGGATGGTCGTGAATCTTTGATTGAAATATTTGACCCTCTCTTTTGGGGTCATGGTGGCTGTGAACAACTCAACCATCAGGGATCCTGTAGTAGTTTCTTCCGCAAATTTGTCTAGAAAATCCTTTTGGAATTTAGTCCAGCTGGTTATGGATCCTACTGGAAAATTAAAATACCACGTGGAAGCCGAATTTTCAAACGTGTATGGAAAAAGTTTGCATACTACGTCTTCGTGTTGAACGTTCATAAGCCTGATCGCAAGTATGAATTTCTTGATGTGATCTTTGGGAAAACCTGAAGTTTCAAGATCATACTTGGGGAGCATATTTTCTGGGTGCCGGGGAAGATCATGTACTCATCCTGGGAGAGCCACAGTGTCTTTGGCCAACCAAGGTTGGTTGTCTTGAAGTGGAACTTCTCTTTCCTCCCCATTACCATTTTTCCCTTCCATATCTTCGGAGTCAGAGTCAAACTCTTCTTCTTCTGAAAAGTCATTGTGTTTGAAGATGTCCTCAGCTGGCGTCTCAGGTATTAGATCAAGAGATTCTTAGATTTGGTAATCATGAAATCTATTAAGTCTTCGATGGAGTGTACAAAAACTTCGTCCGAAGTGCTGACTACTAGTATGATTTGTTGTTTTATTTGAGGGAGGATGGGGGTGAAGGGAAATGTGTCGGTTTGTTGGGCGTAGGCTATGGTAATTCTCCTAAATTGATTCACTTCCTTGTGAGGGATGGCGTAAGGTATTTCAGGGTGAAGATGTCCTTCCTCGGAATGGGGTGAGTTATCCTCTTTATGAGTACTCGGTAAACGTGGGTTGTCTATCGGATGATTATCCATGCATGTGGGCCATTATGAATCTGTAGGTTGTTTGAAATGTTATATAACTTATATATTCAACCATTCATTCTCAAGCCCTCCTTCTAGTGCCAATTCTGTTGATGGGACCTAAATCCCATGACTCAACAACAGGAACCAAACCCGCCATCGAGGCTCAATTAGACTTTGCAGCGTTTGGAGTGGAATGGTTCTCCAGATCTTGCGATCTGGCTGAATTATCGATGGGCTTTGTGTTTTTTGGTGAAGGCTCTTCCTTCAGTTAGGAAAATTATTTTTCTGTATTTCTCTTGGGTGGGGTTGGTATAAGAGATGCAAGCCAGTATAATAAAACTTGACAAATAATAGGACAAAATTTTTAACTGGTGGGAATAGGTTGAGCTTGGGATAACCCGCTGCTCAAACATGCAAACAATGGTTCTATGCCACAGGGCCTAGTACTAATACATTAACCAAATGAGCATCCAACTACTGTCTGAGAAAACTAATTAACAGAATAAAACACATATGTAATAAGGATCAAGGTAATAAAAATAATTCATCTACCATAACATTCATCACATAGAAACTCAACGATTTATCTTCATAATTAAAGAAAAGAACATCAAAACATTGCACCAGATAACTTGACAACAAAATTAATTGCTCTTACTCATTTACTGCATCATTCATGGAATAGGAAAGGAAAAAATTCTTCTCCAACTCCAATCACATACATCTGATGAATATAGCTTGTCTCTGGTCCAAAAGGACTTCTCAATTCACAACAGTCTCAAAATAATTATCAACAACCAAAATAAAGAGTTCTTACAACAACCATCGACCCTTGTTCATTGGTTGATATGTCTATTTATGATATAAAATTTAACTGTAATTAAAAGATAAATATAGTTTATGCCAAACAAAAATCGCCATGTGGCATGACCATGCAACAACTTCTTTAACAGTCCACTCAAGATGTCTCTTTAAAAGGGTGACTTTTTTCATATTCAGACCATCTGATAAACAAATATTCACAGGTTTGAGCCCATGGTATCCTATGTTGTTCCATAGGGGTAGCATATAATCCTTTGATATCCACTGCGTGCACTCGATACTTCACCAAACTAAAGTTCAGATGTTGTAGTATGACTCGAGCTTTGATCGGGTGTTTCGCGAATTGCTGCACTAGCCCTGGTTTTGCATCAGTGAGCTTTGTGCACTCTTCGATCCATAGCGAGTCTTGCTCGACATGTATCTTGAGCACACTACTCAGGTCAATAAATTCATCGGGAGTACCAAACTCGGGGAGACCGACATCCTTCATTACTTTATTAATTTTACCCCAATCTTTCTGGCACTTGGCCCATTGCTGTTGGATTTCTCGGTGTGGGTCCCGGGACATCTTAGCCTTGTACTCGACAGATTTATTCATGCGATTGAGGCTTCTTTTACTTACTATATGAAAGACATGTCTTTCTTGTTCTCGGCCCTGCTGAACTGCCTCAATATATTGGAGTCATTCCATCACTTGCTGTGCCTTTTTGTGCCATCGCTCCATATCCTTACACATTGTGAGTGCCATGAGAGTGTATTCTTGGAACTTGACTATTTTCATGGTCAATAGGTGCCTTTATTTCTTGAACTCACTGTAATCTCCATTGAACTCACTTCTCAGATACACAGTAGTTTGCGTAGCACTTTTGTAGTACTCGACGAAATGGCGAACATGTTCGAGCTCCTTTAGGGTGGAGGCTAATTCCTTTTCATCCCTCCTGGCTCTATCTTGGGTGGCATCAGAGAGGGATCTTCCCACGCCAATCAGTTCAAACACACAAGAATCTGTTGCATTGATTAATCTCTCCTCTTTGGTTACTAAGATGGAGTGATCCAAGGTGATCCTTCTCTTTTTGTCGTCCTTTGAACAATGGCCTTTCTCTTTTGATCATAGGAGATCACGTAGATGTCTACTACCTCGTCTACCAGGTCTGGTATCTGCTGGTCGCCCCATGTGAGGTTGTTTCCCAAGCTTCCTGCGATGTATATTTATTCGAGAATGGGCTCTCAGACTTCCTCATTCAACCTTGTAGATCCGACTTCTTCTTGTTTCTTGTCGGATATTTGAGTATTGGGTAGAATAGAGGTATCAGGCCTAGACTCGTTACTTACTTGCTTGTCGGCCGTAGAACTATCGAATTCCTTTTGTAGAGGTTTGTCACTTGGGCCTGTATTTTTTTATGGTTCATAGGACTCCCTTGTGTCGAGATCACCTTCAACTTCTGTTTCCTTTTGTGGGACCTCCTTGTCCTGAACTTCGGGACTCTCAGAAGAGGTATTTTCGGGACTTTTGGAAGAGGTATTTTCGGGACCTTCTTCTTCTTGGACGTGCATCGAGGTACCATGAGAGGGTTCTGGGATCTCGTCGTCATTGTATATAAGTGTGCTCAATGCATTAGGCACTTGTGTTTCTATCGATATTCAACCTGTCTCTGGTTGAGTTGTTCATCCTTCCAAGGGATCAATCAACGATGTTGTAGATTCGAGATTTCCTGACCCATTGGTGCCATAAGGAATTGTGGGACCAGGATCACTTGGCTCTGTCGAGACACTTTGGAAGGTATTTGAAATCCCAAGACTTATGACAAGAGGTGGGTTATCCTGCATCCGCTTCATTAGTAGTTGAGATTGTTGGTATAAAAGTGCGCCCCTTTCTTCTGCATTTTGATCTTTGGGGGGACACCTTGTTTGTACCGGGGATTCCTGATGAGATCCCTCAGCCTCAACGTCTTCTTGGGAATTTCTTATTCCTTCATCCAATTCATATGTTGTTGACTCTTCCGGGTGTCGACTAATTTCTTGAACTGCCTGTTCTAAAAATGTTGCCTGTTCTTCATAGCTCATAGCTCTAGACCTGGTTCCTCGAGGATCAAATTTCCTGGATGCCACTACATTCCAGTCTTGAGCATTCTCAGTGAAAACTTCATCCTCGAACTGGTCATGGGCATAGGGACAACATGATGATACTTGTGGCACGTGTTGTAGGACCAACCCGTTGGGATCATGTTTGAGAAATCGACCGGGTTGGAACCAAAATTACAATTGACCCAACCCAAGTTGTTTAGCATGCATGGTGTCTTTGACCATGCAGAAGTCGATATGAAACCCATATGGTATGAAACCCCTCTTCTTGTCTTTTAATAAAGTTGCATTGTACCCTTGCAAGATGGTTTGATATCGAATTTATCCTAACACTAGCTGGTCAGGAACGTAAATGAGCAATAGGTGGGGTGCTCCAGTGACAATGAAAACCCATATGTAGGTTTCCCTTTCATCTAAATACCAGTGACCAGTTTTGGCTATGACTTTATTTGCCTCATCTGACAATATAGGGCATTCTCTCCTGAAGAGAAAGAAGTAAATGCGTAAAATAAACTAATCACAGATAATAGCATAGGATTTCTTGTACCTATTTTCCCATAGGATGTTGAAGTATACATGGACCACCAACTCTGAAGGGTTCCAATTTAAATTCATCCCAGCAAAAGCGTTCCTGGCGCAAATGACATCCAGTAGAAACGAGGCCATGTAGAAGGTGGGGGTATCTCCCTCCTTCGACACATGAGCCTATATTATGCAGGTGCTTAGCTGTTTGGAGATGATAGCACCCCAATTGAAACTCGTACCTGAAATGGTGACCGTAAATGATAGAGGCAACCAAGCCTCTGAAATCCAGGAGCAATCATTTTGCCCATGTAACCTGCAGAGTAGAGCCATGAGATATATGTATGGTTCTCTGATATTGGTTGTTGGGTACTAGCCAGCTGTCCGGTTTGTGAATTTTTTGTCTTCTCTCCACCAAGACACCAGGATCTTTCTGGTATCATGTGATGCATAGAAACTTAGAATGAAATCAGTGCTCAACTTTTCTCTAGAATCATTGATCTTGTAGTAACTCTAAACCTCTAATGGTAGGAAAACCCAGACGCATTCATCGTTATTATCATTAATAAAGAATTTTGGTGCATCGGTGTGGTCAATGATCCATTTCAGGAGCTCAATGCAAGGGAAAACCAGAGATCGACTTGCCACCATGTGCAGATAATCCCTAAGAATATTTGGAAGGACCTTGTCGTTGAGCTTCCTTGTATTAGGATCACTATGCGGAGTATATTCGAGGCTTTCTTCTTTCTTGATTTTCTTGAAGATCTCTTCCCAGTGAGGGAAAGTTGTCTTTGCTCCAATGCTTGCCTCTGTATCTTCGAAAGATGGGGGCTGGAAAAAGGGCTCCTTTGTGATCACCTTAATGACGAACATCGGCTTGGGGGTGAACTCCAATTGTCTTGCGACTATTGGTGATGAGCCCTCTCCTACTTCTGATTCTTACAGCTTTGGCGCCCTTGGATATTTCTTGGTAGATGGCTTCTTTGGAGGCATTTTCCCTACAATAAAAAACTCCCTTTAAAAAAAATGTATACAAAGCAACGTTGGTTGAGGATATATAAAATGAAGTGTAAACCAGTAAGTGGACCCATACCTGTAATTCTTGCTAAGATAACTCTTCAATACTTATTGGAATTTGTATGCTTCCTCCAGATCGTTTAGCTCTTCTCTTTTGTCTGTTATGAATTCCTTGCTGTGCAAAATGGGATCATATACAATGAATCGAAGAGAATATAATTGGGGATATATTGTCAGTCATATTAATTAGTTAATACAAGTAATGAATGCAAATTCAAAATAAACCACTATTGAATTTTTGCGGATAAGTCCGGATTGGTTGACGACCGAGGTGCGTCTGGAGATGCATTGTATCAACAAGTTTAATGGTTCCTTTTGATTCACGCATGAGTCTGTAACTAATGCGTGATCTATGAGTTAACTAACAATCATAAATGCAACGTACCTAACACACTCAGGGGTTAACATGACTCGTCACGTCACGTCGCCTGACGAATGGATCAGGGTTGGGCTAGTATCTATGCGTACTTACATTGATATGCTCTTTGATGAAAATTCTGACACTGATGATATTGGTGATCGGGAGAAATTTCAGGTGCGCATCTTATCAACGGGTTACTATATTTCTAATCTTTCATCTTTGAAAACGTTTTAGGGAGTCGGAAATCAACGATGTCACTTTTATTTTCACGCAATACTTACTACTACATCTTTCTGCCGAAACTGAGTGGATCACCCATCGGAAAAATCCTTCCCGAAGTTTTATTCATAGGAAAGGAACGCTTTCATCAGTCGACACCGATGAAGGTTAACACTCGGCTACCTTGGCTTCCCCATTATTTTCACCACCTTAATCTTTTGCCGATGCCGAAATTATCTTGTGAGTCGAGGAAAAGTTTGGGTCGCTGATTCCTTGAGTAGTTGTTAAGTCTCTTTAGGTTTAAGATGATTCTTCGCTGTATGTTCAAGTGAAATTTTAATCAATTAAAAAGTGAAACATACAAGACAAGAAAAGGATCAATTTTATGTCGAGGCGAAAATAGTTCAAAAGTCAAATAAAGGGTGGTACCCAAAAGGAAATGGTCACATAACTTTTAGGGTATGTTGAGTACTCAGCAGGAAGCAATATTCACCGAGGCACTGCTTAAGTCTTGCACTTCACTGATCTTTTGTCGCATGCTAGGTCTGGGTATATCCTGTGCATTTTCTGGACTGTCTACATTAGATATCTCCACAGGGTCAGCTGGAACAAGGAGGTCCGTCGACCATTCCTTTGTGATCTTCTCCAGATCTTCTTCTGTTAATTTATAATAGGAATGTAACTGCTGCTTGTGCTCGTCAACACACGTTGTGATGAAGAGAAAGTGTCTATATGTGTTGAACTTCATCAGGGGCCGAAACCTATGGAGGGTGTTTGGAGTGATGCACAATGTAGCCTGGATAGCTACTTTCAACTTATTATAATATGAATGAAACACGACATTTGACTGCCATTTATTGTTCATGTCATTTGAGTACCACAAGGTACTGAAATTCTCAGCCAACAGTTGAAAGGGTTCGATGTACGGGAAGGTCACACCTTCCGACATTTCCCATGCAATGAATGTGATCAGTATGAGTAACCAGCTGAAATGGAACTCATACCCTTGGTCTTGTGCTTCCCTGCAATCAAGATCTAGTTGGTTTACAAGGTACTGTGCCCAATTCATCTGTACACCTTCCGTGCACTTTCCTGCGAGGTCTAATACGAATCCAGTGACTTGGGTGGGTCAGTTCTTGCGAACTAATTTCCCAGAAATTAGTTGATAGGCTAGGCACACTACGCCGTTCTGGATAGAGGCTACCTTGTAGCCTCACGTTACTTTCTCAACATTGCCATACGTTTCTTTAATCTTCTGCACTAATGCTCTGTCCGTGGTTTTTCCAGGATAAAAATCCCGTGGGTCAGGGCCTTGCATGCTCAGCCCAGTGATTCGATGGATCAATGTCAGATCCATTGTGATACATCGGTTCAACCATAAATATCCTCTATGGTAACAAGATAATAACAAATTAACACATGTGTTCACTTATTGATGTTGTTCAAAGTGCAGGATATTCATAACATTAAGCATGGTAGACTACACGAGGTTATGGGTCCAAGGCTGGGAGATAATCTTTGAATTCTTGCTTTTCATCCTAGTCAGATACTTATATGGGGTGAGCATACTGTAAGATTTACGGTCTCCAAGGTTGAAGTCACTAAACTTCAGCACTGCTATCTTATCTTAGTCTATGCGAATTGCACATATCCCTTTCAGAAGGTACGCAGTGACCAAGGCATAGTCAAAATCTCTAGATACACTATTTCTGTTCACTACACTGCTCAAAGGAGGTATATGTGTAGGTAATATGCTTGGAATCAATTTAGAATTTGAGAGATCATCTCTATGCTTCATTCTCGTCTCTGTCACAATTTTGGAAGTTCCTTCTCCGCGAGCAGTCGAAGGAGAAGCTTGGACTCCTCTTGTCGATGATGTTTGCACACCTGCAGACATCCTTCTTTCCGACATGACTTTCTTGGTCCTGAGATTAACGAGTACTTACTTTGCAGATTCTTCAAGTGCACTAAGCTCTTCAGACATACGCGCTCAGGGTTAATAATATTGGGTTCAAAAAGTAATGTAGACATGGTAATAAGATGGAAAGTAAGGGCCTAATGATCACTGGACAATCTTAACCAAGGTTGCGAGCTCAAATTCTTGATTTGGAAAAAGTGTTCTTCGTGCATCACGCGACGGGGTAAATAGGAAACTCAGCAACAGATTTCTTGCAACGATTATGAGGTTTCATTAACTCATGCTATTTCCATTATGGCACGGTCCAACGATCAGGTGGTGAGCCATAAATTTTTTTCCAGTCGTTCAGGGCATCAGTCGAATGGATATATCATCCCCAACGACTATATTTCTTCACCACGACGAAGTGACCTATGTCACCGTTCTAATATCTCGACGAAGGTCCCATTCTGCAAGTTTGTTTTTTTCTGCGATGCCCCCTCTAGGGCCTTATGTAACTTTTCAATCTTATCCCTCTTCTTACTTATCTTTCTAGCCTTCTTTCCAGTAATCTTCAACTCAGTCTGTCTTTTTTTGTTCTGATTCCTATCTTCTTTTAACATAGTCATTGCACACTATTGAGGTTCTTTCCTAGGACTCATGGGTAATATTTATTCTTTTTCTGGGATAGGTACTTCAGTATTCTAGGGGTCTTCCAATGTTCTTGTAGCTTCAACATCAGGGTTTCTAGTGTGAAATAACTTCGATCTGTTCTCTTGTTCTTCAATCAACTGTGTGATCCTTCTGGTCATGAATTCTTGTAACTCTTGTTTCTATTGTTCCAAAACTTCTTTTTCTTCCTTTCGTCTAGCTTGATCTCTAACAATCCAGGGTTTTCCTAGTAACATGGTAAACGGGGCACTGTCCTCGATAAATTTAATAATCTCAAAATCTTCTTCAGTCGAAGTTCCATTAGTATTCATAGATATCTGAGTGAGCTTTCCACACAGGTTTACCAATTTTACTCTGAATTGTCCTATTCCTCCTAATGAAGGAATCATAGCAGGCCTCCATATAGCTTCCCAAGTTCTCTCTGTCATGATATTCATCCATGTTTCCTTATCCAGAATACAATCAATGTTGAAGTCCCCTATTCTTACTTCGATGCATTCTTTTTATTTAAAAATCTCTGATAACCTAACATGTCGGTGGTCATTCAAGGGTTCTTTCATCTGTAGCAATACTTTCGCTGATTCTTTCTGGGGTTCTTCTATTTCTGGATCTGTCTCTTGGTTCATATTCATTCCTTCAAGCTTAGCAATCATTATGGGGCAATCCAATACTTCATGGTCTAGAGCTTTACAACAAAGACAACTAGGCCTTCCACCAGGGAATTCTTTAGCTAGATGTCCCAGTTTCCTACAACTGTAACAGAGGGTTAATCCTCCCTTTCCTTTAAATGATCCCCAACCTCTCCTGTACTGCACACTAGGATCATGGTAGCTAACCTGCAACAAATTCCTTCTAGGATTCTACATCCATTTGTTATTCCAAACATTCTTTCTATACATAGGTATAACATATCTATCACTATTGTTATCAGATCTATTCATATCAAACCTTCTTTCATCTATTAATTCCCTAGTTTTTAATCTAGGACAAAATCTATCAAACATACCTAGATCCATGCTTTAGAAACAAAAATTTCCACTTATCTTACTTTTACAGAGTACAAAGATTTCAGATCTAGAACTTTTAAATATTATTACCTTTATCAAAGAACAAAGCTTACAGATCTTACCTCTTTTAATTAGAAAATTCCACTTTTACCTTTCTTAGAGCACAAAGCATTCATATCTTGCTTCTTTTTTTCAGTATCAACCTATTTTCTTGTAGATATGGCCTTTTTTTCTTAGCACAAAGCTTCACAGGTCAAGTAGGATGTTGCGCACTAGGGTAACATATCTATGCACAGAGATTCCACGGTTTCAAATTGAATCTTTGCACAAAGCTTCTTCTTCTTTAGTTCCCAACAATCATAGTTTTAGGTCCCAGCAATGAAACCATTTGTTGGCACAGGGGAAGACCTGGGGTTCAATGCTACAAAAACGCACCAACAAAACCCTAACTATCGACCCTTTCGGCAATGTTATCCCCGATATCTAGAGATAACTAGGAGATCATGTCTCAAGGCCCACATGGTCTAGACATGGAGTACCGAGAGCGGATTGACTTGAGCATGGCCCTGGAGGGCCCATCTTTCTTCTTCTCAACCAGCTTTGTCTTGTCAGCAGTGTCATCTTCCATCACTACCGGTTTGGGCTTGCATCAGAGAGGACTCTTGCTCCGTGAGGTAATTGGTCCGAGGTATCATGGTATGTGTCATATTTGATCATTATAACCTTCTTATATATGCATGAGGTTCCTTTCATTTCAGATGACTGCTTGGATCTTACACTAATCC
>JZKD02S1770061.1:978616-1001716 GCA_000966675.3 Picea glauca
GTTTTGTTGACCTATTTTTGTAAATTAAAGGTCATGAGATCATATAAATAGAGGACGTTGCCTCTTCATTTTAACATAACACAACTTGCTCTCTTGGAGAGATACTTTACTAGCTTGTGTCTTGGTTTATTCTTCTCTTTTGGAGTGAGGCGCAACCTCTTGGAGGACTATTCTTTGGCATGTGGTGCTTTTTATCATTGGAAGGTTTACAACTAGGGTATGGATTATGCTTTCTTCATGAGTTTGTAAGTGTTTCTTCATCAAAACTTCTTGAATGAATGGTTGTTGATCTAATATCTTGCATACATTGTTATCTTGTTAGTATTTTCTTAATTCTTGAAACCCTAGGGAGCCAACACACAAGTAGGTTGTGGCTTCATGTCCCCATGATAAAATCTTTTAGCCATTTGATTTGAGAAGGTTTAGCCTAGCCATAGCTACACTAGCCATCTCTTTTCTTGAGTTAGTTTTAAACACAAATTGAAGAAAGAATGTGTCCTAGGCCTAATTGAGTTTACACCTAGGGTTTACTTCTAGGGTTTTGAAAAGCCTTGTATCTAAGCAACACTTTTCAGCCATAGGTTTGTGTTTGCAAGCTAGCCGTTTTGCCAAAGAAGTTTTAAGGAAAGAAGAGCAAGCATTAGGCCTAGCCTTAGCTACACCTAAGCAATTCTTCTCTTCTTAGGGTTTTGTTTTGGTGGCCTTGCCATAGCAACACCATCAAACCCTAATCCTCTTGTCCTTAAGTTAAGCCTTCCAAGCCATTAGTTTCACTTCAATTGACTCCATTAACCCAAGGCACTAGTCTAGAAACACTTTTGAGCTTGTTGTCTTTAAAACTCTCTTTCAAAACACCTTTTATTTGAAACCCTAAGTAACCTAGCGTCTAACCCTAGAATCTAGAACTAACCCTAATGAGATGACGTCTTGCTGATTTTAAACTTGTGTTTGGATAGAAAAGTACGGCTTAGTCATCTTATCATAGCCATAGAGGTTTCACAACTTTTCATTGGTTGAATTAGCTAAAACGTCCACTTCTTGGCTAGCTAACCCTAATCCTGAATGCAACAAAAATATAGGTGACGTCACACCTTTTGATCTCTTGTTTGGCTTGCAACGTTGTGACCTTTTTCACCTGGATTGATAGACTTTGAGTTGTATATTACTTTCATAAGTTTAATTGCTAAAATGTTCCACTCATTGTCTTTGATTTGACCTATTTAATGCATGATGTCACATCTATAGCAACAACAATATAGGTGACGCAACAACATTATCTATATGAGCTGATCTGAGATATTTATTGCATTGTGATATAATACAAGGATTTAATTGTGCACATTCAATGCTCTTATCTCTTGGTGTACTTATTGAAGAAGTGATATAAGTCATTTTGTCTTTTCTTAGCAATCATTGACTTCGTCAATAATAGCATTTTCGCTCATATGTATATTTGAAGATAGTCATTAATGCTTTGAAGTACTAACCCACTGCAACACATATTCTAGTTTTATTTGTCTTGTCTCGCAAACAAGTGCCATCCAGTGGAAGCTCTCTTTTGACTATCTCATCATTGGCAGTAATCTGAGAAAGGACAATCTTATCCTAAGCCATTACCCCTTTGGCCCTTTCATTGATCAAATTACCTAGGGACGTCTCCCTTGGACCAACCATCCTAAATAGAAAGAGCCCCCCATCGAGGTGACAGTGGGTGGGGAAGCTCCTGTTACGCCGGTTTCAAGCCTTGACTCAAGCTACTTAAACCCTTCCTACAAACCGTGCGATAACAGGCAACACCTGCGAAGTAGATGAAGTCTCACCTGAGGTAGAGGCAGGGGTGGTTGCAAGAATCAGGTATCTACAACCTTAGTTGGGACACAGATCTATGATTATATCACTTACATAGCACTTATCACCCATCATTCGTCAATATTAAACCCTTATTATACTTCACATATAGCACAAAGCATCACAACATTCACTTAGATCTAAGGTATTTCATCACTTAGCAAAAGTAAAACATATTAGATCTGGTAGATCAACACTAAGCATCCTCATACATGTCAGATCTAACATTCACACACCTCTAAGAAGCACCAAGCATAAGTATATATATCTAAATATATCAAAGCACTTAGCAAAATAAGGGATAAACACATCAAGTCGAAGCACAAATCATAACACACATATTTACATGGTTCACCCCGACAGTGGGGCTACATCCACCAACTCTTCTTCTTTATTAGTGTCTTCAATCGGTTACAACATAGAGCCACAAAAACCCTTCTTCGCATAGGAGAAGAGATATATTAGCACTTATCTTACATCACATACATTTCTATGTATTTCGATAGATGCCTAGATATCTATTTATACATTGCAAAAGTGGGCCTAAGTGTGGGTAAACCCATGGGCTGACATCCATTTCCCATTACATATTCCCAAAAACCCAAAATGGACCCAAAAGTGCGACGGTGTTCCGCAATATCTACTTCGTCTGGTGCTCCATCTTTTCCAGGCTGTCAAAGTCCCAAAAATGGTCAAACATGACCAAGTATCTCCCAAAACTTGGTCAAGGGCCAACAGGGACTAACCTCCACCGGGAAAGGGATTCCTAGGCTAGGCAAGGTCAACAAGGAAGTCACACAGTTTTAGAGGAAGGATTCTCTCCTCAGAGCCACTTACGTCCACTGTTCACAGACTCTCATTCCCCACATGCCTTTCCCACCCCAGGAGTGTGCATCTTCACTGTCACATAGTCCATCGACTACTCAACCTCCCTTGCCTTGGGCTTCAAAAACAAACCAGACCAAAATTCTCAGAGCTCTGTAGAAACTACGAGATTCTGTCCAGGAGATCTCTCCTCCTCAGCACACTCTCTCACCTAGAGAGAGTTTCTCACAAGATTGACAACCTTCCTCTTCAACCACAAGTAGGAAACAAAAGGTAGAAATCCAAAACAAAAGGCAACAAGAAACAACCCAAAACGATTAAGGTATGAACTCGGCTTTGCAAGTGCAGATAGATTGGCTTCAAGGACTCACACAGGTTGGCTTCACGGTTCTGGATTTCATAGGTTCGTGGTTATGAAGAGGTCAATTACCGAGGAAAAATAGGATAGATGATCCATTGAAGAATGGGGGAAAACCCCCAACATGATTTGACTCTTTAGCTTTAACTGCATGCGCCCAGTTCGACACTTGACTTCCTGGAGTTGCATGTACTCCATTTTTCCTTCGTTCCCTTTCCTGGAACCAAGGATAAGACATATACCTTTAATCATATTTTGGAATAATAATAAATTATTATTATTCTCTTGGACTTAATCCCTTAGAATTATCCCCTCTTTCCAACCTCTCATCCCCCTCTCCCTTACCCAACCTAGTGGAATCTTAGCCCCCCATCACTCTTTCTTCGTGGTCGGTCTACACACAATGATTTTTATATTTTACTAATGATATGCATAATTACATATACAAAATTAGGCTCATGTCCTTCAACATCTAGGCTCTCCAACCAAACAAATATATAATTCTTCAACTTATAAACACTTGGCTCACCAGCCTATAAACATAATAACAATTCATCAATATAATTGGGGCTCATCCTTGGGGTATTAGAGAGGCCAATGACGATGAGTAACCATGAGTAGTGGAACTCAGAGCCCTAATATTGTGTGTCCTTATAGTCTTCTAAGAATGAATTCAGAAGGTATGCAACCCACCTCATCGATATCCCCTTTGCACACTATGTGGCAATAACGACCACAATGGACGATAATTACTCTTTGTGACATTTGCGCATTAGTTTGCATACGAGGAGGCTTGTGGAAAACCTTGTCGTAGGATCTTTGATGTCACTAATCTTGATTCCCCTATTACCATGCTTCACACCATACTTGGCCTTGATCTCATCTGAGATGGCCTTGGCTCTGGTCTTATTATCCAAGTATTGTTCTGGATTTTCCCCATCTACGAGTATCCCCATGATTGCTTCAATGAGGTCCATAGTGATAGGCATCGACCTATCCATCCATAAAATACCTCCATGCACTCGTGCAAGCAATTTCTTGACGTAGGAGTGACAGTGGGACAACGAAGTGACAACTGTTCCGCACTGACAGTTGTCCCTTTTTCACTTTTGGCAGTGTGTCATGCACATGGTGTTGTTGTAATTGTTAACTCCTGTCCTATGCACCGTGTTTTCATACTTTTCCCTTTCCGTTGTGCTGCATTATTTACCTCTATGTACTAACTGTCGCAATTTCAACAGTTGCTGCCAGTTGGCACCTGAATTCTACAACCATCATTTTCCGAATTGGTGTGTTTTCCGACCGTTGGTCCTTTTTATGGCATGCTAGTATTTTTGAGTGTGCAAGTTCCTTGGCTTTGATACCCTTTTCTTCTGGCGCAATATTCTTATTTCACCATGCTGACTCGGTGACATATGTGTGCACACTCTTTTCTTTTTCGTCGCACTGATTTGCTTACATGCGCGCACATTTTTTTTTATTTTTTTCTTACTACGCGGTAAATTTCAAGTTGCGGGTGGTCGACTGTCCTTGTACAACTTCAGTTGACTCCCATTGATCATGCCCCTCAATTATGTTCCTTTCATATCCTTCAATTGTACAAGTCCTCCGTTTGTGATAGTCTTGACGTCATATGGTCCCAACCATTGCATTCTGAACTTTCCTAGATGTTGGAAAAACTTTTTGTCATACAGTAGGACTAGGTCTCCTTCCTTGAATATTTTTCTCTTGATATGTCGGTCATGCCAAGATTTGTCCCTTGCTTTCTATACTTCTTGGTGAAAAACTGCTAGAATCCTATCTTCTCCCATTCTCATCAGCTGACTTAACCTTTCTTGTATTGCACCTCACTCTGTCATGTTTGTAATTGTTGCGACATGTAGACTTGGTACCAAGAATTCTAATGGCACCACTACTTCTTTTCCATACACCAATCTAAATGGTGTATGCCATGTCAGCTTCTTACAGGTAGTTCTATATGCCCATAATACTAATGGTATCTTTGAATCCCAATGGTTCCTATTGACATTGAAAATCTTGGTTAGGGCATGTTGTGGAGCTACCGATCCACGTCTACTTCAACATACTATGGGAGAACAGGTACAAAAAATATTACATAGTCATCTGTGATGAATTCATAACCCACATTCATTTTATTATTCTTAAGAAGGAATGCCTAAGATTATCCGCAACAACTAAGAAGATGGTAGAAAAGGTAGGCCGTTGGTATTTAGACGAATGTTCAACCTACATCAGGGTGTTCAGGGCCACCGAAGCACCACATCTCCTACTCGCTCATGTCCTAGACCAACTCGTTGTGGGAGAAATCTACTATCAGACTATCCTGCAGGTTTATAATGCCACATTATTCAAGGACAAGAAGCAAGCTTTCATACCCTACGATTTCCATGTTGGGTTTTATTTGGTAAAGGATACTACTCAAGCCAAACAAGAAGGGTTGAGCCAACTGGAATTTAGGTTCCCGACAAGATGATTTTGCAAGAACGACCCTAAAGGCCTGGTCCTCCAACATGCTTTGCAGGTGTCATCTTGTTGGTCGTATGCTCATGATAATTTTGAGGATGAAATATTCACATAGTGCACCCAGGACTAGGACGAGGTGGTACAGAGAATGGCCAACCCAAATATGACCAGGTTCAAGGCCATGAGCATGGATGAATAGGTGGAAATGATAGAACAGTCGGCCCAAGAGGCCCTCAAAGCCAGGGATGAAATCAGAGTGACATAGACAACAAAGGCATAGAGAAGGGGGTTAGTCTTGCTAGAAGGGGCATAAAGAATCATTGATCAATTTAAAAATGAACCTGTTCTAATAGAAATGATGAGGATTCCCATTAATGACCTAATTGAAAGTCAAGGAGAACCAAGTGGCCTAGAGTCAATGCAGCTTGAAGAAATCACTAGGTCAGAAAACCCTGAAGTTCCACCACCACAGATTAGATCACCAAGGGAAATTTCAACCCATATCGAGATAGAAAGGACATGAGGGAGAACAAGTTTACCTAATCCCTTGTTCGGTTTGATAACCATCTATGATGATGAGGAGGATTCAGAGGTGTCCTTGGTGACTCTAGTGTAGATTACAGAGGAGAAAGAACCCGAGAAATCATCTACCCTAGGTCTCGATGCTCCAGTTCAGAGTTGTGAGAATGAGGTATAAAGTTCCTTAGACACTAATCCACTCAACATACCAAGAACCCCAATGGACAACTTGAGGGATGAGCTAGGATCAGGTGGTCAGGAAGAATAAATCCCACAACAGGAAATTATCATTTCAACGGATGATTATCAAGTAAGTATTGAACCTTCCTCTAATTCCTTAGTATTGGCCGGTACCTTACCAGCCAATGAGAAACAACCAGAGGTCGAGCCATCAAGACATATAGAAGAGGTTTAGGAACCCATCCTAGAACAGATATACATAGTTGAGAGCTTGGAAAATACTCTAACTTGGGGAGAACAACAAATCTCTGAACCTGTTGATGAGGTCTTCGATATACAAGAAATTTCCTATGACCAAAAGAGGAAAGCCATCATGAAGAGAACCACTAAAAAGAGGAGGCTTACGATAGACAGTTCAATCCTCATCACCACAGAGGAAAAATTGATCAGCACAAAGCATGCCAAGATGTCCGAGCTTATCGACGCAAGGATGGATATCACAGATGCTACCTTGGATAGAAAAAGAAAATATGAAGAGGATATGGCCGCTATGCTAAAGGAGTTGGAGCATCTGTACCATTTGGAGAAATAATATTAGGACTCCACACAAACTACCGTGTTTTTGAAGAGTGAGTTCCATGATGCCTATGACAAATTTATTAATGAACGACACCTTTTCATTGCAGGGATAGATGACTTCCAAGAAGACACCCTCATGGAACTAGCGACTTGAAAGGACATGGAAATATGGTACGAGAAGGCCCATGAAGCAGTGGAAAGAATTGATTAATCAGTGCAACTAAAAAGGGTTGAGACGCCGAAGAGAATGAAATTTGAGTGCTAAGGGACAAAACCATAGATCGGATAAGGAAGGCTACCGAATACTGGGTGAAAATGGCCCAAGAACCTCAGTGGGATATTCAAGAAAATAGGCCGATTGTGAAAGGATTTGGGTTAATATTAATCGAGGGATGAAAAATACCAGTCTCCAAGAATTTGGCTCACCCAAGGACTTTGTTGACTTGCATGCCATAGTCAAACAACATGCAAAACAAGACTTGGCATGGACCGCAGAGATAGAAAAGGTGGCAAGCATGGAGCTAGGTCAAGTTCAATAGTTCATGGATCACCCGATCAAGGCTTGAACAATATTACAGTAGTTAAGTGTCATAATAGTTAAGTATTGGGCATGGGAAGTAGAAGTTAAAGAAATCCTTTCAGCCCCGATGGACCAACACAGATTCTCGTATGCCAACACATTCGAGGAACTCTTCGTCAAATGGTCAGAGTATGAGAAGATTCATCCACTTCAGTAAAACCATTTGATGACTCTTAGAATATAGATATATGGAAGTGCCATGTGATGATGTTTTGTTTTACTTAGCTCAGACTTTGATAGTTATTTTTAGTTAATGAATAGTTATAAATAAGAGGATCGACCTTTTAGAAAGGGTCGATGGTTTTGGAAAAGACCCTCATTTTTGGAATTGCAAAGAACTATTTCCGAACTACCTTAATTGAGAAGTCTTGTTTAGGACCAGAGACAAACTTCTATTTTGCATCAAAGTCGTGTGTGATTGGATCTGAGGAGGAATTGCTTCTGACTTTGTTTCATGAATGGATGTTGTAATGATTAAGAGTTTCTAAATATATTGATATGTTAGTTGATTCAATATTTTTGTAGTTCTTGTCTCTAATGATGGAAATCAAATCGTTGTATTAATGTGTGATTAGTGATTAGAGATAAGGAAACCATTTTTCTTGCCATCATTTTATTGCATGTATGTTTTCTTTCGATAATTGTATCTTAGTCAATAATTGGAATACCAACAATTTAATGTATTAGTACTATGCTTGTCACAGGTGTGAAAATATTTGTCTACATGCTCAAGAACAAGGGTTATCCCAAGCTCAACCTTATTCAGTAGTTGAGTTTTCCCCTTTTACCTAGTTGGTTATACCAGCACACATCTTTTTATCATACCCATCTAATAAATAAAATACAAAAAGAGAATGTTTAAAATGAAGGGGAAACTTTCATAAGAAAACATCGTGTCAATCACTACGTAAAGCCCATCAATTATTTGGCTGGATCGACAAAAATGGAGAACCATTCCATTATCAAATGTTGCAGTGTCAAATTGGGCCTCGGTGGTGGGTTTGGTTCTTTCTATTGAGTTAAAGGGATTTAGGACCCCTCAACATTGTGCTTATCCTCTCCTCTTCCTGGTCCCACTATTGGACCTATTGATCCTCCTCCAGCTTCGTCCATAGTTATGTTGCTTTATCAAACAATTTGGTGGCTGCACTGACTTGTTGCTCCATATCCTCTATCTGCGCTGCTTCTTCTTGCTTCCTCTACTCCATCACCTCTAGAGGAGTGGTAGGTATGAGATGTTCCCAGAGGTTCTCAATCTCCTGTCTGTATTGATCAATTGTCTACACAATCTGATCAATATTTTGTGTCGTAGTGAGCTCTGATGTCTTCATGCTCTTTGGAAGTTTCTCATAGGTTGCAACCAATCCCTGCTCTAGCCTATCCATGTGGTATTTCTCATCTTTGGTCTTGAGATTGACCTGCTTGAGAACCAATTCCAACTCTTCTTGACTATCCTTCATCTGTTGCAATTCCGTTGCGTCTGTTCATGTGCATGAATGTACCTCCTGCATGATGCTAACTTGTAGTTTATACAATGCATTGGTTGGTATCCGTGTCATTACCAACTAGATTTGGGACAAATATTTCAATGGTGTTTGACCCACAATTTCATCCATGTGCAACATGGTAGTTGTAACATGAAAAGTTGAGATTAGATGTGCTGTCATTTGAATCCTATCCTGCTCGCTTGATCCAGTCTCGACTCCTGTCTGTGATGTTGTTGGGATTGATTCTATTCCTCTGTCGATCCTCTGTGTTTCTATGATTTTCTCGAGGAGATGCCTCATGTTTTCCATCTCCTCCCGAATCCTGTCCCTTTGGCACCGGGCATCATCAAAATCCTCTGATGTTTGATCCTAGACCATTTGGGCCATAAGGTATGTGTCGTCCTCTGTGATCGTATATTCCGATGGCGTCTTGTGCACCTAATTAGTTTTCTTGCACGCACCCCTTATTTGTATAATTGGCCTCTTGGTTTGGCATTTCTCCTACTAAGTAGCACTTGATGTGGTCCCTTGTGTTGTCTTAGTCTATTTTTCTTGTTCCTACGGTGCCTGGGTGTTTTTCTTCTTCCCCACCTGGGTGCCTTTCTTGGACACACCCCCTTTTTTTTGTTGCATCAGGTTCTGACATGTCCTTGGATTCTTGGGCGTTGTTTTGTCTCTCTTAGGTGTTTGTTCCTTCCCTGCCTTAGTCTTCTTATCTGTAGGCATCTCTTGATTCAGGACTGGAATCTTCCAGTCATCATTCCAATCCTTGATGGCCATTTCTATGTCCTCTTCCTTTACGCAGTACCACATTTGTAGCCATTGGTTCTCGGGATCCTTCCGTGCTTGGATCCTGTTCGTTTCTTATCTTATTCATGAATTTAACATGATTTTACCCAGGTTCAAGTCTACTGGGGATCCAACAAAGCCTCTAAAACTATCGACCCTCTTAGTAAACTAGAAGGCAATGAAATACATAGAGTTCACTGTGTAGTCTAACCTGAGATAGTTCTATGGGTGGCTGCAACGCTCAGGTGATTGTAGCCTGCGAATGAGTGGGGATCTGGGATTTTACTATGTGATCTTCAGTCAATTACTATATCATTCATCTATATTATCTATTCTTCTGTTCTTTATTCATGCATGTAAATCAATAGATCTAACTAATTCATCAATAAATTCATCTAAGATATAACCATTGAAACAAAGACATAAACAATAAGAATTCCACATAACACGTGATTTACCATGGTTCACCCCCTCCTAGGCTATGTCCACAAATATTTGTCTCTTAAGCTCTTTTATTATGTTTATTTCATATATGGCACCGTGCACACTACAACTCTGTTCATACATTCACAAAACAAACTCCATGAACTTTACGAGGCTGACTAGATCGCACTAGGATCCTTAGCCTTTGATCTAACCCTCAAGTTCTAGTTACTTTTCTCTCCCACAACCCAACAACTTACAAAAAGGTATCGGATTATAGTCATGTTACATACTTGTTACTCTATCTCACACGAGTAACACTCAATGATCATAGCCCACCCCTAGACCTCCTAGGTATCTATTTATATGTATTTTTGGCTCATCAACCATTACATTCTCTTACCAAAACCCTGACCTACTTAGGTCTTCTTGCATGCCGACCTTGCGTGCTTTCCTCCTCTGCATGCACATTTTCCTTTCGTCCACTACTTTTCCTTCCAATTGTCTTTCTTTCCCATATTCTTGCATGCACGCCTCGCATGCCTTTTTTCCAACTATCTTTCCTCCACGTTGTTCCTTTTCCCCAAAGTGAGCTTGTGACCAACATGCCCCCAACACTAAAATCGTGACTCATCTCGAGTCACTTCCTGACTTGTGAAGCTGCACTTCTTGCTTCCTGCACCTATTAATACCAGTTGTAGTGCATCATACATTTCTGTTATCCGTTGGCATTGCTGGTGAGCATGACTACTCTTTTCGGCCATAGTGGTGACCACCTGCTCCATGATAGGAGATTGTAGGATCTTGCCTCCATCAGACCCAATATTATCAATGCTCCTCTTAGCTGCGTCGCTCTCCATGACCAGTTGCTCTGCCTTTTCTTCTAGGGGTTCCATCACCGCCTGTCTTGCTATCTTTTTCACTTGCATTGCTTTCTCTTCCAACTGTAGAGCCTTTAGTCCAATGGCCTTCTTTATATTCTCTGACAATGACACCATTTTGTATCACTACTTCACCTCCTCCATTGCTGCGTGGAATTTATTTTCCTTCTCTTGTACTTCCTGGAGGCTCCCATCCTCTAGGAGGTGAGTCCACAAATGCACGCTCTTTTCTAACAGCTCAGTGTCTATCTGTATGCTTTGCTCGATTTCCTCCATAGCTGTTGTTGCCTCATGTTCTTGCTATGATCTAACTTCTAGAGGTGTAGTGGGTGTGACACACTCCTCCAACTCTTTAATTTTCTCCTTATATTCCTAGATAGTCGGCTCTATCCTTCACAAATTCTCTTCTGAAGACCCTGCCTCCTCATTTGTGTTCTCGAGAATTGCTTGAAACAACATGTGGATATGATTCTCCATCTCCTCCACTTTTTGTTGCGCTATCTCTTTCTGTTTCACTTCAAGGTTGAGGGCTTCCTTCATCATGAGGTTTTCGGTTTGGGCTACCTCTAGGTTTGTTGCGTCTGCTCTTTCTCTGGACTGAATATCCTATGCAACACTTACTTGAATTTTATACAACATCTTTGTTGGAATGTTAGCCAATGCCACATCCAACGTCTTTGTGTCCTTTAGGGTTTTCTGCATTGTTTCTTCATCAAGGAACATCATCTCAGGCATGATGATGAAATTTGTGCTCACCTATGCTTCAAATTGCACTGTTTCAGGCATTGACATTCCTTCTTGAGCCTGCCTGGGTGTTTCTTTTGGTGCCTATGCTTCCGTGATCCTTAGCTACTCCAACACAGTTTTTACCTCTTTCACTTGATCTGTGATTGTAGCCCTGTGCTTCTCCGCATTCTCCCACACCTTATCTAGTATCTCCTCAACTGATGTCGCCACTAACTCCACATATTCTGGGGTTAGTCACTAGTGATATATGGGTCTATGGATTGTGGGCCTTCATCTTCTTTGGTCCACCATTAGTTTTCTCCCATGGTCGGTTCTCCTAGGTGGTTGATGGCTTAGGACTAATGGCCTCTGAGTATCTTTGATAGTGGTTGGCCCCGTTTCTTTTGCCTCAGGAATCTCCTGGGTTTCTGCCCCTTGTTATTCCTCCTAAGGGATATCATGTGTCCCTGTGTAGGTTTCTTTCACATGCACTTCTTCCGTTGAATGCATTGGGGGATGTTCTACGCGCGATGGAGTCTGTGTAGGGACCCTTTGTGGTCTATTCTATGTTCGCAGTTTCTTCTTGGTTGGGGTGCTTCCCCCCTCTTGGCCTTGGGTGCTCCTATTTTTTTTTCCTTCCCTGTTGGTGCCTATTTGGTGCACTGGGGCTGGTCGTACCTGCATCTGAGTTTGTGAGCTTGGTACTGTGGTTGGATTCTTCGGTACCTTCCATTCTTCGGGCCACTCCTGGACCTCTCTCTGGATTTCTTCCAACGTCATGCAATAATTGATTTGTGGCCATTCCTTGGATTTGTCTCTCTTTTCTTGCATCCATTAGCTATGGCACGTTTCCCTAATGTTTGCAACCTGTCCAAACTCTTGGACAATATGTGTTGTAATGCACCATGTATCCGCAACGAGGTCCTGCATTTCTATGAAATATCTCACAAATATTTATGTGTTTGTCTTCTTTCTCTTGGGGTCTGCGCTGCTGCGTAATGAGACGTAGCATGATGCACCACATTTCCCTAGTCTCTCTAGGTACTTGTTGTAGACTGGTTCCTTTTAGCCAATGAGGCCAATGAGTATGAGTAACCATGGGTAGTGGAACTCAGAGCCCCAATATTGTGAATCCTTATAGTCTTATAAGAATGAATTTAGAAGGTATGGGGCCTCACTCATCGAGCTCCCCTTTTCACACTACGCGGTGATGGTGACCACACCAGCCGATACTTAATCTTTGTGACACTTCCACATTATTTTTCATCTAAGGATTCTGGTGGCAAACCCTGTCTTAGGATTGTTGATGTCACTAATCATGATGCACGTGTTACCACGCTCCAAGACATACTTGGCCTTGATATCATCTGAGATGACCTTGGCTCTGGTCTTATTATCTAAGTATTTTTCTAGCTTTTCCCCATCTATGGGTAGCCCCGTGATTTTTGTAATGAGGTCCACAGTGATAGGCACCGACCTATCCATCCATAAAATCCCACCATGCATTCGTGCAAGCAATTTTTTGACGCAAGCGTTAATATGATTTCCCCACCCAAAATGTAGGACATCTAGTAAATTCATGACACCTATGTTGTAAATCCCAAGAATCCACTGCGTAATGGCATGCCTGATGAACCTTCTCCTTTGATTTCCAAGTAGTTTTTGGATGCCAAGTCTGGAAACTTGGTGAAATCCACCACATCGTGGTCTGAGTACTTGATAACAGTCACTCCACCGACCATGTCATCATCGACATGTACCCCACTTAGAATATTTGGTAGAACTAGGGTCCCTTTGACTTGTGCTTGTGACCCTCCATGCGCACTTCATTCAGCATGGCCCTTCTATTTGGATTTTGGGGATGAGGCCCCCACTTCTGGTACACCCTCGTGTACTACTTCCTATCCGACCTCTAGTTCATGGCTATGTGGCGCTAAACTCGTGACCTTCTTAGCCTGTCATAGCCCTGGTCCCCTCAAGGTGTTAGACTCAATTCTCTCTATGTCCTCCTCTATCTTCCTGACCTCCTGCGCTGGTTTCTTCTCCTCCTCTATTGTCACTGTGTTTGTTTCATACTCAGGTGTGTGGATTTCATCCATATTCACCACTACATGTACTTCTTGCTCCCTTGCGCCTGTCACGCGAGTAGTACTTTGTCTGTTCCTGCTGGACCTGCCCGGATCTACAACTCGTGGTGGTGACATTGCGACAAGGTCTGGGCTGTAAATCTTTGAAATCAATGGTTGCTTGCTTGAAATATTTCTCTATCACTCTTTCACTTGGCTCTATGTTCTTCTCCTTCAATTATCACAATGATTTTCTTTCCCCCCTTTTTTCGAAATTATAGTGGGACAACAAAGTGACAATTGTTCCGCACTGACAATTGTCCCCTTTTAACTTTTGGCGGTGTGTCCTGCACGTGGTACCATTGTACTTGTTAACTGTTGTCCTGTGTGCCATGTTTTCAGAATTTTCCCTTTCCGCCGCATTGCATTATTTACCTCTATGTACAGACTGTCACAATTTCAATAGTCGCTGCCAGTTGGCGCCTGAATTCCACAGCCACCATTGTCTGAATTGCTGCATTTATCGATCGTTGGTCCTTTTTCTGGCACGTTGGGATTTTTTAGCATACGGGGTCTTTGGCTTCGATACCCTTTTCTTCTAGCACAATATTATTATTTAGTTGTGCTGAATCAATGACCTATGCGTGAAAACTCTTTTCTTTTTTGTCACACTGATTTGCTCACATGCACACACATATCTTTTATTTTTTTTTCTTACTGCGTGGTAACTTTCAAGTTGTGGGTGGTCAACCGTCCTTGTACAACTTCAATCGACTCCCATTGATCATGCCTCTAAATTCTGTTCCTTTCAAATCATTCAACTGTATAGCTCCTCTGTCCGTGATAGTCTTGACGTCATATCGTCCCAACCAATGCATTCTGAACTTTCTTGGATGTTGGAAAAACTTGTTGTCATACAGTAGGACTAGGTCTTCTTCCTTGAAGATTTTTCTCTAGATATTTCAGTCATGCCAAGATTTGTCCCTTGATTTCTGTACTTCTTGGTGAAATCCTACTAGAATCCTATTTTCTTCCATGCTCATTAGCTGACTTTATTGTATTGTGCCTCGATCTGTCATGTTTGTAATTGTCGCGACACATAGACTTGTGTTGGAATATTTAAAGACAGAAGGAAAGATCAGCACGATGGGAGTATACTTGTTTTCCAATGATATAAATATCAACAACACAATGATAATGGAATGGAAAGAACATAAGTGCAAGCTCGGGAGGAGGAGCAACAGTGATCGTTGGATCACCCATCCCAAATTCCCGATGGCCATTAGATCTAAATTCAGACAGGAGGAGCATGCAAAAGAGGAGAAAAAATATCAAACGTTGGATCTGAGCGCCGAGGAACAACAACTGTCGGATCCTGTATAACCGAGAAGAGGATAAGGATGAGTACTATCCTCTAAACTTACAATTCGCAAAGTCGCGAAACAATCCTGGAAGTTGACGCCAGAGGACATGTGGCGAGCGATTGGAATTTCGCTGACTTGCACATTGGAGGAGTCAAATGAGCGTGGTGTGGAAACTTGTGATACACAAAGTTGTGAAACAATCCTAGCTGTCGAAGGCAGAGGACACATGGAGAGCGATTAACATTTCACTGACTTTCACATTAGAGGAGTCAAAGGAATATGAAATAGGAACTCGCGATACGCAAAGTCGCGAAACAATCCTAGCTGTTGAAGGCAGAGGACACATGGCGAGCGATTAAAATTTCGTTGACTTTCACATTAAAGGAGTCAAAGGAATATGAAACAGGAACTCGTGACATGCGAAGTCGTGAAATGATCTGGACCATCGGATCACCAAAGTTCTGGATCGTTGATATGACAAGTGAAGCGTTTGAATGTTTGGCCATTTGTCATAGCCAAGGTCACATCATCGAAGGATGAAAGGAGGAGCTAGCATACTGATAAGCTCCATTTCAAAGTTTCACAAGTTGGGAGTTATGAGGAAACTCACAGTAGGAAATTGCAAAACACGAAATCATGACATAATCACAGCCGTCCATCAAAGGGAGAGATCTGACCCGTTGATCTCATATGGAGTATTTCAGATATCATGACTTGGGAGAGTCGAGACACCTCATACCAAGATCCTCGAAGTCACGAGTCATGAAGCGCCTTCTAGATAAGTTCTTAGTCACAACTAGTGGTCATATGAGAGGAAGGAGCTATACCAACTAAGCTCCATTTTAGAGATTGCGACATGGGAGAGTCGAGATGTATCATCACAAGATTTTTGAAACGCAAAATCAAGAAATCAGTTTTTTTTTAGCGTTCGATGACATCCAGTGGGAATATAGGATAAACACGAGTCCCTACAGGTGTAATCCAACGGTGCTGGTTAATTGGGAATTTGAATGAAGGGTTATTGTTTAGCCTCACAGTTAATTGTTCACTTACGATTTAGTTAGTAGATTGAATCATAGTTATTGGACATTTTGCGATTCAACTGTTGAGGCATTTTCCTTGGAGATTTCAGGTTTCACTGAATTGGTGGGAGTGCATAAAAGAGATATGCAGTGATTGTGTGAGGTTGGTTGTTCTCACTAGAAAAATGAGTTGAACTAGGAGAAAGTAAAATCACAGTATGCACAGTGTGAGATCAAACTCAGAGATGAGAAACAAAAGCTGAATAGAACAAAAAAGGTGGACTAGAATGAACACATACCAAAGAGATTGAGATGAATAGAGAAAGAACATATAGAAAGAGACAGCAAGTCAAGCCAAGTATGAACAAAGAAGAAGAATAGTGAAACAAAGAAGAATTGCAAAACAGATAAGAAGTGGTAAGAATTGATATACCTTTATTATTGGTTATTCAATCATTTATTTATAATCAGGGAGGTAGGGTGGTGCTAGGGAGGAATGTAGTCCTCTATTATTCAATTTGGTGCTTGAATATTGGAAGTTGAAGCTTTCATCTAGTTGTGGCTAGAAAACAGGGTGACAGGGTGGTCTTGGGAAAACACAAAGTTTTTTGTATGCAAGTTGGTTCTTGCATAAGTGGAAGTAGGTGCTTCCATCCAGTTGGTGTTGGAACACTCAGGGAGTTGGTGCTTCCTTCTAGTGGGTGCTAGAGAAATCAGAGGGTTGGTGCTCTCAACAAGTTTAATCTTTTGAAATAGAGGTAGTAGCCTCACATTGAATTGGTGCTCAAAGATAGATGATGTACATAACTTAAAATACTGCCTATCATTCGAAGAAGAAGAGGTTTTATCCCTTTATGGGTTTCCTTGTGAAAATATATCTCTATGTATATCTTATGTGTGACTGATGTTCATTATTTATGTTGGTCATATCTTGTATAATATTGATGGTCACTTGGAAGAAATAAAAAATTGTTTGAGTAGTCATAAATTGTTTAAGCACAGTAACAACTGATTCACCCCCCCCCCTCTCAGTTGTCTTAGTAATTTCAACAGTTGGTATCAGAGTGGGTTCCTTTTATTTAAAGGTATATATGTAAGCTTAAAAATGACAAGTTATGAAGGGAATTAAACCAATAAGCCTCCTTTGTTTGATGGAACAAAGTTTACCTTCTGGAAGGTTAGATTGAGAACATACATAATGGCCTTAGGTGCTAATGTTTGGGATGTAGTAGAGACTGGATACATAAAGCCTGTTGTGCTAGATTCCAAGGATGATAAGTTAGAATTTAGCTTTAATGCTAAGGGAATGAATGCTATCTTGAATGGACTTGCTGAAGTTGATTTTTTAAAGGTGATGCATCTTGAAACTACCAAAGCAATGTGGGATAAACTTATTAGCAGTTATGAAGGAAATGAGAAAGTAAAAGATGCCAAACTTCAAACATATAGATTGAAATTTGAACAACTAAAGATGAATGAATATGAAACAATTAGCAAGTATTTTTTAATATTTTAAGAGATTGTGAATGCCATGAAGGGTCTTGGTGAGAAGATTGAAGAATCATTTTTAGTTCAGAAGATTTTAAGATCTCTGCTTGATAAATTTAATCCAAAAGTCTCTGAAATAGAAGAACTAAATGGTATTAAAACTCTGTACATTGATCAACTCCTAGGAACTCTAACTGCATATGAAATGAGAATTAGCAAAGATAAATCCATTACTAGAGAAGCATATTTTAAAGAAGACAAGAATACTGATTCAGAACTAGATGATATTGAAGCAAAATTTGTGAGAAGAATCCAACAAATACCAATCCAAGTTGCCCTTCAAATGCTTTAACTGTGGTAAAATATGTCATTTTTCATCTAAGTGTCCTCACAAGAAAAAGGACCAAAAGGACCAAAACTATGATGATGAAAAGAAATACAAATTTACGAAATATAGTAAAAAGAAAAGTTTGTGTGCAAACAATGACGACTCCTCAGAAAACATAGATAGTGATTCATCCTACGAAGACAAAGTGAATGATTTTATGCTTATGTCTATGGGATATATTGATGATGAACATTTAGGAGATGAAATGGATAACGAAGAAGATGTGGTGGATATGTAAGGTGAATTAGTCATTGCTTTGGAAGAAATTGATAGACTCAGATGTAAGAAGAGAAAACAAAAACAATTGTTGATGCAGTTTAAAATGAATGGTAAAAAACCTGATGAAGACTTTTCCCTACTAAAAGTGGAGTTAGATGAGGCAAATAAAATAGAGGACATTCTGAAACAATAGTTATCAGAGAAGAAAGCGAGGTGCAAAGCCTTAGAAGAACAGATAGTAAAAACCAGAAAAGAGATGGAGAAGTTGAAGGCATTGTATCACCAAAATTTGTCAAGTATTAAAGCCTCAGAAGGATTAAATTCCATTCTAAATCAACAAAGGAATCCAAAGTTGAAAGATGTCTTGGGTTATGAAGAAGGATCAAGTAGTGATCATCCAAGTAACACAGAATCCATCAAGTTTGTCAAATCTACAATCATTGACAACAACCACACTGTAGAAACAAAGAAAGATAATCAACCGCCAAGAAGGAATGAAAGAAAAAGTACCAGAACTAAAACTATATATAAAATAAATAACACAAACACATCCTTAGGTCAAAGAAATCATCAACATGGAAGAAATCGACTTGTTCAAAGAAGACAACCATTTTCCAGGTATAAATAATTTTTGTATGGATATTGTTTTTTCTGTTCTAACTTTGGTCACAAAGTTGTAAAATGTTCTTTAAGATTTAGATATGAGCAATCTAGATACTCAAGGAGTAATTATCTTCCACAACAAAGATTGAGACAACCGAGTAACAAACAACCACATAATACAAGTCATGTGATGGCTGGGAAAAAGACGCAGGTTAAGCATAACAACAGCTATGAGCATAAAAATCATTATGATCTGTTATTTAGTGAACCAGAATGTTACACCTACCATAATTATGGACATAAAGCTGAAGACTATCGCTTAAGGAACTATAAGCCAGATTTGAATCCTACTGCTGAAAATTTCAAGGTTTGGAAGAAGAAAGAAGATGACCAGTGTGGATTAGTGTTATCATACTAAAGACAAAAGAATCTTTGGTATATTTATAGTGGATGTTCCAAACATATGAATGGATACAAAAGTAAGTTTCTAACTCTAAGTGAAAACAAATCAGGGAATGTAACTTTTGGAAATGATGCACTAGGAAAAATAAAAGGTAAAGGAATGATAAGTCTGAGTAATGGAAAAGGAAAAGCTCAAGATGTGTTGTTTATAGATGGTCTAAAACATAATATTCTTAGTGTCAGTCAAGTTTGTGATCGAGGATGTGAAGTTGTTTTTACTTCTAAAGATTGTAGAATAAAATACGTGAATTCATGACAATTGATTTCACAAGGCATAAGAATAGAAAACAATGTTTATGTGTTAAAAGAAGAAAAACAAGAATTCCACTTAAGCAAGTATTATGAAAGTTGTCTATGGAATAAGAGACTTGGAAACCTAAATTTTGATCACATAATCGAGCTTCGAAACAATGGGGTAGTAAATTATATTATAAATATATCAAAGTCATATGATTCTGTTTGTAAACCTTGCAAGATAGGAAATCTTACTTAGACACAGTTTAAATCTAAAAACTTTCCTTCAACAGAAAAACCTCTCCAGTTAGTACATATGGATTTATGTGGACCATCAATAAAAGAAGGTATAGGAAAATAAAACTATTTTGTGTTGATTATTGATGATTATTCTAGACTAACACGGGTTGCCTTATTAAAGGAAAAATCTGAAGCATTTGAAAAATTCGAAGTGTTTAAGGCTCTGAATGAGAATCAAACAGGAAAAAGATTGAAGGCAGTAAGGTCTGATAGAGGAGGAGAGTTTAGTTCATGGAACTTCAAAGAGTTTTGTGATAAACATGGAATCAAACGAGAATACACTATTCCAGGGACTCCACAATAAAATGGAGTAGTTGAGAGGCAAAATAGATCAGTTCAGCAAATGCCAAGATCAATGATGAATGAAAAGAATATTGCTCAGACATATTGGGTGGAAGCAATCCATAAAACTGTTCATATCCTTAACAAATCTCATCTCATGACACACAGTGACAAGACTCATGAACTATGGTTTGGAAGACCTGCTTCAATCAAACATTTTAAAGTCTTTGGGAGTAAATGTTACATCAAGAATAATGATGAAAATATTGGAAAATATGATGACAAGGCTGATGAAGGTATCTTATTAGGTTATGCTACAAACATTAAAGGATGCAAATGTTATAATAAGAGGTTGCATAAATTGGTTGATTGTATCAACATAAAAGTTGATGAAGAAATACCAATACGTAATGTAAGCAATATTGAACCAAGCACATAAGATATAGTTGAAGTTGAAGATGATCAGGTCCAAGGATCAGAAAGAGAAGAATTTGAATCAGATGAAGACACAAATAAGCAGACTGACACAAATCAACAGAAAGAAACAAAACCACCTCTCAAAATTGTTAGAAAGAATCATCCTAAAAATCAGATAATTGGAGCGATAGATAAAGTAGTTTAGACAAGAAGGAAATTGATTAAAGACTTAGAACAATCTCAGATTGCTTTTCTATATATGATTGAACCTAAAAAAATTTGTGAAGCCAACAAGCATGATGATTGGATTATAGCTATGAATGAAGAGCTTGATCAGATTGAGAAGAGCAATACTTGAGAGCTTGTTCCTAGACCTAAAGACAATAATGCAATAGGTTCCAAATGGGTGTTCAAGAATAAAATGAATGAAAATGGACAACTTATTATGAACAAAGCCAGATTGGTCTGTAAAGGGTATGCACAAGTTGAAGGACAAGATTTTGATGAAACCTTTGCACCAGTGGAAAGATTGGAAGCCATCATAATTTTTATTGCATATTAATGTCATAAGAACTTTAAAGTGTATCAGATGGATGTTAAGTCAACATTTCTTAATGCAGATCTAGAGGAAGAAGTATATATGGAGAAACCTAAAGGATTCTCATTGATAGATAATCTTGATTCTGTCTGTAAGTTGAAGAAAGATTTATATGGACTGAAACAAGCACCACGAGCTTGGTATTATAGACTGGACAAAGTTTTACAAGACAAAGGGTTCAAGAAAGGTATTGTTGACAACAATATCTACATTAAGTATGAAGGTGATGATTTACTAGTTGTTTTCTTTTATGTAGATGACATTATTTTTGGTTGTACTAATGATTCCTCTGTCCAGTGGTTTGCTAACTCTATGCAAATAGAGTTTGAGATGTCCATGATGGGAGAACTGTCATACTTCCTTGGTTTACAAGTAAATCAGATTTCTACAGGAATTTTTATCACTCAAGAAAAATATTTGAAAGAGATGTAGAAGAAGTTCCAGATGGAAGATTCTTTCGCTGTTAGTACACCAATGGTGGTCGGTTGCAAGATCAGTAAAGATGATATTTCACCTGATGTTGATCAAAGTACATATTGATCAATGATAGGCAGTCTTCTGTACATCACATCATCCTGTCTCGATATAATGCAAGCTATTGGAATGGTAGGTCGTTATCAGTCTACTCCTAAACAAATTCATTTAGTAGTTGTAACAAGGATATTCAAATACTTGAAGGGCACAATGACTAATGGTTTTGGTATCCTAGAAATCAGAATTTTCAGTTAACTTCTTATTAATATGTTGATTGGGAAAATTGCGTGGATGAGAGAAAGAGCACCAATGGAGGTGCACTCTTCCTGGGTGACTCGTTAGTAGCATGGATTAGTAAGAAGAAAGGATCTATTTCCTTATCAACTACAAAGGTAGAGTACATTGTTGTTGCTACTTGTTGCACTCAGATTTTATGGATGATACAAGCTCTTATAAATCTGAAGATAACTTATACTGATCCTGTTAGCATCAGAAGTCACTCCTGGATTGCTTGCAGGAGCAGAGCCTGACACCCATCAGTTTAATGCCACGATTTGTTTATAAGGAGTGACCGAATGGAAGCAAACTCGGAACAATATCGTCTCAACTCAGAAACTAGGCCAGGCATGCACGGGCGAGTGAGGTCTTAGATAAACTTCAAACAGTGAGTTGTAGTAAGGGTGAGTAGGGGGAAGACTTGCATGAGAAAAGTGCGAAGGTCTATCATAAACATCAGGTTTGTAACAGACTGAAGGAGAAATCATTCGAACGCAAGATTCTCTTACATTCAAACACAAAAGACCAGAGAATACAATAATGTCACAACAAATCCTTTATCATAACATCACTTCAACAATCCACGCGAATCATTTGATCATGAACTCTCTGATATGAGATGAAAACATAGATGGAAAAAGGAGAACTGTTTGTCATAAAATAAGAAATCTCAAACACAGATACACAACCCAGAGAACTAGGATGTTTGCTGAAACTTTACAGTCAGGAGCTTAGATCTACCATCGATAGATACAAAAATGGCGAAAACACCTTCATATACTCAGAACAATAATAGCAACGAAATCAAGACACTGCATTGAAAGCTTTGTGTCTGCATGGCTTTCTGACAGTCAACCTCTAAAAGATCGTGCAACTTATGTCAGACGCAATCTAACTCTTTGACAGTTCCAACGGTGAATCGACGTGCCTTTAATTCATTGACGTGATTTCCCATTATGGCGGAGGCGATGTCTAACTACCACCAACCGCTTCAATAACTGCTTCATCGGTATTGAGGATGGCCCGACCAACTCGGCACCTTCGGGACGTGGAGGGCCTCCCGCGCTGCCATCTGGAATAACTGACTGACTTAAAGAATAGGCGTGGAGGCCAATGCGGAAGGTGGGGCACGAGAACGGAGTGATGGGGCCAAAACAGCAGGGAGTGAGAGAGGTTACAGGGGAGACACATGGCAAAAGGAGATAAGCGGAGGAGGCAGGAGAGTAGA
>JZKD02S1770061.1:1007829-1025081 GCA_000966675.3 Picea glauca
ATATTCAACTTCGTCCCCGGCAACGGCGCCAGAAATGTTAGCGTCAGAAGTCACTCCTGGATTGCTTGCAGGAGCAGAGCCTGACACCCATCAGTTTAATGTCACGATTTTTTTATAAGGAGTGACCGAATGGAAGAAAACTTGGAACAATATCGTCTCAACTCAGAAACTAGGCCAGGCATGCATGGGCGAGTGAGGTCTTAGATAAACTTCAAACAGTGAGTTGTAGTAAGGGTGAGTAGGGGGAAGACTTGGATGAGAAAAGTGTGAAGGTCTATCATAAACATCAGGTTTGTAACAGACTGAAGGAGAAATCATTCGAACGCAAGATCCTCTTACATTCAAACACAAAAGACCAGAGAATACAATAATGTCACAACAAATCCTTTATCATAACATCACTGCAACAAACCACATGAATCATTCGATCATGAACTCTCTGATATGAGATGAAAACATAGATGGAAAAAGGATAACTGTTTTTCATAAAACAAGAAATCTCAAACACAGATACACAACCCAGAGAACTAGGATGTTTGCTGAAACTTTACAGTCGGGAGCTTAGCTCTACCATCGATAGATACAAAAATGGCGAAAATGCCTTCATATACTCAGAACAACAACAACAGCGAAATCAAGACACTGCATTGAAAGCTTTGCGTCTGCATGGATTTCTAACAGTCAACCTCTGAAATATCGTGCAACTTATGTCTGACGCAATCTAACTCTTTGACAGTTCCAACGACAAATCGACGTTCCTTTAGTTCATTTCTTTACTTTCCCATTATGGCGGAGGCGATGTCTAACTACCACCAACCGCTTCAATAACTACTTCATCGGGATTGAGGATGGCCCGGCCAACTCGGTACCTTGGGGACGTGGAGGGCCTCCCGCACTGCCACCTGGAATAACTGACTGGCTTAAAGAATAGGCGTGGAGGCCAGCGCGGAAGGTGGGGCACGGGAACAGAGTGATGGGGCCAAAACAGCGGGGAGTGGAGTAAGAAGCGATGAGGGAGCGAGAGAGGTTACAGGGGAGACACATGGCAAAAGGCGATAAGCAGAGGAGGTAGGAGAGTATATGTGATGGACACATTTTAGTGGGAGACTGACGTGGAGGGAAAGAGACACGTGGCAGGTGGTGAGTGGACGATGAGATGGGGAAAGGACCACCTGGACTAAAGAGTGGAGAAGGACAGATGACACACGGCCGCAGGGGGAGAGGTGGTTCTGGAAGATGGCATGATGGGAGAAGGGCCCACGCTGGCTAAACACAGATCAGCTGAGAAGGACGGGATTGTCCAAGCGCCGTTGATCCGGGCGCGCTAATCTTGGCCGTCGGAAAGCTGCGTGCCCAATTCCAGAGCCCCCCCCTCCGCTTAAAGGTAGAAAGGCAGGGGGGGTCTAGAATTGCCTTTATCACCGTTGATCCGGGCACTACGATCGGAGCTGTTGAAGAGATGCGCTCCCGATTCCAGACCCGCCCCCTCCGCTTAAAGGTAGAAAGGTGGGGGGGGGGTCCAGAATCTCATATATGTCGTTGATTTGGGTGCGCGGATGCACGTCGTCCAGATCCGTTCACTATTTACCACAGGCACATTTACATCCGAACTTAGGACAAGTGGGTTTTTAACCCATTCTTTTGCATTCTAACCCCCCTTACAAGAAATATTGTTAACAGATCCCATCCCACTTCACTATGATAACATTAGTGCCATTAGTGTCTCAAAGAATCCTGTACTTCATTCAAAGACTAAGCATATACCAATAAAATACGATTTTCTCAGAGAACAAAATAGAAACAGAGTTGTTCAGTTGAATTATATTCCTTCCACAGAACAGATAGATGACATCTTTACTAAAATGTTAGCGGCGACACCTTTTGGATATCTTCGTCAGAAGTTGGGGGTTATATATGCTTTCGTCTAATATGTTCACCTTGTCAGGGGGAGTATGTGCTTGTCTCATATCTGATACCTTCGAGATGTACTGTAATAGCTCAGGGGGAGTGTGTTTCTTCCTTGATAATGATGTCAAAGGGGGAGAAAGTGTGGTAATGGTAAGGACGCTACAATGGTATGGTTGGATGTCCAACCAGAGTAGTGAAGTTATTCAGGTTCTTCAAGGTTGCCAACAATGACAAAGGGGGAGAATGTTGGCATATTTGTAGACAGAAGGCAGATTATGCTTGTTTGTCATTGATGGAAATATCAACATGACGAGAGTATACTTGTTTTCCAATGATAGAAATATCAACGGTGAAATGATAATGGCATGGAAAGAACAAAAGTGTAAGCTCGGGAGGAGAAAAAATGATCATTGGATCACCCATCCTGAATTCCTCATGGGCGCCAAATATGAATTCAGACAGGAGGAGCATGCATAAGAGGAGAACAAATCTTAAATGTTGTATCTGAGCGCCGAATACCAATAGTCGTCAGATCCTGTATAACTGAGAAGAGGATAAGGCTAAATACTATCCTCTAAACTCGCAATATGAAAATTTGTGAAACAATCTTGGCCATTGAAGCCATAGGACATGTGGCGAGCGATTGGAATTTCCCTGACTTTCACTATAATATCCCTCAACCAAACCCAATTGTAAATGTAATGTAAGTGTACTTAAGTTGGTGAGTTGTTTTAACATCATTTTTGTAATGAACCTTTCATGGCATAGTGCGCGCATGTACTGTGCAGTAAAATGATGTAGTGTGCACATTCCCAGATACTGTGCACAGTATGGAGGTCAGTGAGCCTTGTGTATATGGTATGTGTTATAGGTTGGTGAGCCAATTATTATAATCTGGGATGCTTATGTTTTGGAAGTAGGCCAGAGCACATAGATGTTAAAGGCTAGTGCGCCTATTTTGTATATGTCTCATGATTAATATAAAATACATCGATGCACACAGATCGATCATGATAAAAGAGACGGGGGACTAAAATTCATCAGTTAGGGAAAGGGAGGGCCAAAAGTTATGGGAACGGGCTAAGCTAGAGAGATTAATCCAAAAAGGAATATTATATTAATATTTCTTAAATCCTAGAGTATGGATAATTATTTTATCCTAAGTTCTAAAGTTGGGGACAAGTGGACCAAAGTAGATTCCAACATGACAAGTGTTGAGTTGGGGAAATGCATACATATCGTGGGGAATTAGCTCACTTTCAATAACCTTCACCATCATTAGTACGATGATCTCTCCCATGATTCCTTCGATCATTCAGTCATCCAGTCAATGATTCCATGATTGTTTTCAATCACGCAGTCAGTTATCCTTGAGACATTCATTTCACTATATCTGAGCTTGTTTCCATAACCATTTCTTGTTTGTGTACCTGATTAGCTTGGGAGAGGGATTGAAGAAGCGGGTTGTCAGGCCCATGGGAAATTGAAGAGACGGGTTGTTAGGCCCGTGAAAAATTCTCTGAGCAAGAGAATTGTTGGGAATTGATTTCCTAAAGGTTTTAAACTAGAGCTATGGTGCTCTGAGACTTCCTATCCAGCCTGTTGTTGAAGCCCTAGAAGGGAAGTGGGGCAACCGAGATGTTGTTGAGCAGAGAAGGGGCACACTTCCTTGGGTGGGAGAGGCATGTGGGGAATGAGAGGTTGTAGGTTGTTAGTTGAGTGAGCACCTAAGATGGAGTCTTTCCTGTTGTCTATGAGCCTTTAGCCTAGTTAGGAAACCCTTTACCCGGGTGGAGTTTAGTCCCAGCTTGGGGGTGACTCATTGTTGAGAGTGATGAATAGTGTATTCTAAGGCTGGGAGGTTTGTGGATGGTCTGAACACAGTTGGTGACAATATTTCCAAGATAAGTACCAATGTCTGTGTTTACTGTTATTTTAGTATGAAATCGTATATTTATAGAATGTAGTTGTTTGTTTACGTTTATATGTAAAGATTTTGCAAGAGTGTTGTATGTATATGTTAATTGCATGCAGTTTGAAGAGAAAATTTATGTGGCATAGCTCATTTTAATACTGGGTACGTTACAATATGTTCCACAGTGAGAGAACGAAAGTGTTCCCTCGTGTAGTGTGGCCCAACCATGGGTGGACGGGGATGTTACAATATGGTATCAGAGCTCCAGTTCCAACACTGAGCCTGGATGGGCTGGAAAGGTTCGGTTGAAGCAAATATTCACAGAATATTAATTTCGAAGCGACCAAATTTCAAGTCACAGAGTGTCCATGGAAAATGTTGGTGTGCAGGTGCGCACGGTAAATTTTGGCACCGCGCGAAAAATGTTGGCATGCAGGTGTGCACGTTAAATTGTGGCACCGCATGGAAGAGTATTTTGTGTGAATGCGCATGCTAAATTTAGCATTGTGCGGTGAGTGCACACATAGAAATGTGCATGTGGTGTGTGCAGTATTGCAAAACACATAGGAGTTTGGTTGGTGCACACCCAGTATGAGTATAAGTTGTCTCACAACAGTGTAGTCAATGGTGTGCACAGATTATTATGCGTGGTGGGGCATATTTGACTTTGGCATGGTACAATGCATAGGGAGAAATGCATGTGGAATATTAGTGCACAATACCAAAACTGTGCGCAACGGGTATCAGTGCAAGAACCAAAACTGTGCACAATGAATATTGGCGCACAACGCAAAAGTAGTGTGCGCAGGTTATTGGCATGACGGAGAACAAATGCATAATGGATATAGGTGCGCGGAACAATGATTTACCTTGTAGTGTTGCTGTGCACAATAAATATGGGTGTACAGGTTGAATTTTTGTGTGCGTGAAGTCATTTGGAAGGCAATGAGTCTGAATTTAATAGAAAAATTGCATGGTATTAGAGGAAAAAGAAACACACAACCGCATCGAAGCATTAATTAAAATGAATTCAAATTTGTTTTGAGAAGAAATAAATATAGCCTAAATTGCTAAGCCGAGCGCATCTCAAAAATGAATTCTGAGTTTTATATTCCTCCGATTCAAATAGATGGAAGTGAAATATAAGCTTACAAAAAACACATACTAAGAAAGAAAATAAGACTAATATCATCACCAGTTAGAATCTTGTAATAAACAGTCCAAAATCCGCTTCTGCATTTGTATAATCGTATTAATTCCAAAATTACAAAAAGGGAATGATAACAATTATCCTATGGTAAAGAGACTATTTAAGAACAATCCTATCATCTCTGGAGCCCCTTACCTTTGCTAACCTCTGTTCCAAAAATTGTTGAAAGATACTTTTATTCTAGGACTCATTTCAGCTTAGTGATCTCCTCCTTTAAAGTATCTAACCAGACTGGTTCATTCTCTCCAACACTTTCAGCCGTTTCAGCGATGGTTTCATTCTTCTGTCACTTGCTCTGTTTCTTCTTAACATCTGGTCTGTTGATGATCAGATCCCTCATAATGGGATTCAACCTGGATTCCAATGTAGAGTTGGTGGCAGGTTCTGTGTGAAACTTAGTTGTTAGTATATGCATGATTATCCTTTCCTCCTTACCTGTAGGTAAGAATACCTTGTTGCCAGAAGAACCAGTGTCATTGGATGTAGCTTTGTCCATGTACCTCAATTTCGTGGACACAAAAATGTTTTTACAGAGATTAGAAGGTTGAGAAATTTGAATATTACTCCGTTTATGGATAAGATGAAGCCTCCATAGTTGAGAATTGGTATTTATAGAGTCCCAATCATGAATCACAGACATACTTATGTACAAATGCATTGGTTTTCCATGCGTGGTTAATCTATTTCAAATGATTAGCTTTTGAGTTCGTTATATGGCAACGTTCACTTGACATCATACGGCTGTGAAGTACCGAATGAGTGAGATGGGGTGATCTAACTAAGCCATCACCCATCCCACGAGTAGTGGTTTTGACATATTGAAGCACGTGACATTGGGACTTTGGAAAAAGTGGTTTCAACAAACTGTCTTTCACCCCAATGTATCTCAAGACTTGGGTCTTATCTAGAATTATCATGGTGATAACACCAAGAAATTAGAAGAGATAATTCTGATGTATATATTGAACCAAAATGGTTCATATTTTTCATGAATTGTTGAATTAGTTAGCCTCATAAGTTTTGATGGCTGCACATTTTGCATAATTAACAACAACTAGATCAGATCAGATCAGTGCAGAGTCCATAAGAATGGAAGAGGCACAGGGGAATTACAGTGAGCAAGATGAGAGCAGAGGGATGGATGTCCATTTGGGCATTGAAGGAACAGACTCCAATGGAAATGGATAAGAAAGGAATGAAAACATGAATATGGAAGAGACCATTAAAAATTTGCAGAAGGATGTCCAAATCCATAAGGATGATAATGAAAGGATTATGAGAGCCAAGGAGCAGTAGGATGAATTCAACATGAAGTTATTGGAGGGCTTGAACATAATAGAAAATAATTTGTATAAGGAGAGTGGCTCAAGCAAATATGGAAGTCACAAGACTTCGGATGAGAAAAGAAAACAAAGAAGTGTTAGTAGACACCACCATCACTCCCCAAGGCATTCCAATAAGAGAGAAGTGAACAACTCAAGTCCATCCCCTGTCAGAAGGAATAAGAGGTTTGGGGTGGATGGGCTACGAGGAGAAATGAACAAAATAAAACCTCCTACATTTTATGGTGAGCACAAGAAGGATGAAGATGCAGAAACATGGTTGTTGGGCATGAGAAAGTATTTTCAATTGCATAATTATTCTTCTCATGTAGAAGGTAGAATTTATATCTATCAACTCAAGGGAAAGGCATCCATATGGTGCGATCATCTTGTGCAGGTGCAACACATTAAATATAAAAGTGTTACTTGGAGGGAATTCAAGAAGTATTTTGAGAAGAAATACTTGACTAAGATATACTATGACAAGAAAATGAAAGAGTTATTTGAACTCAAGCTTGGAAGTATGACCATAGATGAATATGAGAGAAGGTTTCTAGAACTGCTGAAGTATGTCTCTTTCATCAAGGATGAGACAGTCAAAATTCAAATGTATTTGAGTGGATTTCCATCATTCATCAGTGAAAAAATATAGTATGATGAACCCAAGACATTGGAAGAGACCATAAGGTGAGCAAAATGCCTATACGATCAGCAAAAAGCAAGGCTAGCTTTCCAAAATTGTTGGGAAGACAAAAATAAATTCAATATGGATTAGAGGAAGAAGGGAGCTAAGCCACCATTCTTCAAAAATAATCCACAAGGACAAAAAACACCTAAAGAGCCCAGAACGAATGGCATAGGGAGTCAAAGGCCAAGGCAACCACCTATTCAATGTTGGGGTTGTAAAGGAGATCATAGGTTTAGAGATTGTCCTCACAGAAGTGAAAAAGGAAGGGTTGTTCACAATGTACAACAAGCTGAAACAGTGGAGGACATGGGAAAAAATGTGCCAAGGATCTATGCAACCCTGGACAACAAGCAAGCAGAGTATTAGTCCCACATGATTGAAGTGGAAGGTATGATCAACAACCAAACCATTGTTATTTTAATTGACTCGGGAGCTAGTCATAGTTATATAGAACCAAAGATGGTGGAAAGTTTTCATTTTCCAAGAAGAAAGCATGGGAAATATTGGTTGGTGCAGCTGGCTACGAGAGCCAGAAGAAAAGTTAATGATATGGTTAAGTCATGCCTCATGGACATGAATGGACTGAACACCAAGGAAGATTTGAACATCTTGCCTTTAGGTTCCTATGACTGTCTAATTGGGATGGATTGGTTGGACCAACATCATGCTCTCCTAGATTGTCATAACAAAGTATTTACTTGCTTGGATTAGGAAGGGAAACTAAGTAAAGTGCAGGGAATTCCTAGAGAAGTAACCATTAGAGAAATTTCAGCATTACAGCTGAAGAAATGTTACAGAAAAGGGTTTCAAATATTTGCAGCTCATATAGAAGAGACACCTAAAGATAAGGTGCCAAATTTGGAATATTATGAAGTCCTAGAAGAATTTGAAGATGTATTCAATGAATTACCAAGACTAACCCCAAAGAGAGACATTGATTTCTCTATAAATCTAATTCCTAGAGTAGCTTCAGTGTCAAAGACTCCTTACATAATGAGTACACCCGAATTGAAGGAGTTGCAAATGCAGCTTGAAGAAATTTTGAAGAAAGGGTATATACGCCCAAGTGTGTCACCTTGGGGTGCCTCAATCTTGTTTGTGAAAAATAAATATGGAATGTTAAGATTGTGCATTGACTTCAGAAAGTTGAATAAAGTAACTGTTAAGAACAAGTATCCTCTGCCAAGGATTGATGATCTCTTTGATCAATTTAAGGATGAAAAGATATTTTCAAAGATAGATCTCATATTAGGATACCATCAGGTAAGGATTAAAGAGGAAGATATTAGCAAGACCGCCTTCAGGTCAAGGTATGGTCATTATGAGTTCACAGTGGTACCATTTGGGTTGTCAAATGCACCAACTATTTTCATGTGCTTAATGAATGGTGTTTTCCGAGAATATTTAGACATGTTTGTCATTGTATTTTTGGATGACATTATTATATATTCTAAGGCAGAAGAAGAGCATGAACATCATTTGAGGATGGTGTTGCAAGTATTAAGGGAGCATCAGTTGTATGCCAAATTGAGCAAGTGCTCATTTTATCAGAAACAAATTCATTATTTGGGGCATATCATTTCAAAGGATGGGATAACAGTGGATCCTGAAAATATAGAAGCCATTAGAGAATGGTCAGTGACGAATAATGTGACACAGGTGAGATCATTCATGTTTCTTCTAGGCTACTACAAAAGATGTGTTGAAGGATTCTCAAATACTGCACACCCAATCACTTCCTTGCAAATAAAGGGTGTGAAGTTTCAGTGGACATTGGATTGTGAAAAGAGTTTCCAACACTTGAAACAATTATTGACAAGTGCTCCAATATTAAGGATTGCAGACCCAAACAAAAATTTCATTGTATGCACAAATGCATGTAATGAAGGACTTGGTGGAGTCCTTAGTCAAAATGGGTTTGTTATATGTTATGAATCAAGGAAGTTGAAGGAGCATGAAATAAACTATGCCGCTCATGATTTGGAGTTGGAAGCCATAGTGCATGCCTTGAGGAAATGGAAACACTACTTCATGGGGAAGAGGTTTGAGCTAAGAACATAACACAATGGTCTGAAATATTTATTTGATCAGCCAAATATAAATGCTAGGAAAAGCAGATGGTTAGAATTTCTAAGTGAATATGATTTTGATATAAAGCATATCAAGGGGAAAGAGAATAAAGTGGTTGATGCACTCAACATGAGGGTGCATGAACTACATGCTACAACCATAAGCATGTATCAGAATGAGATTAAGAGAAAAATTATGTAGGCTGCAAATGCAGATCTACAATACAGAGAATTGGTAGCAAAGCTACATCAGGGTAAGATGCCACAAAAGGTGGATAATTATAATTTGGAATAGATGGAATATTGTTGCACAAGAACATAATTTTTGTTCCAAATGTCCAAGACTTGAAATGTATGATTTTGCATGAAATGCATAATGTCCCTTATGCAGGGAACCCTAGATATCAGAAAACTGTGGTAGCGATCAAGAGCCATTACTTTTGGCCAAGTATGAAGAGAGAGATTGTTGAATACATCGCTAGATGTATGGAATGCCAGAAAGTTAAAGCTGAGCATAGGCACCCAGCAGGGTTGTTGCAAACTTTTCCCATTTCTGAATGGAAGTGGGAAGTGGTGATAATGGATTTTATTACGAGATTGCCCAGAACAGGCGAGCTGCATGATTCAATCATGGTGGTGGTGGAAAAGCTTACAAAAACTACCCATTTTATTCCACTAAAAACTACTCACAAGGCAGCAACAATGTGCTTAAGCTGGTGTAATGCACCTTTCATGGCATAGTGCGCGCATGTACTGCGCAGTAAAGTGATGTAGTGTCCACATTCCAAGATACCGCGCGCAGTAACTAAAGTGCGCTCAGTATGGAGGTCAACAAGCCTTGTGTACATGATATGTGCTATAGGTTGGTGAACCAATTATTATAAGATGGGATGCTTATGTTTTGGAATTAGGCTAGAGTGCCTAGATGTTAAAGGCCAATGTGCCTATTTTGTATATGTCTCATGATTAATATAAAATACATCGTTTCATCTAGACTGACCATGATAAAAGAGATGGGGGACTAAACTTCACCAGTTAGGGAAAGGGAGGGCCAAAAGTTAAGGGAAAGGGATAAGCTAGAGAGATTAAACCAAAAATTAATATTATATTAATATTTCTTAAAACCTAAAGTATGGATAATTATTTTATCCTAAGTTCTAAAGTTGGGGACAAGTGGACCAAAGTAGCTTCCAACATGACAAGTGTCAAGTTGGGGACATGCATACATATCATGGGGACTTAGATCACTTTCAATAACCTTCACCATCATTCTTACGATGATCTCTCCAATGATTCCTTCGATCATTCAGTCATCCAGTCAATGATTCCATGACCATTTTCTCACGCAGTCAGTTATCCTTGAGACATACATTTCACTATATATGAGCATGTTTCCATAACCATTTCCTGTTGGTGTACCTGGTTATTGGGAGCAGGATTGAAGAAGCGAGTTTTCAGGCCCGTGAGAAATTATCTGAGCGAGAGAATTGTTGGGAATTGATTTCGTGAAGGTTCTAAACTGCAGTTGCGATGCTCTGATACTTCCTATACGACCTCTTGTTGAAGCCCTGGAAGGGAAGTGGGGCAGCCGAGGGACTGTTGAGCAGAGAAGGGGCACACTTCCTTGGGTGGGACAGGCATGTGGGGAATGAGAGGTTGTAGGCTGTTAGTTGAGTGAGAACCTGAGACAGAGTCTTTCATTTTGTCTATGAGCCTTTAGCCTAGCTAGGAAACCCTTTACCCAAGTGGAGTTTAGTCCCAACTCAGGGGTGACTCACTGTTGAGAGTGATGAACAATGTAGTCTAAGGCTGAGAGGTTCGTGGATGGTCTGCATGCAGTTGGTGACAATATTTCCAAGATAAGTACCAATCGTGTGATAAATTTACATGCTGCATTGTTATTTACATGCTTATGTTACGGTTTATCATATGTGTGATTATAACTGTCTGTATGTTTATGGGTATTTCCCTCTATATGCTGCATGTCTGTGTTTATTGTTATTTCATTATGAAATCGTATATTTGTAGAATGTAGTTGTTTGTTTACGTTTGTATGTAAAGCTTCCGCAAGAGTGTTGTATGTATATGTTAATTACATGCAGTTTGAAGAGAAAATTTATGTGGCATAGCTCAGTTGAATACTAGGTATGTTATAGTATGTTCCGCAGTGAGAGAACAAAAGTGTCCCCTCATGTAGCATGGCCAGTCCATGGGTGGTTAGGGACGTTACATGCACATTGGAGGAGTCAAAGGAGCAGGGTGTGGGAACTCATGATACGTGAAGTCGTGAAACAATCCTGGTCATTGAAGCCAGAGGACACATGGCGAGCGATTGGAATTTCACTGAATTGCACATTGAAGGATTCAAAGGAATATGACACAGGAACTTACGAGATGTGAAGTCGTGAAATGATCTAGACCGTCAGATCACCAAAGTTCTGGACCATTGATCTGACAAGCGAAGCACTTGAATGTTTGGCCCATGGTCATAGCTAAGGTCACATCATCGAAGAATGAAGGGAGGAGCTAGCACATTGTTAAGCTCCATTTCGTAGTTTCGCAAGTTCGGAGTTATGAGGCAACTCACAGTAGGAAATCGAAAAATGCAAAATCGCGACAAGATCACAGCCACCCATCAAAGGGAGAGATATGAACCGTTGATCCGATATGGAGTATTTCAAATATCGTGACTTGGGAGAGTCGAGACACCTCATACCAAGATCCCCGAAGTTGCGAGTCGTGAAGCGCCTTCTTAATAAGTGCTTAGTCAAAAATTGTGGTCATATGAGAGGAAGGATCTAGCCCAGCTAAGCTCCATTTTAGAGATTGCGACATGGGAGAGTCAAGATGTCTCATCACAAGATTTTCGAAACGCAAAATCATGAAATCACTTTCTGTTTAGAGTTCATTCACAACCAATGGGCTTATAGGATAAATAAGAGTCCCTGCGGGTGTAATCCAACGGTGCTGGTTAATTGGGAATTTGATTGAAGGGCTACGGTTTAACCTCACAGTTAATTGTTCAGTTACAATTTAGTTAGCATAACTGAATCATAGTTCTTGGATGTTTGGCGATTCAACTACTGAGGCATTTTCCTTGGAAATTTGAGTCATAACTGAATCAGTGGGAGAGCATAAAAGAGATATGCAGTGACTGTGTGAGGTTGGTTGTTCTCACTGGAAAAATGAGTTAAACTGGGAGAAAGGAAAATCACAGTATGCACAGTGTGAGATCAAACTCAGAGATGAGAAACAGAAACTGAACAGAACAAAAAAGGTGAAGAGAGAAGAATGAACACATGCCAAAGAGATTGAGAGGAACATAGAAAGAATAGATAGAAAGAGATAACAAGTCAAGCCAAGTATGAACAGAGCAGAAGAATAGTGAAACATAGAAGAATTGCAGAACAAAGAATAAGCGGTAAGAATTGATATACCTGTATTGTTGGTTATTCAATCATTTATTTATAATCAGGGAGGTAGGGTGGTTCTAGGGAGGATCGTAGTCCTCTTTTATTCAAGTTGGTGCTTGAATACTGGAAGTTGAAGCTTTCATCTAGTTGTGGCTAGAAAACAGGGTGGCAGGGTGGTGCTTGGGAAAACACAAACTTTTTTGTACGCAAGTTGGTGCTTGTATAAGTGGAAGTAGGTGCTTCCATCCACTTGGTGTTGGAACACTCAGGGAGTTGGTGATTCCTTCTAGTGGGTGCTAGATAAATCAAAGGGTTGGTTCTCTCAACAAGTTGAGGCTTGTGAAACAGAGGTAGTACCCTCACATTGAGTTGGTGCTCAAAGATAGATGATGTACAAAACTTAAAAGACTGCCTATCATTCGAAGAAGACGAGGTTTTCTCCCTTTATGGGTTTCCTCATGAAAATATATCTCTATGTATATCTTATGTGTGACTGATGTTCATTATTTATGTTGTCCATATCTTGTATAATATTGATGGTCACTTGGAAGAAATTAAAAATTGTTTGAATAGTCATAAATTCGTTAAGCACAGTAACAAATGATTCACCCCCCCCCCTCAGTTGTCTTAGTAATTTCAACAACTTGGTGCCAAGAATTCTAATGGAACCATTGCTTCTTGTCCATACACCAATCTAAATGTTGTCTGCCTTGTCATCTTCTTACGAGTAGTTCTATATACCCATAATACTGCTGGTATCTTTGAATCCTAGTCATCCCTATTGACATTGAAAATCTTGGTTAGGGAATTATCTAGGATCTTGTTGAAGGCTTCCACTGTTCCATTTTCTTGAGGGTGGTATGACATACTTTTCTGATGGTATACCTAGAATTCTTCAGTCAGAGATCTGATAGTGTTGTTGATAAAATGAGTGCCTTGGTCACTCATCAAAGTCCTTGGGAATCCAAATATGGTGAGCACATGTTCAAACAGGAAGTGTGTTGTTGTCTCTACACTACAATACTTAACTGGTGTTGCCTCTACCCATCATGAGAGCTATTCTTTCATAGTGATGATGTATCACATGCCTGATCTTCTTGCGGGTGGGTGAATTGGACCAACAAAATCGATAGCCCATTTTTCAAACACTTGTAGCATTACTTGTGGGTGTAGGGGCATCTCATCCCATCTGTTTGTTTTTGGAACCCTCTGAAAAACATCACATTGTTGAAAATATTCCTTTACATATCAATGAATAGTTGGGCACCATAATCCTACGTGCAGTACCTTCTACGTAGTAGCTTTGCCTGCATAGAGCCCTCTTGGTATTCCTTCATGGGATTATGCTAATATCCTAGGCCTCTCATTTTCTAGCACGCACCTTCTCAAGGTATTTCCTACCCCCATTTTATATAAGTTCCCTACAATCAATTGGTAGTCGGATGCTCGGACAACTAGATTCTTCCTCTGCGCGGTGTTAAATTCCCATGGCACAGTCCCTGTACTTAAATACTCAATAATGTCAGCAAAATAATCATTTGTGACTTGGAATGAAAATAAATTCACGTCAGGAAAGTTATCCTGTAAGTCTGTAGGCTCCTTGCCATTGGCGAGCCTTGACAAGTGACCAGGTCCTATGTTAAGCTTCCCTAGTTTAACTATGACTTCAAAGTCAAATTCTTGAAACATCAATACCCATTGACATATGATCCTTTCGTCCACTACTTTTCCTGCCAGTTGTCTTTCTTTCTCATATTTGATCCAGGTGGATATTGGTGGCCACCCACCTATTCCACTTGGACCCCCACCATTTCTTCTTTCATTTTTTTAGTTTCCGCACAGTTTACTATTTTTAGCAGTTTTTTGAGTCCTGAACTTCCGGAGCCATTTTGAGGCCTTAAACTACCTTTTTGGGGAAAACGGAGAGCAACATGGATTACAAATTGATGTTTCTCGCCCAAAAGTTGTATTCCTCATATAGATATCTCTAACGAGGTATGGAACACGTCAAACAGAGATCGTATGCCAAAGTTATGTCCCCAGGAAGTTGATGTACCAACTTACCCAAACGGGGCACATAGTCTTGGAATTTCATCTCCTAGGGTTAGGTCTTTGGATGTTTAGGGTTTTCCATTTTTTATCAATAATAATAGGTCTTTGAGCCTCATTGTAACACAGTTCATAGGCCAGCAGCTGCCACATCTCTCCTCAAAGATAAGCTACAAGCGTCCTAGCTAGTTTATTTCCATTCTGTCTATAAGCATATTTCAGTCATTTGTTATTAATGAAATGAAGTCTTATTTCCCCTGCATCTCTGCGTTTATGTGTATTTTTGTATTTTATTGTGTTCCTACATAAATCTAGATCAGTGGTATCAGAGCAGTCTGCTTTTTCTCGATCCTTCTTTGCATGTCCCCAACGAGGTCAGGGTATAAAGAGTTAGGGCTCGATCTGGTTGAACCTTTGCAAGATTAGCCTCGCAAACCCTGATGACCGCCCATGGGGGAAGAAAAGAAAGATGAGGGAGAAGAAGATCCTATCAAAATGTTGCTCGAGGAGGCCCTCGAGAAACAAAGGAACGCGATGATGGACAACTTTTCCCAGATTCTTCAATGGATTCCCACTGGTGGCGCATCGACATCCAACATCCACTTTGGAGGCACCACTCCTTTTAAGGTACAAGTAAAATTTGACATTCCCATATTTTAGGGCCAAATATATGAAGATATCGTAGATAGATGTTTGAATCTGTTAGAAGGATATTTCTCGGTTTATGAATTTTCCGACCGACAAAGGATTATTTCCACACTCCCCAAAGCCGCCCCCCATGTCAAGGACTAGTGGGAAACCTACTCGGAGCAACAAGGCAAGGGGGAACCCTCGCTTTTCTTGGCCACACCCACTTGGAATTCTTTTCGAGATGCCATCAAGGAACAATATTATCCCATGGGGAGCTATGAGGACAAATACATACAATGGACTATGTTGCGGTAGCAAAGGGACCAAGATGTACATGAGATGACGAATATGTTTCATACCCTACGCACAAAGTTGGGTATCAAAGATTTAGAGAAACATTTGGTGTTAAATTACCACAGTTGTCTACACAAATACATCCAGGAGAAAATGGAGTTCCTCGACATCTCCTTGCTTGGTGTGGCATACCGATATGCTACCAAGATTGAGTAGAAGTTCAAACAGAAGAAGAGAGACTTTGGGTCTGTGAATTAGAAGCAAGGGAAAGGTACCCCCAAATTGAAGAACAAAGGACCAAGCCAAGGCAGGGTGGCCCAGGACAACCCACCAAAGCCACAAGCAAAGAACAACACCATGAAACCAAAAAAGGACTCAGGGAAGTGGTGTGAGTTCCATAAGAGCTCCACTCACAACACAAGTGAGTATTGGGCCAAGCAGTCACTCGTAGTCGAGTTGAATGCTTCTGAATTGGATGCATGCTCCAAATCTAAATCAGAACTCGACAAGGGGAATGAGAAGGGGAAGAAGATTATCGATGCAGAGCCCAACGCCACTGTTGCCACCACGAAGATCCAGAAAGAGGAACCAGAAGATCCAAAGGAGGTGGAGTGTCTCTTCCATTCCAAGATGTGGGTAAAGGGTTCCTCGTTGCAGTTCATTGTTGACAGCGGGAGCCAGAAGAAACTCATCTCGGTAGTGGTTGCGAAGTGGCTAGGCTTTCCAACCACAAAACACCCACAACCATACACCATCGGGTGGTTGCACCAAGGATGAGACCTCCGCGTCAGCCAACAATGTCGCCTTCCCTATAGCATCAAGCCTTTCACAGATGAGGTATTATGTGACATTGCTCCTCTTGATGTTTCTGATGTATTATTAGGCCAACTGTACTTGTGGAAGCAACATGCTATGTATGAGTCCAGGCCTTGTGCTGTTATTATCACCTTGGGAAATAAGTTGTACAGGATATCGGAGATAGCACCGCCTACCACCATCTCTTTGGTTACTGCAAAACAATGCAGTAAGCTCATTTCCAAAACCAGGAAATTTGTTTTCCTGATGATCCACCCTCATGGAAAGAGGAAGATTGTGGTCATGACCTCTAAACAGGGCCCCACTGCATGAAAACAATAGATGGATAAGGTCATGGAGGAGTACGAGGACATCTTCACCTCCCCCACAGGGGTGCCTCTACACTGCTAGGTCAAGCACCCAATCGATATGACCCCAGGTGCGTCTTTGTCCAATGGACCCATCTATCAACGCTCTATTCTAGAGAATGAAGAAATCAAGAGGCAGATTCATGAGCTATTGCATAAAGGTCACATCCGACCGAGTTCATCACCCTGTGGGAGCCTGATTGTGTTGGTATAGAAGAAGGATGGGACTTGGAGACTTTGCATTGACTATCGGGCACTGAACAAGATCACTGTCTGGAATAGGTACCCAATCCCACAAATTGATGACCTTCTGGACCAACTCAAGGGGGGAAAATATTTCAGCAAGATCGACTTAAAGTCGGGGTATCACCAGGTACCAATCGAACCCTACGATGTGTGGAAGGCTGCCTTCAAATCCACGAAGGGCCTTTTTGAATGGATCGTCATGCCATGCGAGTTAATGAATGCCCCTACAGCCTTCATGAGGCTAATGGATGACATCCTACAACCATTCACCAACTCATTTGTAGTGGTGTACTTGGATGACATTCTGATCTTCAGCCAGACTTGGGAAGAGCACCTCCACCATAT
>JZKD02S1770061.1:1025162-1044576 GCA_000966675.3 Picea glauca
CTCCACCATATCCGACAGGTCCTCCAAACACTGCAGCAACACAAGTTGTGTGCCAATTTGGAGAAATGCACTTTTGGCATGACCCAGATTCAGTATCTGGGATACATTATTGATGAGCGCAGGGTGCATGTGGATCCAACAAAGATCCAAGTCATTCAGGATTGGCTAGCCCCAACCACCCTAACAGAGCTCTGCAAATTTTTAGGTCTTGCCAATTTCTACCGCAGCTTTGTGTTGGGATTCTCTCATATCACTTGGCCCTTGAGTCAAGTCACTGAGGGAGGAGCTAAAGTAAAATTATTTTGGTCTGAATCTCAACAGAAGGCATTCAGGGAGTTGAAGCATCGCCTTTTCTCTACACCAGTGCTCACATTACCAGACTTGCAAAAACCATTTGAGATCAAGACAAAGGCCTCTGACTATGCTATTGGGGCAGTCCTTACTCAACATGGGCATCCAGTGGCATATCACAGTGAGACACTTTCTAACACATTATGGAAGTATCCCACTTATGAAAAAGAAATGTATTCCATTGTGCAGGCTTGTCAGCAATAGAAGCATTACATTTTGGGAAAGGAAATGGTCATCCACACAGACCACCGACCCCTGCAATTCATACAGACACAAGGGAAGTTGCAGAACGATCGCCATCAGAAGTGGTCTACATACCTGCAACAGTTTCATTTGAACATTAAGTACAAGAAAGGCAGCACCAATAATGTTGCAGTCTGCCTCAGTCGACCACCCATCGTGGTGCTAACCACTGTGCTCAACTCTTGTGGGAACGAGACGTCTGATTGGCCACTTCTCTACACAAGTGATCCAGAATTTGGCCACACATACAATACACTCTTGGAGGGTAAGCAAGTTCCCAATTTTCACCTCCAGGATGCCCTTCTTTGTCACTTGGGACACCTTTGTGTTCCTTCAAGTGAGAATTCCAAGATGATTTGGGAGGCACACTAGAGTCAGGTTGTTGGGCATTTAAGGGTCGAGAAAACCGTGGCAGTGCTGCAAAAGTATTTCTATTGGCCGAACCTTTGACAGGATGTCGGGAAGAACATCAAGTCCTACACTGCTTGCGCCATTGCTAAACCAACCATAAAGAAGCAAGGCCTATATACTCCGCTTCCTACCCCCAGTCGACCTTGGGAATCCATCTCTATGGATTACATGTCGGGCCTTCCTTATACTAAGCATGGAAATGACTATGTTTTTGTGGTCGTCGATCGATTCTCGAAGATGTCCATTATGATGTCCTGCAAGAAGAATATCACAGTAGAAACCATTGCTAAAATCATCTTTGAACGAGTGTGGGTACACTTTGGGATCCCACAGTCTATCATCTCAGATCGGGACAGCAAGTTCCTTAGTACATTTTGGTCCATCCTCTGGTCGATGCTGGACACCAAGCTCACCAAGTCCAGAACGTTCCATCCACAAACTGATGGTCAGACAGAGGTCGTCAACCGGATGATCGTACACATTCTGCGCATGTACAATTCAAAGAATCCATGCACATGGGATGAGAGCCTCCCTTATGTACAACATAGCTACAACCGGGCTCTCCATAGCTCAACCAGCCACAACCCCTTTCAAGTGGGCTTGGGATTCCAGCCACTATGTCCCATTGACATAGCCATGCCATTTGTGGCTACTCAGAAAGATTTAGCTCATGTCCAGTCTGAGGCTAACAAGGCAAACAACTTCATTGAGCGCATTCAACACATCCACCAACAGGTTCATGACATATTGGACAGAGCCAATGCTAAGTACAATCAGTGACATGATCAACATTGGGTGCCACAGAACTTCCAGGTGGGCGAAAAAGTGTGGCAGCATTTGCAAAAGGAGCGCCTTGTTGGACCCCACCTCAAGCTTCATCCACTCCAATATGGGTCGTACACCCTCACCAAGGCTATAGGGGACAATTCCTTTGAGCTCAACATTCCACCATTTCTTGGTTTGCACCCAGTGTTCAATGTCGACCGCCTTCAACCCTACTTTCCACCTCTACTAGACACATCTGACATGGCAGAACAAATCACACCAACAAAGTTAAATCCAAACTGCATAGAACAAGCCAGAATTGATCAAATCATGGATACATAGATCAAGTACACCCGAAAACAAAGGATATCGCTATATCGAGTTGTCAAAGCAGGCTAACTCCTTCACCAAGGCAAGTGGCTCACCAAGGACCGAGTTCAACAGAAGTTTCCTCATCTCATGGAGGAACTCAACGCAATGGGGACCATTGCTTCCTAAGGGGGGAGGAATGATATAGGTGGATATTGGTGGTCACCCACCTATTCCACTTGGACCCCCACCATTTCTTCTTTCATTTTTTCAGTTTCCGCATAGTTTACTATTTTTAGCAGTTTTTCGGGTCCTAAACTTTCAGAGCCATTTTGAGGCCTTAAACGATGTTTTTTGGGAAAACGGGGAGCAACATGGTTTGTATATAAATGTTTCTCACCCAAAATTTGTATTCCTCTGATAGATCTTTCTAACGAGGTATGGAACACGTCAAACAGAGATCGTATGCCAAAGTTACGTCCCCAGGAAGTTGATGTACCAACTTACCCAAACGGGGCCCATAGTCTTGGCATTTCATCTCCTAGGGTTAGGTATTTGGATGTTTAGGGTTTTCCATTTTTTCTCAATAATAATAGGCCTTCGAGCCTCATTGTAACATAGTTCAGAGGCTAGTAACCACCACATCTCTCCTTAGAGATAAGATAAAAGTGCCCTAGCTAGTTTATTTCCATTATGTCTGTAAGCATATTTCAGTCATTTGTTATTAATGAAATGTAGTCTTATTTCCGCTGCATCTCTGTGTTTCTGTGTATTTTTGTATTTCATTGTGTTCCTACATAAATCCGGATCAATCTTCTTTCATGCACACCTCGCATGCCTTTCTACCAACTGTCTTTCCTCCACGTCGTGCCTTTTCCCCAATGTGGTTATGTGCCCAACATGCCCCCAAAACTGACATCATGACTTGTGTCGAGTCACTGCTTGACTTGTTCAGTTGTTACTACTTTCTTCCTGCACCTGTTACTTCTTGCTACAGTGCATCATACATTTATTTTATCTGTTGGCATTGTTGTTTAGCATGAATTCTCTTTACGGCCATAATGGTGACCACCTGCTTCGTGATAGGAGATTATAATATCTCGCCTCCCATGGACCCGATCTGCTCAATGCTCCTCTTAGTTGCGTCGATCTCCATGACCAAATGCTCTGCCTTTTCTTGTAGGGGCTCCAACATCACCTGTCTTGGTGTCCTCTACACTTGCAACACTTTCTATTCCAACTGTAGAGCCTTCAGTTCAGTGGTCGTCTTGATCTTCTCTGGCAATGACACTATTTTCTGTCGTTGCTTCACCTCCGCCATTACTACGTGGAGTTTATTTTCCTTCTCTAGTAGTTCATGTAGGCTACCATCCTCTAGGAGGTGAGTCCATAATTGCGTGCTCTTTTCTAACAACTTAGTGACTATCTGTATGCTTTGGTCGATGTCCTCCACAGCTGTTGTTTCCTCATGTTATCGTTGTGCTCAGACTTCTGGAGGAGTAGTGGGTGTGACACGCTCCTCCAACTCTTTAATTTTCTCCTTATATTCCTAGATAGTATGCTCTATTCTTTGCAACTTATCTTCTGAAGACCCTGCCTCCTCATTTCTGCTCTTGGGAATTGCTTGAAACAACATGTGGATCTGATTCTCCATCTCCTCCACTTTTTGTTGCACTCTCCCTTTCTTTTGCACTTCAAGGTTGAGGGCTTCCTAAATCGAGAGGTTTTCGGTCTGGGCTACCTGTAGGTTTTTCACGTCCGCTCTTGCTCTGGACTGAATCTCCTACGCAACGCTTACTTGAAGTTTATACATTGCCTTTGTTGGAATCTTGGCCAATGCCACGTCCAATGTATTGATGTGCTTTAGGGGTTTCTGTGTTGTTTCTTCATCAAGGAACATCATCTCAGGTGTGATGTTGAAATTGGGCCTACCTTGCATATTGCACTATTTCAGGAAGGCACTCCTTCCTGAGCCTTTCTGGGTGTTTATTTTGGTGATTGTGTGGCCCCGATCCTTAGCTGCTCCAACACAATTTTTACCTCTTGCACCTGATCTACGATTGAAACCATGTGCTTCTTCGTATTCTCCTACACCTCTGCTAGTCTCTCCCTGACTGTTGTTTCCACTAACTCCACATATTCTGGAGTTAGTGATATATGGATCTATGGCTTGTGGAACTTTGTCTTCTTTGGACCACCATTGGTTTTCTCTCTTGGTCGCTTCTCCTGGGTGGCTGATGGCTGAGGACTAATGGGCCTCTGAGTATCTCCAGCAGTGGTTGGCCCCATTTCTTCTTCCTCAGAAATTTCCTGGGTTGTTGCCCCTTGTTCTTCCTCCTCAGGGATCTTCTGTGTCCCTATTTGTGTTTCTTCCACATGCACTACTTCCATTGAATGCATTGGTGGTTGTTCCACTCACAGTGGAGCCTGCGTAGGTCCCCTTGGTGGTGTGTTCCATGTTTTCCATTTCTTCTTGGATGGGGTGCTTCCCCCCTCTTGGCCTTGCATTCTCATCCTTTTATTCCTACCCCGTTGGTGCCTATTTGGTGCACTGGGGTTGGTCGTCCCTATATATGACTTCGTGAGCTTGGTACTATAGTTGGAATCTCTAGTACCTTCCGTTCTTTGGGCCACTCCTGGACCTCTCTCTAGATTTCTTTCAGCATCACACAGTAGTTGAGTTGTATCCATTCCTTGGGTTTGTCTTGATTTGAATGCATCCATCAGCTATGGTGTGTAAGTTCACAACCTTTCCAAACTCCTAGATAGTCTGTGTTGTAATGTGTCATGTATCCGCAATGAGGTCCTACATTTTTGCGAAATACCTCGCAAAGATTTATGTTTTTATCTTCTTTCTCTTGGGGTCTGCGGTGCTGCGTGATGAGACATAGCATGTTGCGCCACATTTCCCTGGTCTATCCAAGTACTTGGTGTAGACTGGTTCCTTCCATCCAATGAGGCCAATGAGGATGAGTAACCATGAGTAGTGGAACTCAGAGCCCCAATATTGTGTGTCCTTATAGTCTTATAAGAATGAATTCAGAAGGTATGGGGCACATCTCATCGAGCTCACCTTTGCACACTGCGCAGCGGCTGAAACCACACTGGCCGATACTTCCTCTTTGTGACACTTGCGCATTAGTTTGCATCTGAGCAGTTTGATGGAAAAAATTGTTGCATGATCATTGATGTCATTGATCCCGATGTACCTGTTATCATGCTCTGCGCCATGCTTGGCCTTGATCTCATCCAATATGGCCTTGGATTTGGTCTTATTCTCCGAGTATTGTTCTTTCTTTTCCCCATCTACAGGTAGCCCTATGATTGTTGCGATGAGGTCCACAATGATAGGCACTGACCTATCCATCCATAAAATCCCACCATGCACTCGTGAAAGCAATTTCTTGATGCAAGTGTTAATATTCTTTCCCCACCCAAAATGTGGGAAATCTAGTAAATTGATGATTCCTGTGTTGTAAATCCCAAGAATCCACTGCGCCGACTCTAACAGTGGCATGCCTGATGAACCTTCTCCTCTACTTTCCAAGTAGTTTTGGGATGCTAGGTATGGAAACTTGGTGGCATCTACCACGTCATGGTTCGAGTACTTGATAGCAGTCACTTCACCGACCATTTCATCGTCGAAGTGCACCCCACTTGAAATATTTGGCAAAACTAGGGTCCCTTTGACTTTTGGTTGTGACCCTTTGTGCATGCTTCTTTCAGTGTGGCCCTTCCATTTGGCTTATGGGGATGAGACCCCCACTTCTGGTACACCCTCCTATACTGCTACCTATCCTACCTCTGGTTTGTGGCTCTGTGGTGCTAAACTCATGACCTTCTTGGCCTGTCATGGCCCTAGTCCCCTCTAGGTGTCAGACTCAGTTCTCTTTGTGTCCTCCTCTATCTTCTCATCCTCCTACAATAGTTTCTACTCCTCCTCTATTTTCACTATGTTTGTTTCATACTTGGGTGTGTGGAGTTCATCCATATCCACCACTATGGGTACTTCTTGCTCCCTTGTGCCTGTCGTGTCAGCAATACTTTGTGTGTTCCTGCTGGCCCTGCCCGAATCTCCAACTCATGGTGGTGACATTGCGACGGGGTCTGGGTTGTAAATCTTCAAAATCAATAGTTTCTCGATTGAAATCTCGCTCTATCAGTCTTTCACTCGGCTCTGCGTTCTTCTCCTTAGAAATTGATACAATGAGTTTCTTTCCCCCTTTTTTCTGAATTTATAGTAGGACGACAAAGTGAGAATTGTTCCACACTGACAGTTGTCCCTTTTTCACTTTTGGCAGTGTGTCTTGCACGTGGTACCATTGTACTTGTTAAATGTTGTCCCGTACGCCAATTTTTTAGACTTTTCCCTTTCCTTCACGCTACGTCATTTATCTCTATGTACGGACTATCGCAATTTCAACAGTTGTTTCTAGTTGGCGTCTGAATTCCACAGCCGTCATTGTTCGAATTGCTGCATTTGCCGACCGTTGGTCCATTTTCTGGAGCACTGGGATTTTTTAGCGTGCAGGGTCCTTGGCTTCGATACCCTTTGCTTCTGGTGCAATATTCTTATTTCGTCATGCTGACTCAATGACCTATGCATGCAAACTCTTTTATTTTTCGTCTCACTGATTTGCTCACATGGATGCAGAAATATATATATATATATATATATATATATATATATATATTTCTTACTGCGCGGTGACTTCAAGTTGTGAGTGGTCGAATGTCCTTTTACAGCTTCAGTCGACTCCCATTTATCATGCCCCTCAATTATTATCCTTTCAAATCCTTCAACTATACATCTCCACCGTTTGTGATAGTCTTGACGTCATATGGTCCCAACAATTGCATTATGAACTTTCCTGGATGTTGGAAAAACTTGTTGTCATACAGTAGGACTAGGTCTCCTTCCTTGAATATTTTTCTCTTGATATGTTGGTCATGCCAAGATTTGTCCCTTGCTTTCTATACTTCTTGGTGAAAGCCTACTAGAATCCTATATTCTTACATGCTCATCAACTGACTTAACCTTTCTTGTATTGTGCCTCGCTTTGTCATGTTTGTAATTGTTGCAACACGTAGACTTCGTACCAAGAATTATAATGGCACCACTTCTTCTTGTCCATACACCAATATAAATGGTGTCTACCCTGTCAGCTTCTTACAGGTAGTTCTATCCACATAATATTGTCAGTATCTTTGGATCCCAATCATCCCTATTGACATTGCAAATCTTGGTTAGGGCATTCTCTAGGATCTTGTTGAAGGCTTCCACTGTTCCATTTTCCTGAGGGTGGTATGGAGTACTTTTCTGATGGTAGACCTTGAATTTTTCAGTCAGAGCTCTAATAGTGTTGTTGACAAAGTGAGTGCCTTGGTCACTCATTAGAATCCTTGGGCATTCAAATATGGTGAGCACATGTTCAAACAGGAAGTGTGATGCTATCTTTTCACTGCAATATTTATCTGGTGCTTCCTCTACCCATCGTGAGAGGTATTATTTCACAGTGATGATATATCACGTGCCTGATCTTCTTACGGGTGGGTGAATTGGCCCAACAAAATTGATATCCCATTTTTCAAACACTTGTGGCATTACTTGTGGGTGTAAGGGCATCTCATCCTGTCTGTTTGGTGTGCCAACCCTCTGACAAACATCGCATTGTTGACAGTATTCCTTTGCATATATATGAATAGTTGGCCAACATAATCCTATGTGCAGTACCTTATGCACAATATCTTTTCCTGCATAGTGTCCTCCCACTATTCCTTCATGGGCTTCTGCTAATATCCTAGGCCTTTCATGTTCTAGTGCGCACCTTCTCAAGATGTTGTCTGCCCCCATTTTATATAAGTACCATGTGGTCAACTGGTAGTCAATTGCTCGAACAACTGGATTCTTCCTCTTCCCAATGTTAAATTCCTATGACATAGTCCCTGTAATTAAATGCTCAATAATGTCAGGCACACAATAATGATTTGCAACTTGGACTGAAAATAACTACACATTAGGGAAGGTATCCTCTAAATTTGTAGGGCCCTCTCCATTGGTGACCCTTAACAAGTTGTTGGCCCTTGATCAAGTTTTGGGAGATCCTTGGTCAATTTTGACATAGTTTGGGACTTCGATAGCCTATCAAAGATGGAGCACAAGACGAAGTAGATATCGCGGGATCTCGACCCCTTTTTGGGATTTGGGATTATGTAATGGGTATGGGATGTTGGCCCATGGGTTTACCCATCTTTAGGCCTATTTTGTAATGTATAAATAAGAAGTTAAGTGATGTAGGAAGTAGTTCGATCTATGTGATCAAAAGTGCTAAGTGCAAGTGTGGATTGTAAATTCTCTGTGCATACTGTGTGAGGCTTGTAGAGCTAAGTGCAAGTGGTTTGTAGTGATTTGTAAACAAACCATGGAAGGCTTTGTGCTAGACCTAGCTTGGGGAAGGAGGATCTGGCGAGGTGCACATAGATCTCCTGCCCTATGCAGTTTTTGTGGCTATGTGCATGTAGATGACTGATTGAAGATAATAAAGAAGACAAGAGTTGGTGGACGTAGCCCCAGGGTGCGGGTGAACCATGTACATGTTGTGTTTCTTTGATTTGTGCGATTTGTTGATGTGTCTATTTCTTAGTACTTAGATGAATGATAGATATGTTAATTCTTTGTGCCTAATATGATGGATGAATGTTATATCTGACTTATATGCATGTGCTTAGTGCTGAATCTGTTAAGATCTAATCATTTATGTCATGCTGAGTGCTTGAAATTAGTATATTTGTATGAATAATGTGTTGTGTTGTGCGATGTAACTAAGAACCAAATATTGATGAATGTTAACTACTGAGTGCTCTGTTAAGTGTTAGAATCATATATTTGTGTCCCAGCTAAGGTTGAATACATCTGAATCCTGCAACCACCCCTGCCTCTACCTCAAGTGAGACTTCATCTTCTTCGTAGGTGTTGCTGAAAGGGCCGATAGTTAGGTTTTTGTTGGTGCATTTCTAGAGTTGAACCCTGGGTCCTTCCCTATTCCAACAAATGGTTCCGTTGCTGGGACCCGAAGCTGTGATTGTTGGGAACTGAGGAAGAAGAAGCTTTGTGAAAAGATCCGAACTAGAACTATGGAACCTCTGTCCATAGATCTATCACTCTAGTGTGCAATATTCTACTTGATTTATAAAAGCTATGTGCTAAAGAAATGAAGTCCGATCAAAAGAAAAGAGGTAAGATCTAAAAGATTTGTGCTCTGAGAAAGGCAAAAGTGAGAATTTCTGAATAAAAGAGGTAAGATATGAAATCTTTGTGCTCTGAGAAAGGTAAAATTGAGAATTTATGATTAAAAGAGGTAAAATATGCAAGCTCTATGCTCTGATAAAGGTAAGAATAATGAAAATTTCTAGATCTGAAAGCTTTGTGCTTTGCAAAAGTAAGATAAGTGGAAATTTTTGTTTCAATAGTATGAATCTAGGTATGGTTGATAGATTTTTTCCTAGCTTGAAAACTAGGGCACTAATAGATGAAAAAAGGTTTGATATGAGTAGATCTGATAAGAATAGTGAAAGATATGTTATACCTATGCATAGAAAGAATGTTTGGACTAACAAATGGATGCGAGATCCTAGAAAGAAATGTTTGCAGGTTAGCTACCATAATCCTAGCGCTTAGTACAGGAAAGATTGGGGATCATTTAAGAGAAAGAGATGATTAACCCTCTATTACAGTTGCATAAAACTGGGACATCTTTCTAAGGAATTCCTTGGGAGAAGACCTAGTTTTATTTGTTGCAAATCTATGGGCAATGAAGTATTGGATTTTCCTAGAATGATATCTAAGATTGAAGGAATGAACATGAGAAAATAAGACCCTAAGGTAGATCCAGAAATGGTAGAACCCCAGAAAAAATAAAAGAAAGCATTGATACATATGAAAGAAACCCTGAATGATCAACAATAGGTCATCTTATCAGAGGTCTTCAAAGGAAAAGAATGCCTTGAAGCAAGAATAAGAGACTTCGACGTTGACTGTGTTCTAGATGAGGAAACACAGATAAATATCATGACAAAAAGAACTTGAGAACTTTTAGGGAAGCCTTCTATGACTCCTTCATTGGGAAGAATAGGTTTATTTAGAGGAAAGATGATAAACCTATGTGGAAATCTCACTCAGATATCTATGAATACCAATGGAACTTCGAGAGAGGAATATTTTGAGATTATTAAATTTATTGAGGACAATGCTCCATTTACTATGTTGCTTGGAAAACCATGGATTGAAAGAGATCAGGCCATAAGGAAAGAAGAAGAAGAAGTTTTAGAGCAGCAGAAGCAAGATTTAAAAGATTTCATGACTAGAAGGATCACACACTTGATTGAAGAACATGAGAACATATCAAATATATTTAAAACCAGAGACCCGGATATCGAAGTTGAAAGAAAACTAGAAGACCCATAGAAGATTGAAGTACCTATTCCAGATAAAGAAGAAGTATCACCCTTGGATCTTAGGAAATAATCTCAACAACGCGAAGTAACTATGCCAAAATAAGATACGAATCAGAATGGAAAATGAAATACTGAAACAAATCTGACTGGGAAGAAGGCCAGGAAGCTAAGTAAGAAGAGAGATAAGATTGACAAGTTACAAAAGGTTCCAGAGGGAACTTCACAGAAGGAAAATTTGGGAAATTGGAGCTTCGTCAGGATAACAGAACAATGTCACATGGCACTTCACCATGGTGAAGCAATATAACCATTGGGAACAATATAACCATTCGGCTGACCCACCAAATGGGAAGAAATTAATTTATGGTTCACCACCATGACCAATATGAAGACTGTCCTCACCTTCGATGATTTTGACTTCATCATAACAGCCCTGAACGATGCTTCACTGGAAATAGCAGAAAAACAAGCCTCCAAGAAGGAATAAATGTATGATAGGATTGAAATTGAACTTCGAGGGGTACAACATGACCTTCATTCTAGTCGTGTAGTCTCCACTGTGCCGGAAGAACCAAAATTGGGAGATGAGCCAGCCCAACTCCACCGACTAGCTAATACAGTTGAAGCTCGCCTTCATCGAGCACAAGAGGAAACAGAACAAGCCACCCATGATTTGACGCAATTACAACAAGTACTTGTAGAGTAGCATTGAACTACATAACATGAAAATATTTCTCTCCAAGCGAAGTTCGATGAAGAAAAAGCACAGATAAAACAAGGAAAAGAACCGTTTCTCGCAGAGAAAATCGAAGTGAAAGAAGTGGTCAATAGAGCACTTCACTCTGTGACAGTCGTAGAAATAAAGGTAGAAGATCATGTCACACAACAAGTGGAGTATCTCGTAGAAGTTATCCATCAGTTATAGAAATGCATAGAAAAATTAGAGCTCCATGCAGTGCCTGAGACTCCACAGGATTTAAGGGATCAAAGAGAAGCAATTGCTCGAGGCGCAATAGAGCGAATAAAATATCTTACTATGGAATGCAAGAAACTCATCAATCACAATGTCTAGACCTATGAGAAACTCACTGAGAATCCATAATTGAAGGCACTGGATTTGCAGCTACAAGAGGCGAAGTATCAAGCTGAAAATATACAGGCGCAATTGAAGCCCCTGTCAGCTGTGGAAAGAATAAAATGCTCCCAAGAGTAACGCACCACCCAACAACAGATCCACACTATCCAGAAAAGAGTTATGGAAGTAACTCAGAGGCTCCAACATGTACAAGATAAGGCCTACCAATTGTTCACAGAGGTTGAAGGCCGAGGAGAAGAACCGGAGCAGGTTTTCACTGTAGTGAACAATGCCTAGAAGGACCTATCAATGATGCAGTCATCCAAGAGTTTGTTGAATAGGAGGTAGTGGAACAACAACAAGTCGAAGTAGCTCGAGCCACGCTCGAGGATTTTTAGGGAGAACTGCCCATATCAGAGTGACTCGGGATGAGTCACAGGTGAGTGTTGGGGACCTGTTGGCCCTTGACCAAATTTTGGGAGATCCTTGGTTAAGTTTGACCTATTTTGGGACTTCGACAACCTATTGAATATGGAGTGCAAGATGAAGCAGAGATCATGGGATCTCGACCCCTTTTTGGGTCCTTTTTGGGATTTTGGATTATGTAATGGGTATGGGATGTCGTCCCATGGGTTTACCCATGTTTAGGCCTATTTTGTAATGTATAAACAAGAATCTAAGTGATGTAGGAAGTATTTTGATCTATGTGATCGAAAGTACTAAGTGCAAGTGTGGATTGTAAATGCTCTGTGCATATTGTGTGAGGCTTGCAGAGATGAGTGCAAGTCATCTGTAGTGCTTTGTGCACAGACCATGGAAGGATTTGTGCTAGACCTAGCTCAAGGAAGGAGGATTTGGTGAGGCGCACACAAATCTCCTATCCTATGCAAAGTAGGTTTTTTGTGGCTCTGTGCATGTAGATGAATGATTCAAGATAATAAAGAAGAGAAGAGTTGGTGGACGTAGCCCCAGGGTGGGGGTGAACCACATACATGTTGTGTTGCTTTGCTTTTTGCGATGTGTTGATGTGTTTATTGATTAGTGATTAGATTAATGATAAACATGTTAATTATTTGTGCCTAATATGATGGATGAATGTTAGATCTAACTTATATGCATGTGCTTAGTGCTGAATTTGTTAAGATCTGATCATTTATGTCATGCTAAGTGCTTGAAAGTAGTAGATCTGTATGAATACTGCATTGTGTTGTGTGATGTAACTAAGAACTGAATATTGATGAATGTTAACTGTTGAGTGCTCTGTTAAGTGTTAGAATCACATATCTGTGTTCCAGCTAAGGTTGCAGACATATGATTCCTGCAACCACTCCTGCCTCTACCTCTGGTGAGACTTCATCTTCTTTGTAGGTGTTGCCGAAAGGGCCAGTAGTTAGGGTTTGGTTTGTGTGCTGCTGTAACATTGAACCCTGGGTCTACCCTTTTGCCAACACAAGTGATCAAGTCCTACGTTCAACTTCCCTGGTTTAACTATGACTTCAAAGTAAAATTCTTGAAACATCACTACCCATCGACATATGATCCTTTCGTCCACTACTTTTCCTATCAGCTATCTTTCTTTCCCATCTTCTTGCATGCGCACCTCGCATTCCTTTCTGCGAACTCTCTTTCCTTTCATGTGCCCAACAAGCCCCCAAAACTAACATCGTGACTCATCCTGAGTCACTTCCTGACTTGTGTAGCTGTCACTGCTTGCTTCCTGCACCTGTTACTTCTTGTTACAGCGCATCATACATTTCCATTATCCGTTGGCATTGTTGGTGAGCCCGACTACTCTTTTCGACCATAGTGGTGACCACCTACTCTGTGATAGGAGCTTGTAATATATCACCTCCCTCAGACTCGATCTACTCAATGCTCCTCTAAGTTTCATCTCTCTCCATGACCAACTACTTCTCCTTTTCTTGCAGGGGCTCCAACATTGCCTGTCTTGTTGTCTTGTATGCTTGCGACCCTTTCTCTTCCAATTGCAGAGTCTTCCATTCAATGGACGCCTTTATATTCTCCGACAATGTCCCTTTTTTATGTCGCTGCTTCACCTTCACCATTGTTGTGTGGATTTTATTTTCCTTATCTTGTAGTTCCTGGAGGATCCCATCCTCTAGGAGGTGAGTCCACAAGTGCTCTCTCTTTTCTAACAGTTTAGTGACTATCTATATGATTTGGTTGATGTCCTCCACATCTGTTGTTGCCTCATGTTCTCGCTAGGCTCTGATTTCTGGAGGAGTAGTGGGTGTGACATGCTCCTCCATCTCTTTAATTTTATCCTTATATTCCTGGATAGCTTGCTCTATCCTTTGCAAATTATCTTTCAAAGACCCTGCCTCCTCATTTGTGTTCTTAGGAATTGCTTGAAACAACATGTGGATCTAATTCTCCATCTCCTCTACTTTTTGCTGAACTCTCTCTTTTTGTTGCACTTCAAGGTTGAGGGATTCCTTCATCGAGAGGTTTTCGGTCTGGGCTACCTATAGGTTTGTCGCGTTCGCTCTTGCTCTAGACTGAATATTTTGTGCAACGCTTACTTGAAGTTTATACAACGCCTTTGTTAGAATCTTTGACAATGTCATGTCCAATTTCTTGATGTCGTTTAGGGGTTTCTGCGCTATTTCTTCATCAAGGAACATCATCTCAGGTGCGATGATGAAATTGGTGCTCAAAATGTTGCAAATTTCACTATTTCAGGAACTGGCATTCCTTCTTGAGCTCGCCTGGGTGTTTCTTTTAGTGGTTGTGCTACCTTGATCCTTAGCTGCTCCAACATAGTTTTTACCTCTTGCATCTGATTTGCGATTGCACCCCTGTGCTTCTCCACATTCTCCCACATCTCATCTAGTCTCTCATTGATGGTTGTCGCCACTAAATCCACATCTTTTGGGGTTAGTGATATATGTATCTGTGGCTTATGGGCCTTTGTCTTCTTTTGACCACCACCAGGTTTCTCCCCTGGCCACTTCTCCTGGGTGGTTGATGGCTCAGGACTAATGGGCCTCTGAGTATCTCTGGCAGTGGTTGGCCTCGTTTCTTCTACCTAAATAATCTCTTTCATTTTTTCCCCTTGTTCTTCCTCCTCAAGGATCTCATGTGTCCCTGTGCATGTTTCTTCCGCGGACAATTATTCCATTGAATGCATTGGTGGTTGTTCTACGCACGGTGGCACCTGTGTAAGGCCCCTTGGTGGTTTTTTATGTGTTCATGGTTTCTTCCTAGCTGGGGTTCTTCCCCCCTCTTGGCCTTGGGTGATCCTCTTTTTTGTTCCTGCCCTGTTGGTGCCTATTTGGTGCACACAGGCTGGTAGTCCCTGCATATCAGTTCGTGAGCTTGGTACTGCGGTTGGAATCTTCGGTACCTTCCATTCTTAGGGCCACTCTTGGACCTCTCTCTGGATTTCTTCCGGCGTCACGTAGTAGTCGAGTTGTATCCATTCCTTGGCTTTGTCTCTCTTTTCTTGCATCCATCATATATGGTGTGTTTCCCTAAAGTTCCTAGCATGTCCAAACTCCTGGACAGTCCATGTTATAATGCACCATGTATTCGTAATGAGGTCCTGCATTTATGGAAAATACCTCACAAAGATTTTTTTGTTTTTCTTCTTTCTCTTGGGGTCTGCACTGCTGCGTAATGAGATGTAGCGTGTTGCACCACATTTCCCTGGTCTCTCCAGGTACTTACTATAGACTGGTTCCTTCTGGCCAATGAGGTTGAGTAACCACGAGTAGTGGAACTCAGAGCCCCAATCGTGTGTGTCCTTACAGTCTTCTAAGAATGAATTTAGAAGGTATGGGGCCCAACTCATGAAGATCCCCTTTCCATACTGCATGGCAGCGGTGACCACACCGACCAAAACTTCCTCTTTACAAAACTTGTGCATTAGTTTGCATCTGAGGATTTTCGTGGCAAACTTTGTCGTAGGATCGTTGATGTCACTGATCCTAATTCCCTTGTTACCATGCTCCACACCATACTTGGCCTTGATCTCATCCGAGATAGCCTTGGCTCTAGTCTTATTATCCAAGTATTGTTCTAGAATTTCCCCATCTGCGGGTAGCCCCTTGATTGTTGCGATGAGGTCCACAATGATAGGCACTCACCTATCCATCCATAAAATATCGCCATGCACTTGTGTAATAAATTGCTTGAAGCATGCGTTAAAATGCTTTCCCCACCCAAAATGTGGGACATCCAGTAAATTCATGATAACTGTATTGTAAAGCCCAAGAATTCACTGCGCCGACTCTAATAGGGGCATGCCTGGTGAACCTTCTCCCCTACTTTCCAACTAGTTTTGGGACAATAGGTCTAGAAACTTGGTGACATCTGCCACATCGTGGTCTGAGTACTTGATAGTAGTCACTTCATGAACCATGTCATCATCGACACACACCTCACTCAAAATCTTCAGAAGAACTAGGGTCCCTTTGACTTGTGGCTGTGATCCTCTATGCAGACTACTTTCAGTGTGGCCCTTCCTTTTGGCTTGTGGGGATGAGAACCCCACCTCTAGTACACCCTCGTGTAATTATGCCTATCCTACCTCTGGTTCGTGGCTCTGTGGTGCTAAACTCATGACCTTCTCGACCTGTCATGGCCCTAGTGCCCTCGAGGTGTCAGACTTAGTTCTCTTTATGTCCTCCTCTATCTTCTCGACCTCCTGCACTGGTTTTTGCTCCTCCTCTATTGTGACTGTGTTTGTTTCATACTCAGGTGTGTGGATTTCATCCACATCCACCACTACAGGTACTTATTTCTCCCTTGCGCTTCTCGCGTGAGCAATACTTTGCATGTTCCTATCGGCCCTGCCTGACTCTCCAACTCGTGGTGGTGACATTGTGACGAGGTATGGGTTGTAAATCTTCGAAATCGATGGTTTCTCGCTCAAAATATCTCTCTATCACTCTTTCACTTAGCTATGTGTTCTTCTCCTTAGCAATTGACATAATAAGTTTATTTCCCCCATTTTTCCGAATTTATAGAGGGACGAGAAAGTGACAATTGTTCCACACTGACAATTGTCCCTTTTTCACTTTTGGCAGTGTGTCCTGTGCGTGGTACAATTGTACTTGTTAACTTATGTCCTGTGCATCATGTTTTCAGACTTTTCCCTTTCCATCGCACTGCGTTATAGTAACACACCCACTACCTATAATAAAAAAAAAAAATTGTTCTTCCTCAAGGAGCAGAATCCCCGAAGTCCTACGGGGTCTAGAGCAGGCTAGTTCTTCTCTGTTCACCTCCCTGTGATCGTGGGTTAGGACCATAGGCCAAAAAAACCAGGTGCCTTTTTGTGTTTCACGACTCAGTGATACAATTGAGTCCAATATTGAAGGTAGAATGGCGATACGGGTATAGCTCCTTTCTTAGTTAGCGCCCTCCCCACTTGTAACCGTAGGCTAGTCTTTAACGTCAACGCCTCTCGCAACTCGCACCTTCGTGAGTTTGTGAGTCGAACTCTCGTGCTCTCCTGTTGTGATCTCCCGAGATGCGGTAGGTCAACGCTGAGTTGACTCCTCCCTAGGTGGTTCTTCTCTACTCGCAACCTCGCAACCTCGCCGGTTGAACCGTCGAGCTTTCACCCTCCTATTCCGCGAACCCCCGAGATGCGAGAATTTAACGGAGTGTCGACTCCTATCTCCAGGCAACGCGTGTCCACCCGTCGACCACGCGGGTCCCAGCTTATGGCTCTACCACGCGTCCACACGAACCTCGACACTCAGCACTTCACGACTTCTGATGTCGAAAGTGGCTCCACTCAACCTCCAAACCCCTGAGTGTGCGATAGCCGATAGGGTTCCCGATCTAGCGATCCTCCTACGACCCAGATCCAACGGCTCTCCTTCCTTCCTCGCTCCTCGCTTCTTCACGACTTGGAGTAACCAATGTTTGGGCTCTCACCCTGCGAACTTCCGAGTTCGCGAGATCTCTCGATCTCTGCCACCTGTCCTCCTCAGATGGACGGCTCCTAGTCCTCTCTCCACTTCGTCGCTTCATGTCCTCGCGCCTTGCGACTTTTAACACCAACTACTTGGGCGTTCACCCTGCGAACTCCCACGTTCGTGAGATCTCTCAATCTCTGCCACCTGTCCTCCTCAAATGGATGGCTCTGATCCTCTCGTAGCTTCGCCACTCGTGACTTGGAGCGTTCAAATTTTAGACTTATACCCCGTGAACCTCCGAGCTCACGAGATCCCTGGATATCTGCCACCTGTCCTCCTCAGATGGACGGCTCAGATCCTCTCGTGGCTTTGCCACTCGCGACTTAGAGCATCCAAATTTTGGTCTCTTACCTTGCGAACGTCCGAGTTCGCGAGACCCTTGGATCTCTGCCACCTGTCCTCCTCGGATGGACGGCTCTGATCCTCTCGTAGCTTCGACACTCGCAAATTGGAGCGTCCAAATTTTGGACTTCTACCCTGCGAACCGTCGAGCTCATGAGATCCCTGGATCTCTTCCACCTGTCCTCCTCAGATAGACGGCTCAGATTTTCTCGTGGCTTCGCCACTCGCGACTTAGAGCATCCAACTTTTGGGCTCTTACCTTGCGAACCTCCAAGTTCGCGAGACCCTTGGATCTCTGCCACCTGTCCTCCTTGGATGGACGGCTCTGATCCATTTTGACCCTATTCACGAGGCTTATCCCTCGTCTATCTCCCTAAATATCTAATGGCTGTCAGGATTTCTAGTTCATATCTGACGATTCAGATCGGTCCCGATGCCGCGCCCTTTTCTACTGCTCTTTGGACGTGGAAAAATCAATGGTCCAGATGCTCTCATGGAGCCTGGGGGTCTACGACTCAGATCTCCTCTCTATTCATGAAGATAGAGGAAAAAGGGTTAAGGAAATTAACGCCCTCGCTCATTCCTTTGATTTAATGATCGTGAATGACAACAGGTTCCCCGACAGGATCTCATTTGTTGATCAATACTTATCCTTACACTGCTACTTCGGGATTTCAAAGAGGATCATTCCTCTTCATACATAGTGGCTAAGACTTGCACATCCAAGTCCTTTTTCCAGGTTCTTGGTAAGCCTTTCTAAGAAGGGAATTTCTGTGAAGAGATCTAATCCAGGGCATTCCTGGAAATAGACAAGGAAAAAAAATTCCCGAGAACAGACTGGATACCTGACTTAGTTCAACCTGGGCATGATTAGATTCATTTTTATCGACGTAAGTCGTGTCTGGCTTCCTCTATTACCAGCACCAGCATATGTCCATTAATTATTATCAAAACATTCACAGACATTCTTACACTAAAATCATTCACAATCTCACAGTGTTGTGAGTATATATATATCAGTGTACAAATTTCAAGATGCAATACATAAAATACTTATCAGAAATTACACTAGAAGTGGGTGCAACTATTGAGAGGGGTGCTCGTTTCCACCCAACCGTAGGCTCAGCGACTCCTAACGGATTTACCACTAGCCACCCCCGAGATGAGACCACGATGCTCCGAGACTGCATCTCTCTGTCTGCCAGTGACCAGGAGCGAAGGTTGCAATCCTTCCTCTCTGCTATCACTCACTCTGCGTAATGCTAGAGTTCCCCTCGCGTCTTCCCTTTCAATCGTCTCTGCCATATGCCTTATCCTCTTGCGAGGTTGCATGTGGTACGATTACCCTCGCGCCGATCAGGCCCGACGACTCTATGGATGGGCGATTCACCATCCCATCCCTCATCAAGCCATCCACCTACCAGCCTGCGAGGTATTGAATTTCAGGGCCAGCGAGCTGCTTTTGGTTCTCCGGGCCAGTGGAGTCCAAATACGGTATTTAATTCTCGGTGGA
>JZKD02S1770061.1:1051362-1071404 GCA_000966675.3 Picea glauca
CAGCTTTGCAATTCGACCATGAGACTCCTCACAGTCTCAGCTAGGCCTGGAGGGGTTCCTATTGCTCTTCTTTTGTCTGACTCTTCATCTCTGTTGTGGGAGCCTTCTCCCACCTTTTGGTGAGTCACCATTCTCTGCGTTTGTGGATTCCCACAGTTGTTCGTCCGCTTGAGTGAAAAGAAAAATGCTGACTATTAGTCAAGAGTTAAATTCATTTTTATAAATGGCGCATAAATTCATAACTCTTTCACATGCACACACAGTCAGGTTTTCATTTTCCAGGTTCTTAATCCTAGGTAAGATAGTTAAGTCAGGGGTTACTCCTCATAGGAGTGTTTCGAACGAGGTTTATGCGCGACTCGTGCATGAGCCCAATCAGGTCGAGTGTTGTAACCATGCTCTGATACCACTTTGTAACACACCCACTACCTATAATCAAAAAAAAAAATTGTTCTTCCTCAAGGAGCAGAATCCCCGAAGTCCTACGAGGTCTAGAGCAGGCTAGTTCTTCCCTGTTCACCTCCCTGTGATTGTGGGTTAGGACCATAGGCCAAAAAAACCAGGCGCCTTTTTGTGTTTCACGACTCAGCGATACAATTGAGTCCAATATTGAAGGTAGAATGGCGATACGGGTATAGCTCCTTTCTTAGTTAGCGCCCTCCCCACCTGTAACCGTAGGCTAGGCTTTAACGTCAGCACCTCTCGCAACTCGCACCTTCGTGAGTTTGTGAGTCGAATTCTCATGCTCTCCTGTTGCGATCTCCCGAGACACGGTAGGTCAACACTGAGTTGACTCCTCCCTAGGTGGTTCTTCTCTACTCGCAACCTTGCAACCTCGCCGGTTGAACCGTCGAGCTTTCACCCTCCTATTCCACGAACCCCCGAGATGCGAGAATTCAATGGAGTGTCAACTCCTATCTCCAGGCAACGCGTGTCCACCCGTCGACCACGCGGGTCCCACCTTATGGCTCTGCCACGCATCCACGCGAACCTCGGCACTCGACACTTTGCGACTTCTGATCTCGAAAGTGGCTCCACTCAACCTCCAAACCCCCGAGTGCGCGATAGGCAATAGGGTTCCCGATCCAACGATCCTCCTACGACCCAGATCCAACGACTCTCCTTCCTTCCTCGCTCCTCGCGTCTTCGCAACTTGGAGTAACCAATGTTTGGGCTCTCACCCTGCGAACTTCCAAGTTCGCGAGATCTCTCGATCTCTGCCACCTGTCCTCCTCAGATGGACGGCTCCTATTCCTCTTGCCACTTCGTCGCTTCGTGTCCTCGCGCCTCATGAATTTTAACACCAAATACTTGGGCGTTCACCCTGCGAACTCCCACGTTCACGAGATCTCTCGATATCTGCCACCTGTCCTCCTCAGATGGATGGCTCTGATCCTCTCGTAGCTTTTCCACTCACGACTTGGAGCGTTCAAATTTTGGAATTCTACCCCACGAACCTCCGAGCTCACGAGATCCCTGGATCTCTGCCACCTGTCCTCCTCGGATGGATGGCTCAGATCCTCTCATGGCTTCGCAACTCGTGACTTAAGCATCTAACTTTTGGGCTCTTACCTTGCGAACCTCCAAGTTCGCGAGACCCTTGGATCTCTACCACCTGTCCTCCTCGGTTTGACGGCTCTGATCCTCTAGTAGCTTCGCCACTCGCGACTTGGAGCATCCAACTTTTGGACTTCTACCCCGCGAAACTCTGATCTCACGAGATCCCTGGATATCTGCCACCTTTCCTCCTCATATGGACGGCTCAGATCCTCTCGTGGCTTTGCCACTCGCGACTTAAAGCATCCAACATTTGGGCTCTTACCTTGAGAACATCCGAGTTCGCGAGACCCTTGGATCTCTGCCACCTGTCCTCCTCGGATGGACGGCTCTGATCCATTTTTCTCCTATTCACAAGGCTTAACCCTCATCTATCTCCCTAAATATCTAACGACTATCGGGATTTCTAGTTCAGATCTGATGATTCAAATCGGTCCCGATGTCGCGCCCTTTTCTACTGCTCTTTGGACGTGGAAAAATCAACGGTCCAGATGCTCTCATGGAGCCTAGGGGTCTACGACTCATATCTCCTTGCTATTCACAAAGATAGAGGAAAAAGGGTGAAGGCAATTAACGCCCTCTCTCATTCCTTCGATTTAACAATCGTGAATGACAACAGGTTCCCCGACAGGATCTCATTCGTTGATCAATACTTATCCTTACGCTGCTCCTTCGGGATTTCGAAGAGGATCATTCCTCTTCATACAGAGTGGCTAAGACTTGCACATCCAAGTCCTTTTTCCAGGTTCTTGGTAAGCCTTTCTAAGAAGGAAATTTCTGTGAAGAGATCTAATCCAGGGCATTCCTGGAAACAGACAAGGAAAACAAATTCTCGAGAATGGACTAGATACCTGACTTAGTTCAACCTGGGCATGACTAGATTCATTTTTATCGACGTAAGTCATGTCTGGCTTTCTCTATTACCAGCATATGTCGATTAATTATTATCAAAACATTCACATACATTCTTACACTAAAATAATTCACAATCTCACGGTGCTGTGAGTATATATATATATCAGTGTACGAATTTCAAGATGCAATACATAGAATACTTATTAGAAATAACACCATAAGTGGGTGCAAGGACTGAGAGGGGTGCTCGTTTCCACCCAACCATAGGCTAAACGACTCCCAACGGATTTACGACTAGCCACCCCCGAGCTGAGACAACGATGCTCCGAGACTATGTCTCTCTGTCTGCCAGTGACCAGGAGCGAAGGTTGCAATCCTTCCTCTCTGCTATCACTCACTCTGCATAATGCCAGAGTTCCCCTCGCGTCTGCCCTTTCAATCGTCTCTTCCATATGCCTTATCCTCTCGTGAGGTTACGTGTGGAACGATTAACCTCATGTCGATCAGGCCTGACGGCTCTACGGATGGGCGGTTCACCATCCCATCCCTCATCAAGCCATCCACCTACCAGCCTGCGAGGTATTGAATTTCAGGTCCAGTGAGCTGCTTTTGGTTCTTCGGGCCAGTGGAGTCCAAATATGGTATTTAATTCTCGGTGGAAATTAACGCCACCTTTTCAGGTGCCTTCCACCGCCATCGTGGTCTCTTTTTTTGCACATCCCCTCATCAGCAGTCCTGCAATAAATTCAGAATGTTATTCACATTCATTGACCTCTTCCTATAGGTCCATTTACATCACATATTCATACTTATGAGTTTGCCATAGTCCTTGGCTAGTCTTACAAACTGGGGGAAACATGGTGTTATATTTATTTACCTCTATGTATGGACTGTCGCAATTTCAACATTCGCTACCAGTTGGCACTTGAATTCCACAACCGTCATTGTCTAAATTGTTTTGTTTGTCAACCATTGATTCTTTTTTCTGGTGTGCTAGGATTTTTTAGCGCGCAGAGTCCTTGGCTTCGATACCCTTTGCTTCTGGCGCAATATTCTTATTTCATCATGTTGAATCAATGACATATGTCTACAAACTCTTTTCTTTTTCATCACACTGATTTTCACACATGCGCACATGAGTTTTTTTTTATTTTTTATTTTTATATTTTTCTGCGTTGTAACTTTCAAGTTGCGGGCGGTCGACTGTCCTTGTACAAATTCAATCGACTCCCATTGATCATTCCTCTCAATTATGTTCCTTCCAAATCCTTCAACTGTATATCTCCTCCATCTATGACAGTCTTGACCTCATATGGTTCCAACTAATTCATTCTAAACTTTCCTGGATGTTGGAAAAACTTGTTGTCATACAGTAGGACTAGGTCTCCTTCCTTGAATATTTTTCTCTTGATATGTCGGTAATGCCAAGCTTTGTCCCTTGATCTCTTTACTTCTTGGTGAAATCTTGGTAGAATCATATCTTCTTCCATGCTCATCAGTTGACTTAACCTTTCTTGTACTATGCCTCGCTCTGTCATGTTTGTAATTGTTGTGACACATAGACTTGGTACCAAGAATTCTAATGGAACCACTGTTTCTTTCTCATACACCAATCTAAATTGTGTCTTCCCTATTAGATTCTTATAGGTAGTTCTATATGCCCATAATACTGCTGATATATTTGAATCCCAATCGTCCATGTTGACATTGCAAATCTTGGTTAGGGAATTCTCTAGGATCTTGTTGAAGGCTTCCACTGTTCCATTTTCTTGAGGGTGGTATGGCGTACTTTTCTGATGGTAGACCTCGAATTATTTAGTCAAATCTCTGATAATGATGTTGATAAAGTGATTGCCTTGGTCACTCATCAGAATCCTTGGGCATCCAAATATGGTGAGCACATGTTCAAACAGGAAGTGCATTGATGTCTTCGTGTTGCAATCTTTAACTGGTGTTGCCTTTGCCCATCGTGAGAGGCATTCTTTCGCAATGATGATGTATCATGCACCTGATCTTCTTGTGGGTGGGTGAATTGTCCCAACAAAATCGATAGCCCATTTGTCAAAAACTTGTAGCATTACTTGTGGGTGTAAGGGTGTCTCATTCTGTGTGTTTGGTTTTCCAACCCTCTGACAAACATCACATTGTTGAAAATATACCTTTTAATCTCTATGAATAGTTGGCCACCATAATCCTATGTGCATTACCTTCCGTGCGATAGCTTTTCCTGCATAGTTTCCTCCTGCTATTCCTTCATGGCATTCTGCTAATATCCTAGACCTTTCATGTTCTAGCACACACCTTCTCAAGATGTTGTCTGCCCCCATTTTATATAAGTTCCCTATGATAAACTGGTAGTCGGCTGCTTGGACAACCAAATTCTTCCTATGTGTGGTTTTAAATTCCTGTGGCATAGTCCCTGTACTTAAATACTCAATAATGTCAACAAAATAATCATCCACGATTTGGAATGAAAGTAACTTCACGTCAGGGAAGTTATCCTCTAAGTTTGTAGGCTCCTCGCCATTGGTGACCCTTGACAAGTGATCAAGTCCTACATTTAACTTCCCTAGTTTAACTATGAATTCAAAGTCAAATTATTAAAACAATAGTAACCATCGACATATTCTCCCCCCCAACATTGGCTTGTTGACTAGGCACTTAAGGGCTGAATGTTCTGTGAACATCTTAAAATGTTTTCCAAGTAGGTAATTCCTGAAATTTTGAAGTGCATACACCATTTGTATACCTTCTCACTCTGTAGTGTTGTAGTTCTGCACGGAGTTTGACATATTTCTTCTTGCAAATGCTATGGGATGGTCCAACACCCCTTCCCATGGTTGTGCCAAAATAACTCCCAGGGCTATGAATAGTGCATCTACATGCACATGGAATGTATTCTCCCAATATGGAAAAACTAATATGGGTGTTGTGACCATCTTCTCCTTCAAGGTGTCCAATCCTTGCTGACATCTCTCATTCCACTGGAATTTAGTATCCTTCTTGAACAATTTCTCCATCGCTGTAGTGATCTGTGCATACCCCTTGATAAATTTTCTGTAATATCATGTATGTCCCAATGTGGCCCACAATTGGCACACTGATTTTGGTGGTGGTAAGTTCACAATTACTGCAATATTTGTAGGATCCACAATCAAACCTTGTCTGCATACTATGTGACCCAATAGAATTCTGAAGGGTGTTCCAAATAGACATTTCTTAATGTTCAAGGATATTTGGCATTTCCTGCATCTTTCTAACATCAACCTCAACACCTCGAGATGATCCTTCAGCAGGTTGTACACTGTCCAATCATCCAAATATACCTGTAGAAACTGATGGATGAATTCTTCGAAGGAAACAATGACTACTCTGGAGAAAATTCTTGGTGCATTTTTCAGTCCAAAAGGCATGACTATGTATTGGTAGGATCCCCATTTTGTTTTAAAGGTAGTCTTATGTCGATCTTTTGGTGTTATCTTGATTTGGTGGTAGCCTGAGAATCCATTAGTGAATGAGTATGCTTCATGGCCTCCCACATTTTCTAGGACTTAATTTGTAAAGGGTGTAGGGAAGGGATCATGTAGGCAAGCATCATTGAGCTTTCTCAGATCTACATATATTCTTATGCCTCCTTGATTTTTCTCTTGAACTACCATGGGGATTATCCATTTTGATTCTTATACTGGTTCTATGATTCCTGCTTCCAACATTCTATCGATTTTTTCTCTTACTTTATGCTTGTAGATGGGGTTCAATATATAAGGCCTATGTATGATAAGTCTTTCCTCCAGTTTGAGAGGGATAATAATATCTCTAAGTTCTCCTACAATACCCTTCATTTCTGTAAAGGTTGTTGGGAGAAGTTCACTGTACCCGCGCAGTAATTCTTTTATCATATCCACTGTTTGCTCATCCCAGTAGTCTCCAATGTTGGCCATTTTGGGATTCTCAACTGTCCCAATGTTTACTTTCTTCAGCTTTATCGCCTTTAGCTTCCTCAATATGAATATCACGCGAATCATCTTCATCGGGTAATTCTTCCTGCACATGGTAGCATGACAACAGTTATTTCACTGTCTATATGTTTTGTTGTTGTTCTTCTGTTATGAGTTCAACTTATCATTCCTTAATGAATATCACCCCTCTTGTTTGTTTAAGGGATGCATCTATGTTGGAGTTCTCGTGCTCAAATGAGAAAGTGACTGTAAATTTTTGTTGTAGTATTGTCCATCTCGTAGTTCCTCTACACAGTTATTGGTACGTATACTAGTTTGTTGGGATGCCCTCAAATGTATGTAAAAATTGATGAGGCCATTCCTCTGGGGGTGTCATTTTCCATAGTGTTATGCACTTCTCTAAGTGTTCCTCTAGTGCCCCCTATCCATCATATTTCATCTGTTGGTTGCTTCTTTATTCTGCACCAAACGTAATGTGCAGTAACTGCTTACAATGGTACCAACCCTTGATTGTTTATTTGTTGGCGCCCCACCATCTTGTAGTTGTAGACTTAAGTGTGATGTCGAGAGCTAACAATCTCTGACTCTCTGATACTTCGTCCTTGTATCTTTTTAAGAATTATTCCAAGTAGTTGATTCCATGGAAACTTGGAGGTTCTCTGACTTCTATCCCAACCCACCTTACTGCGCGGTCTATTTGCGTGCATCTTCTAATTGAGACCTCATGTAGGCGTTGCTGCCAATTATCCAGACTAGAGTCTGAGTCGAAAGCACATGATGTGATACTTCTCTAGTTAATAACACCATCGACAGTTGGATTAATTTAATCTTCGGTGCGTGCGGTGGTCTGATACAACTGGTTAATTTCTTCCAGATCTAGTCATGTTGGTTCCACAAATATTTCGGCTTCCGATGGATCTAGGGGCATGATAACCCTGTATTTGCTTGACTCAAATTTCATCTTCCTGGTATTCAAGTTGATTATTGCCTGATTGTCAAACGCCCAATCCAATCCCAATAATGATGGATATGGTGTTGTGTTGTCCATGATTTCGATCACTTTGAAATCTGCCTTAGTGCACACTCCGTCCAGATCTACCATCACTCCTTTCAACCTCTCTATTGGAAGAACTTTGTGTTGGTTTGATAAATTCAATTGCACTGGTGACTAGCCTAAGGTAGGTTCTCCCATGCATTGCAATGTATTTTTGGGTAATAAATTCACTTCATATCCCAGATATAATATCACATCGCCCATGTTAAAATATCCAATGTTGGCATTCAATCTAAACTCTCTGTTGGTTCTCCTTCTGGCATGGAGGTGGTTGATTATCCTCTGTTCTAACTTTCCTCAGATTTTGTGGTACATTTATCTAACATATTCTGTAATATTATAACAAATTATGGATCCTTAAATAATTGAATACACGATTGCAGGAAAGTTTTAATACAACTTACTTGGTTTCCTGGGTGGACTTCACTGGTATGGTCCAATGCTAACAACATTTCATACATTGGGACATCTTGGGTATGTTGCGCGGTAGATGTAGATGCAACATTATGCTTGAAAAATTCTTGTCTAGCCTCCTTAAATGTCTCCTTCTCCTTTTCTACATCAAATCACTTGGGTGGCTCGGTATTTTTCTTAATCCATTGGTGTTGTACTGGTTCTTGTTTAGCCACATTGTCTCCAGTTTTATCACCTCCGCGTGTCACTATGTTGATATTCCTGTCATCTTATCTAGATTTTGTAGAGATCCACTATACATTTTGATTGTTCTGATTTCGTTTCTCATGTATCTTCCCCAACGGTTTTGTGCAATCCTCTCTGTCGTGATCTTCCCCAACAATACATGCATGTTGCAGGTGGTAGAGGGAATTATCTTGCATATTACCCTGGCTATTGTTAGTTATGCCACATTACTGGACCTTTTTCATGTCCAAAGCCTCCTCTTCCTCATCCTCCTCCTCTGTACCTTGTGCGATCTTTGCGCGGTGTATTGTATTGAGGTACTTGATTATATTGTGAAGGGTTATATTGTGGCTATGCAGTGTTATACTATGGTTGAACGTTGTTATACTATTGTGACATGGTATTATACTGCAGTGGTGCATGATTATACTGAGGTGGAGCTTTCCCTATCATCATTTCGGCTTGCACCCTATATGTGTCTGACGTCCTTTCCCTCATCAGATCCATGGTTCTGTAGTCTTTGTCATCATTCCCGACTGACTTGCAAAAAGTGCGGTATGCATTCTTTGGTATTGTCTGGTATTTCTACATCATAGGACAATGATATGGATCATGCACATGCATCTTTCAAATTTCACACCAGGGTCCTCCTATCGACAATGGATTTGGCATCCCTGTTTCCATATACTACACAAATGTTGGACATTCGTTATTATGGTGCCCTTTTGTTCTACATGTGGTACACCACACAACTTCATGCTTGTTCTTGCCCTTATTTTGATTGAGTTAAAAGGTAAGATTCTTCATATCCTCCTTCAACTCCTCTATAGTTGAATATGTCTTGTGGTACTAATTCTCCACCATTTTCAAGTTTGCCTACAGAGCCTTTGCTTGAGATTGGAATTTATGTTGTCTAAGTGGGTATTTCAAGTGTGGTAACAAAGAATTCACAAACAGATGTCTATTTTTCATGTCATTCATGGCATACCTCAATTTCCCTTTCAGGCATTTAAATCACTGGTCAATTTCCCAAACAGATTCTTCTGGTTTCTGTTGAATTTCTATCATCTCATTCATGTATTTATCCTCTCATCTCATCTTCTGGAATTGATTAATCAGTAATTTCTTGATGTCTGTTAGTGTCCTTTCCATCCTAGGTGCATTGTTTACATATAGACTAATTTACCAGTCTAGTGCGCAGTCTATTAGTGTGATATCTAGCTGTGCAAGTTTAGTTTCTTCATCAGTGATTTGTTTTTCTTCCCAGATCTTTGCACAAATAAACAAGTGTTTCTCAGGGTCTTCTGTTGCCTCTCCTTGAAATTTTAGTAATTGAATGGTGGGATCATGTCCTACCATTCTGAATGATCAACTACTACCTCCGCGCGGTGTATATACTTGACTAATGCTACCTAAACTGGCTCCCCCAATTGTTTTTCCTTGTGTATATGTACTTCTTGTTGTTTTCCTTCTCCCAAAATTCGGTTGTCTAAACGGTGGTGTTCTTCTTGGTGTGTCACTCACATATGGGTTTATGGGTTCCACATTGACATTAATATGGATAGGATTGTTGCCTTCTATTCCTACTCTTGGACCTATTGTCTTCCTCTCATATGTTGCATGCAATATTTACTCAATTTGATCCACAACCTAGAGATCCTCTTTATCACTTTCCAAGCCTTCCCTCGCGGCTATGGCTCTCTTCTTTGTGTTCACCTTGTATTGATAGGGTACTCCACTGTGTGTCCTTCTAGCTGTCGCCATGATCTGCTTGATCTGGTCGTATTCCATCATGATTGGGTCCAAGGCTTCCTCCTTTCCTTTATCCCTTTCTCCTTCCATTTATCATTTTTCTGTCAGTGCTTCCCCCCTTATCCCATGCACGTAGGGAAGTTTAGTTGTCTGGCTCCATTGTGATTACACCTTTGTTATAGAGAAATATCTTAATAGAAGTATACAATGATCTAATATACCTTCCTCGAGTCTCACATAGAAAATATTTATCGGCTACGTTGTACAACTTCGCGGCATCTACTGCAAATTCTGTTATAAAGCCTGCTACAATACTGTCGAGACAAAAATCTACTACGCGGGTGAATTTTTTATTCACATGTTGTAACTACACGATTTGAACTAAGTTTCATTCTAACTATCGGATATGATTTTTTGCGTGGTTGTATTTCAACTTCAATATCCACTACTATAATAAGTGTGGAAAATCATAGAAAAATACTTCATGCAGATCAGTAAACACATATTTCTCAAGATATTTGCGCGGTGTTACTCTAGGGATTTTGATATCTTGTTGTGCAAACTCTAGCTCCTTTGTTTTTAACCATCTCTCTATTTCCTCTTTCGTGGGCCTTTAGGGTATAAACATTCCCTTCTATATTTTCATTCTTTTTGACACTTTGGTCCCAGATCTTACATTCTTTTAACATTTTTTCAAGATATCAAACATTCTTTTAACATATATTCACCAGGTCTCATCAACTCAATCCTATGTTGTTCTAACCAGCAACAAAACCATTTTTTAGTTTCTTATCTTAGTATGCCTTTAATGTGATTTGACCCAGGTTCAAGTCTACTGGGGATCCAACAAAGCCTCTAAAACTATCGTCTCTCCTAGTAAACTAGAAGGTAGTGCAATACATAGAGTGCACTATGCAGTCTCACCCAAGATAGTTCTATGGGTGGCTACAATGCTCAGGTGCTTGCAGCTTGGGAATGAGTGGGGATCTGGGATTGTATTATGTTATCTTCAGTCAATTACTATATCATTCATCTATCTTAGCTATTATGTTGTTCTTTATTCATGCATGTAAATCAACAGATCTAACTACTTCATCAAGACATTCATCTAAGATATAACCATTGACATCAAAGGCATAAACAATATGCATTCCACATAACAAACGATTTATCATGGTTCACCCCCTCCCGGGCTACGTCCACAAAGATTTGGATTTTAAGCTCTTTTATTATGGTTATGTCATATATGGAGTTGCACGCACTACAACTCCATTCATACATTCACAAAATAGATGTTGGAAATATAATTGAGAGGGGGAGGATGAATCGGTTATGTATATAATCTTGAAACTTTTCTTTTTATTTTATTATCTTTTCTAGATTATTATTTAATGTGTTGCTGATAAATTAACATTCATAGATATACAATGTTTAATCAATCAAATAGAATGCACAAAGACACTGATTTTCATGAGGAAACCCATAAAGGGTGAAAACCTCTTCTTTTTAGGATGTCAATCAAGCTCCAAATTTCATGTACATCATAGTCTTTGAGGTCCAACTCAAATGTGAGGCTTATTGGAATAGGGGCAGACCTAGGGTTCAACTCTACAACAGTGCACCAATAAAACCCCAACTACCGACCCTTTCGGAAACACCTACGAAGCAGATGAAGTCTCACCCGAGGTAGAGGCAGGGGTGGTTTCAAGACTCAGGTGTCTACAACCTTAGCTGGGATAGAGATATGTGATTATATCGCTTACAGAGCACTTAGCCTCGATCATTCATCAATATTCAACCCTTATTAAACTTCGCAGATAGCACAGAGCATCACAACATTCACTTAGATCTAAGGTATTTTAGCACTTAACATTAGTAAAATAGATCATATCCGGTAGATCAGCACTAAGCATCTTCATACATGTCAGATCTAACATTCACATACATCTAAGAAGCACAAAGAATAAGTAGATTTATCTAAATATATCAAATCACTTAGCAAAAGAAGAGATAAACACATCAAGTCGAAGCACAAATCATAACACACAGATTTACGTGGTTCACCCCCACCTTACAGATACGCCCACCAAATCTTCTTCTTTATTATCATCTTCAATCGGTTACAACACAAAGCCACCAAAAACCTTCTTCACATAGGACATAATATCTACGCAGCTCGCTAGATCCTTCTTCCTTGTGCTACAACACAAAGCCTTCCACAACTCCTTACAATGACTTGCACATATCTCTATAAGCCTCTCACAGTTATGCACAGAGCCCTTACAAAATCTATTAGCACTTATCTTACATCACATACATCTCTATATATTTTGATAGATGCTTAGATATCTATTTATACAATACAAAAGTGGGCCTAAGGGTGGGTAAACCCATGGGCCAACATCCCTTTCCCATTACATATTCCTAAAAACCCCAAAATGGACCCAAAAGTGGGTCGAGATTCCGCAATCTCTACTTCGTCTGACACTCCATCTTCAACAGACTCTTGAAGTCCAAAAAATGGTCAAACATGGCCAAGTATCTCCCAAAACTTGGTCGAGGGACAACAGGCCCCCAACACTCACTTGTGACTCGTCCCGAGCCACTCTAGTCTAATCAATTTTTCCTTGAATGCCTCGAGCTTGGATTGAGCTGCTTCGACCTGTTGTTGTGCTACAACCTCTTGCTCGGCAAAATCCTGGATGATTGTGTCATTGACGGGTCCCTCTAGGCATTGTTCTGTTGTACTCACAACCTGTTCTAGCTCTGTTCCTCGACTTTCAACCTTTGTGAACAACTGACATGCCTTATATTGCACTGGTTGAATTCATTGAGTCACGTCCATCAATTTGCTCTAGATTGTATGGATCTTTTGTTGGGTCGTGCGCATCTCATGAGATCTCTTCATTATTTCTACAGGTGATAGGGCCTTCAGCTACGTCTGTAGATTTTCATCTTCATACTTTGCCTCTTGGAGTTGTGACTCCAATTTATATAACTCTGGGTTCTTGGTGAGGTTCTCATATGTCTGGGCATTGCAGATACTTAGCTACTTTTACTCCAAGGAAAGAGCTTTCAGTCTGTCAATTGCGTTGCGAGCAGTTATTTCTCTTTGGTCTTTGATCTCTTGTAGGGTCTCAGGTACTGTACGAAGCTCTAGATCTGCAATGCACTATTGGAGCTTCTGGATTACTCCTTCTAGTTCTACCACCTGTTGTGGAACCCATTCTTCTGTCTATACTTTGATGACGGTCACAGAGAAAAGTGATGTTTTGACCAGTTCCTTTATCTCGATTTTCTCTACCAGCAATTGTTCCTTGCTTTGTTGTAGCTCGGCTTTCTCTGCATCCCATTTTTCTTGGAGAGCAATCTTTTCTTGTTCTGACGTGTTGTGTTGCTCCATAAGAACTCCCTATACTTGTGTTAAATCTTGAGTGGCTTGCACTGCTTCATCTTGTGCTTTTCTAAGTTGTACCTCGACTGAATCCACGATTTGGTGGAGTTGAGTTGGCTCATCTCCTACTTCTAGTGTTCCGACTGACAGGGGTGCATTAGAGACTATGTGCTTCAACTGAAGTGTCTATTGCACTCCTTGGAGCTCTATCTCTGTGCGACTGTACATCTCCTCTTGTTTAGTCTCCTTATTCTCTACTATCTCCATTGCAGAATCATTCAGAGCTACGACAATGAATTTGAAGTTGTCTAGGGTCAGTGTGGTCTACAGCTAAGTCACAGGAGCTTTGGACTTCTTCCGGGAAGAAGGTTTCTGAGGTGAATCCTTCCTCTTATTCAAAATATCTACTTCGTCTCTGCACTTCTGTTCGAATTCTTATAACTCTTCACCATCACCCTCTTGCTCTAGCATGATGGAAGTAGTCTTCAACGAGGCATTTCTTAAGTCTTTCACTTCGCTGATCTTCTTTCGCATGCTAGGTACGGGTATATCCTGTGCATTTTTTGGACTGTCTACATCAGATACCTTCGTAGAGTCAGCTAGAACAAGGAGGTCCTCCGACCATTCCTTTGTGATCTCCTCCAGATCTTCTTTTGTTAATTTATAATAGGACTGTAACTGCTTCTTGTGCTCGTCAGCACACGTTGTGATGTACAAAAAACATCTGTCTGCGGTGAAATTCATCAGGGGCTGAAACTTGTGGAGGGTGTTCAGAGTGATGGGAGGTGTAGATTGGATAGCTACTTTCAACTGATTATAATATGAATGAAACATGACATCTGACTACCATTGTTTATTCATATCATTCGAGTACCACAAGGTACTGAATTTCGCAACCAATGTTTCAAAGGGGTCGATGTCTGGGAAGGTTTCACCTTCCGACATTTCCCATGCAATGAATGTGATCAGTATGAGAAGCCAGCTGAAATGGAACTCATACCCTTGGTCCTGCGCTTCCCTGCAATCAAGTTCTAGTTGGTTTACAAGGTATTGTGCCTATTTCATCTGTACACCCTCTATGCACTTCCCTGCGAGGTTGACTACGAATATGGTCACTTGGGTGGGTCGGTTCTTGCGAACTAATTTCCCAACAATTAGTTGACAGGCTAGGCGCACTTTGTCATTCTGGATAGAGGCTACCTTGTAGCCTCACGTTCCTTTCTCAACATTGCCATATGTTTCTTTAATATTTTGCGCTAATGCTCTGTCCATGGTCTTTCCAGGGTAAAAATCATGTGGTTCAGAGCCTTGCATGCTCAGCCCGGTGATCCAATGGATCAATCTCAGATCCACTATGATAGGTCATTTCGGCCATAAGTATCCTCCATGGTAACATGTTAACAAAAAATTAACACATGTGTTCACTTCTTGATGTCATCTGAAGTGTGGGATCTTCATAAGATTAAGCAGGGTAGATTGCGTGAGGTTATGGGTCCAAGGCTGGGGGATAATATTTGAATTCTTTCCTTTCATCCTGGTCAGATACTTATGTAGGCTGAGCATACTATAATATTTACGGTCTCCAAGGTTGAAGTCACTAAAATTCAATGCTGCTATCTTATCCTAGTCTGTGAGAACTGCACGTATCCCTTTTGAGAGGTACGCAGTGACCAAGGCATAATCAAAATCTCTAGGCACGTTATCTTTGTTCACTGTGCTGCTCAGAGGAGGCATATACAAAGGTAAGATGCTTGGAATCAACTAAGCATTCGTGAGATCATCTCTATGCTTCGTTCTCATATCTGTCGTGATTCTGGAAGTTTTTGCTACATGAGCAGTCGATGGAGAAGCTTGGACTCCTCTTGTCGATGATGCTTGTAGACCTGCAGACATCCTTCTTTTCGACATGACTTTCTTGGTCTTGAGATCAACGAGTACTTCCTTCGTAGATTATTCAAGTGTGCTAAGCTCTTAGGACATACACGCTCGAAGTTAATAATATCGGGTTCACAAAGTAATGTAGACAGATCAATAAGATGGAAAGTAAGGGTGTAATCATCACTGGACAATCTTAACCAAGGTTGCGAGATCAAATTCTCGATTTGGAAAAAGTGTTCTTTGTGCATGGCGCGATGGGGTAATTAGGAAACTCAACAACAGATTGCTTGGAATGGGTATGAGGCTTCATTAACTTTTGTTTTGTTCATTATGGCACGGTCCAATGGTCAGGTGGTGAGCCATAAATGTTTTTCCAACCATTCAAAGCATCAGTCGAACGGATATATTGTCCCCAACGGCTATATTGCTTTGCCACGACGAAGTGACCTATGTCGATGTTCTGATATCCCGACGAAGCTCCCATTCTACAAGTTTTATTTTTGTGATGCCCCCTCTGGGGCCTTCTGTAACTTTTCAATCTTAGCCCTCTTCTTACTTGTCTTTCTAGCCTTCTTTCCATTAATCTTCAACTCATTCTGTCTTTTTCTTTTCTGATTCCTATCTTCTTTTATCATAGTCACTGCATGATGTTGTGGTTCTATCCTAGGACTCATGGGTAATATTTCTTCTTTGTTTGGGATAGGTACTTTAGTATTCTAGGGGTCTTCCAATGTTCTTGTAGCTTCGACATCAAGGTCTCTAGTGCAAAATAGGTTTGATTTGTTCTCATGTTCTTCAATCAACTGTCCGATCCTTCTGGTCATGAATTCTTGTAACTCTTGTTTCTCTTGTTCCAAAACTTCTTCTTCTTCCTTTTTTCTAGCTTGATCTCTATCAATACATGGTTTTCCCAGTAACATGGTAAATGGGGCAATGTCCTCAATAAATTTAATAATCTCAAAATCTTCTTCAGTCGAAGTTTCATTGGCATTCATGGGTATCTGAGCGAGCCTTCCACATAGGTTTACCAATTTTCCTTTCAATAGTCCTATTCCTCCTAATGAAGGAGCAATTGCAGCCTCCCTATAGCTTCCCAAGTTCTCTCTGTGATGATATTCATCTATGTTTCCTTATCCAGAACACAATCAATGCCGAACTCCCCTATTCTTACTTTGATGCATTCTTTTTCTTTAAATATCTCTGATAACCTAACATGTTGGTGGTAATTCAAGGTTTCTTTCATCTGTAGAAATACTTTCACTAATTCTTTCTGGGGTCCTGCTATTTCTCGATCTTCCTCTTGGTTCAGATTCATTCCTTAAAGCTTAGCAATCATTTTGGGGCAATCCAATACTTCATGGTCTAGAGCTTTACAATAAAGACAACTAGGCCTTCCACCAGGGCATTCCTTAGCTATATGTCTCCGTTTTTTGCAACTATAATAGAGGTTTGATCCTCTCTTTCTTTTAAATGATCCCCAACCTCTCCTGTACTTCACACTAGGATCATAGGATATAACATGCAACAAATTATTTCTAGGATCCTGCATCCATTTGTTAGTCCAAACATTCTTTCTATGCATAAGTATAACATATCTATCACTATTCTTATCAGATCTATTCATATCAAACCTTCTTTCATCTAATAATGCCCCAGTTTTTAAGCTAGGACATAATCTATTAAACATACCTACATCCATGCTTTAGAAACAAAAAATTCCGCTTATCTTACTTTTACAGAGTACAAAGCTTATAGATCTAGAACTTTTAACTATTCTTACCTTTATTAGAGCACAGAGCTTATAGATCTTACCTCTTTTAATCAAAAAATTCCAATTTTACCTTTATTAGAGCACAAAGTGTTCATATCTTTCTTCTTTTCTTTAGTATCAACCTCTTTTCTTGTAGATATGAGCTTTCTTTCTTGGCACAAAGCTTCACAGGTCAAGTAGGATGTTGTGCACTCGGGAAATAGATCTATGCATAGAGCTTCCAGGGTTTCAGATCGAGTCTTTGCACAAATATTCTTCTTCTTTAGTTCCCAGCAATCACAGTTTCAGGTCCTGACAACAGAACCATTTGTTGGCACAGGGGCAGACACGGGCTTCAATGATACAACAATGCACCAACAAAACCCTAACAATTGGCCCTTTCGGCAACACATGTGAAGTAGATGAAGATTCACCTGAGGTAGAGGCAGGGGTGGTTGCAAGACTCAAGTGTCTGCAACCTTAGCTGGAACACAGATTGTGATTATATCACTTACAAAGAACTTATCCTTGATCATTCATCAATATTCAACCCTTATTGTACTTTGTAGATAACACAAAGCATCATATCATTCACTTAGATCTAAGGTATTTCAGCACTTAGCAACAGTAAAACATATCGGATCCAGTAGATCAACACTAAGCATCTTCATACATGTCATATCTAACATTCACACACCTCTAAGAAGAACAAAGCATAAGTAGATCTATCTAAATATATCAAATCACTTATCAAAATAAGGGATAAACACATCAATTCGAAGCACAAAGCATAACACACAGATTTACGTGGTTCGCCCCCACCCTGGGGCTACATCCACCAACTCTTCTTCTTTATTAGTGTCTTCAATCAGTTACAACACAGAGCCACCAAAAACCTTCTTTGCATAGGACATAATATCTGCGCAACTCGTTAGATCCTTCTTCCTTGCGCTACAACACAAATCCTTCCACAACTCCTTACAACGACTTTCACATAGCTCTGCAAGCCTCTTACAGTTATGGACAAAGCCCTTAAAAAATATATTAGCACTTAGCTTACATCACATACATCTCTATATCTTCTTATAGATTCCTAGATATCTATTTATACATTACAAAAGTGGGCCTAAGCATGGGTAAACCCATGGGATGACATCCCTTTCCCATTACATATTCCCCAAAACCCCAAAAGGGACCCGAAAGTGGGTCGAGATTTTGCAATCTCCGCTTCGTTTGGCGCTCCATCTTTGATAGGTTGTCAAAGTCCCAAAAATGGTCAAACATGACCAAGTATATCCCAAAACTTGGTCAAGGGAAAATAAGGTTGCAATCTATGATAGTAATCTACAACTTGCAGAGAGCACCAACTCTTAGATTTCTCTAGCACCAACTAGATGGAAGCACCAATTCCTAGGTTTCTCTAGCACCCACTAGATGGAAGCACCAACTCCCAGGTTTCTCTAGCACCCACTAGATGGAAGCACCAACTCCCAGAATATCTTCTAGTACCAACTACAATTTCAGAGGACTACAATCCTCCCTAGCACCACCCTACCACCCTGATTGAATCTTACAAAACATTACTTACTTTCTCTATCTATGATATGGCTTGTTACAACTCCATGTCTCCTCTACATTCTTCATCTTATATGCTATGTTTTGCTTCTGCATCTTTCTACTTCTATGCTCTGCTTTTTTTTCTCCTGCGCATGACACTTTTGTGTTCATCTTCTCTTCTGTCTTTTATGATATGTGCTACCTCTGCATGCCATATGTTGCGCCACTTTGATCTCAACTTTGGGTCATGCCCCTAGTATCCTTCTACCCACATACATAGATATTGAATAATAACTCTCTCTTCTTTGTTTTCCATGTATTTCTCATGCCAAGTCCTCTGTCTGATCATCATATCAACTCTTCTTCTTCTCAGGTGGTTATGTTGAATATGTTCATCATCAGTGGTTGTTATCCAAAGGTTCTTTGGCTTGTATGGCAGTAGCAACTCTTCATCTTCTCTGTCAGTTGAGCTTCTCTAACAGTTTGACCCTTCATCTTCTCTGTTACAGTTGAGCTTCGCTGACAGTTCCAGGAGGTCACTGTGAAGTTTACCCATGTGAACAAGCACCAGGTTCAAGTTTCTCTCTAGGTGACAACTGGCTATGACCACTCGCCAACCAAGAAGGCACTACGCGACTTTTCACATCGGATGTTCTGCTACGAGTTACTCTGATTCTCCCAACTCCTGAACTTCAAAGTAAATCCTAGCGATGCTAGCTCCTTTCCTTTAACCTTCGACGATGTGACCTCTGGCTATGACCTGGGGCCCAACTTCAGAGCACTTCACGACTTCGCGATCTCACAAGTTAACATTCCTCCTTTCTCCAATGTCCGAACTTCCGAACTCTGAAGTTCGTTGAACTCTACTTGCATTAGATCGATGGTCCATATCTCTCCTTCCAACCAACGATTGAGAAAAAATCACAAACTCGGACTCTGTGAATTCTCGCTTCTCTTATCTATGATTTTTCCATCTATGAATCAACAAAATTCTCATCTCTCGCCACGTGTTCTCTCTCGATGGATGGTCGGGATTTACCTTGTGATCTTGGAAGAATTTCTAAGTGTCAAAGGCCTCTACCTTTGATCCTTCTGCGAGTCTCATCTGTGTTTCTGAAAATGCTATCTCTCTTGAGTTTTGGCAATGATGTTAACCTCGGCCCTGGTGCACACTTGCGCTCTATGTTCATCTCTTCACTATTCGTCTTATGCACTCTTTGCACTATCTTTTTTGAGTTGCTTGAACTTGTTCAGTCTCTAAGGGACTCGACCCTTCTGCATCTTCCTAAAAGACTTCTAGTGACCGCTTGGCATGTTCTGTGCTCGGCCTCCTGAGCTTACAAACTTGAAACAATTTCTCCTTGCTGCAAATAAGCCATCATCGTTGTTTTTCTTTCCATCAATGACAAGCACACTCTTCTTGTAAACATTCCAACAATATTCCCCTTTGGAATTGATGGCAAGACTTAAATGTTGCTTTCAACTGCAACATCCAGACCACACCTTTTTCTCCCCCTAATCAGATATACTAGCATCTGTTAAGAACCAAACAACAATATAGCATAGAAAAACCTCAGGAAAAGTACTCAACGCCTTGAAAAAGAGATAATTTCAGATAATAAGCCTCTTCGAGGGGGCAACCTCCTT
>JZKD02S1770061.1:1076101-1113644 GCA_000966675.3 Picea glauca
TTACTAATCTAAATCACAACTAATGGCCTAAAGCCGACATAAATAAAATAACATTACTAATCTAATATGCCCCAATTAAGTGGTAATGAGCCAATATTAGGGCTTAACAGCATCACTCTCCCCCTGATCAGATAGACTATTTAGCTTGATAACATGGTCATGCCCAACTTCTAGTGTAGATACTCAAACTGAGATTTTGCAAGTGGTTTAGTGAAGATATCAACAATCTGATATTTGGATGGAATATAATGCAAAGAAACAATAGTGTTGATTACCTGTTCTCTCAAGAAGTGATACTTGATGGGTATATTCTTGGTCTTGGAGTGAAATATGAGATTCCTTGACACACTAATTGCACTAGTATTATCACAATGAATTTGGACCGGTGCAGTATACTTTAACGCTAAGTCTGCAAGTTTTTGAATCATCCACAATACTTGAGTACAACAAGTGGCAACTGCAATGTATTCATCTTCTGTAGTTGATAAGGAAATGAAACCTTGCTTCTTGCTCAACCATGCTACAAGAGAATCTCCTAAGAAGAATGCACCTCCACTTGTGATTTTCATTTAATCCATGCAGTTAGCCCAATCAACATCTGAATAGACTGATAATTGAAAATTCTGATTCCTAGGGTACCATAGGCCATAGTTCATTGTTCCTTTCAAGTATCTGAATATTCTTTTGACATCTAGAAAATGACTCTATTTAGGTGCAGCCTGATACCTTCCTACCATTCCAACAACATGCATTATGTCTGGACGAGATGTTGTGATGTAAAATAGGCTGCCTATCATAGACCTATATGAACTCTAATCAACATCAGGTGAGTCATCATCCTTGCTTAATTTGCATCCATTGACCATAGGTGTGCTCATAGGTTTAGAATCCTCCATTTGCAACATTTTCAACATTTCTCTTAGATATTTTTCCTGAGAAAGAAATATTTCTTCAGACCTTTAAGTAATTTGCAGACCAAGAAAAAATGACAGTTCCCCTATCATAGACATTTCAAATTCAGACTGCATGGAAGAAGAAAACCATTGTACCAATGAAGTATTATTACTTCTGAAGATGATGTCATCTACATAGACCAACACAATAAGAAAATCATTACCCTCTTTTTTGATATATAGATTGTTGTCAATTGTTCCTCTCTTGAACCTTTTTTCTTGAAGATACTTATCTAGTCTATAATACCAAGCACAAGGAGCTTGTTTCAACCCATATAAGGCTTTCTTCATCTTGCAGACAAAGTCAGGGTTATCTGAAAATTGGTAACCCAATGGTTGCTCCATATAGACTTCTTCTTTTAGATCTCCATTTAGAAAAGACGACTTGACATCCATTTGATAGACTTTAAAATTATTATGACAAACATAAGCAAGAAACATTCTAATAGCTTCTAATCTTTCTATGAGCGCAAATGTTTCATCAAAATCCAGTCCTTCTATTTGAGAATACCCTTTGCAGACCAATCTAGCCTTATTTCTTACAATATTTTCTTGCTCATTCATCTTATTTGTGTATACCCATTTGGATCCCATTACATTTTAATTTGTCAGCCTAGGAACAAGTTCCCAAGTGTCATTCTTTTCAATCTAATCCAGTTCCTCATTCATTGATTTTAACCAATTTACAACATTATTGGCTTCATTAAATTTCTTGGGTTCCACCATGGGTATGAAGGCTATGTGTGATTGCCCGGTGTATTTGATTATTCTTATCCTGGTTTGTACACCTTTGTCTTTCTCACCAATTATATGACTTGCAGGATGATTCTTTTGAGTAATTCTAGAGGAAGGATTTGATGTTGATTGTTGTCTTGACTCTTCTTTTCTGGGTGTCTCTTCTCCACCTGATTCATCATCTTCTTGTGACTCTGAGATTTGGTGTTCTTTATTTTCATTATTCTCGTCATCTTCTTGTGACTCTGAGATTTGGTGTTCTTTATTTTCATTATTCTCATCATCTTCTTCATATGACTTAGTGCTTCTTCTCCGTTGAACTTTTATAGGAGCTTCTTCATCAATTCGAACATCAATATAGTCTACTAATTTATGCATTCTTTTGTTGAAGCATCTGTATCATTTACTATTCGTTGCATATCCTAAGAAGATACCTTCATCATCTCTACCATCAAATTTTCCCAGATGATCATCATTATTTTTTATGTATCATTTACTTCCAAATACTTTGAAGAGCTTGATTGATGTAGGTCAGCCAAACCACAGCTCATATGGAGTTTTATCACTATTCAACCTTAGATGCACTTTTTTCAGAATATGAACATTCGTGTGAACAACCTCCAGCCACAAGGTTAGTGAAATGTCCCTTTCACTCATCATATCCCTTGCCATCTGCTGAACTGATCTATTTTGGCGTTCTACAACTCCATTTTGTTGGGGAGTACTTGGAATAGTATATTCTCTTTTAATTCCATGTTTGTCACAGAATTATTTGAAATCTCTTGACAGAAATTCTCCTCCCGTGTCTGAGCAAATTGCCTTTAACTTCCTTCCTATCTGATTCTCAGCTAACACCTTAAACATTTTGAACTTCTCAAATGCATCAAATTTTTCTCTTAGAAAGGCAACTCACGTAATTCTGGAGAAGTCATCAATGACTAGCATAAAGTAACGTTCTCCTCTAGTTCCTTCCTTTCGTGATGGTCCACATAGATCCATATGAACAATTTGAAGCGGTTTCTTAGAAGATGTGAAACTCTTATATTTGAATTGAGCACAAGTCACCTTCCCCATTTGACAGAATTTGCATATAGAGTTATCAGGCTTAGACATTCTTGGAAGATATTTCACAACACCTTCACTATTAAGGTGACAATATGATCAAAATTCAGGTGTCCAAGACTTTTATGCCATAACCAACTTTCATCAAATTTTCTTAAATGACATTTCTCCTTATCTTCCTTCATAACATAGACATGTTTTCAGTTCTAACCCCTTTTAAATCATCTCTCCTGTGTTCATTGGTTTTATTTTACAGTTCTTGGTAGTGAAAGTGACTTCACATCTTATGTCACACACCTGATTGACACTAAGAAGATTATGCTTTAATCCCTCAACAAATAATACATCTTGAGCTTTGCCTCTTCCATTATTTAATCTTACTAGACCTTTACCTCTGATTTTTCCTGGAGCATCATTTCCAAAAGTCACATTTCCTTATTTACTTTCTTTGAGTGATAGGAATTTACTTTTTTCACCTATCATATGACTGGAGAATCCATTGTCAATATACCAGGGGTTCTTTTGTCTTTGAGCTGACAAAACTAATCCACACTTGTTATCTTCTTTCTTCTTCCAAACTTTGACATTTTCAACTCTGTGATTTGAATCTGGCTTATAGTTCTTTAAGCGACATTTTGCAACTTTATGTTCATAATTATGGCAGATGTACAATTATGGTTCATTGAATAAAGGATCATAACGATTTTTATGCTTAATCTGCGTCTTTTTCCCATCCATCACATAATTTTTAGTCTGGGTTTGTTTGTTACTTGGCTGTCTCATTCTTTGTTGTGGCAAATATTTATTCCTTGGTTGTCTTGATTGCTCATGTCTAAATCTTAAAGAATAATTTACAGCTTTGTGGCCAAAGTTAGAGAAGTAAAATCAATATCCATAGAAAAAATCATTGTACCTGGAAAATGGTTGTCTTCTTTGAGCAGGTCGATTTCTTCCATGTTGATGATTTCCTTGAGCAGAGGGTGTATTATTTTATTTTTTTACGGATTCAGTTCTAGTATATTTTCCTTCACTCCTCCTTGGTGGTTGATTATCTTCCTTTGTTTCTGTAGTTTTGTTGTTGTCAATGGTTGAATATTTGACAAACTTTATGGATTCTTGTTGCTTGGTTGAACACTACTTGATCCCTCTTCATAACCCAAACCAGTTTTCAACTTTGAATTCCTTTGTTGATTCGGAATGGAGGCTAATCCTTCTGATACTTTAATGCTTGTCAGATTATGATGATATAAGGCCTAAAATTTCTCTATATCTTTTCTGACAGTCACTACTTCAGCTTCCAATTTTTCACCTTTTTTTCAGTTTCCTTCAGTTGTTGTTTGAGGATGTCTTCAATATTCTTAGCTTCTTCTAACTTAACCTTCAACAGAGCAATTTCTTCAGATGGTTCATTGCATGTTTTCTCATACCTGAGTAGTAACTGTTTTTCTTTTCTTTTCTTTTCTCTAATTCTATCAATATTTTCCATGGCATTGGCAAGTTCTCCTTCAATATCCACTACTTCTTCACAATCAACGAACTCACTTCCTGTATCTTCAGTTTTTAGATATTCTAAAGTTATTAGCATGATATCATTTATTTTATCTTCAATAGAAGATTCAATGCTTTTGTTATCACTGAAATTTCGTCTGCACATGGCGACAAGAACTCCACATCATCAAAACAACAATGAAGTCATTCATGGCACTGAATTAATTTCACAGCACTCCAGAAGGGCCAAAAACTATACAAAGTAACCAAAAATTGAAGGCGCTTTACATCAGTATGGTGCGCGTGCGCATGCGCAGGACAAAAACGTGTTATTTGCGCATGCACGCTCGATGCGCGGCTGTCAATACAAAAACCCACGCATCTGCTAAAACGACGCATTAATTGAATAGGTCGGCCTCCTAACCGCTTACGGACCGGATCCCAATTTGATTTGACCCTCAAATCAGAGCCGGATCCGCAAAGTCGGCGAATTAATGACCTAAAGAAACCCTATAAGGGTCCCTATTCACACTTTGAGAAGGTTACGTGACCGCCCGAGGAGCTGCTATAAAAAGCCGTGAGGATACACTGTTTTGGCAAGGAATTCTAAGCATTGTTATGTTGTTCAGATGGTTAAGGGCTCATCCTTTAGCAAACAACCCATCAGCTGCATCACCGAGAGTTCTTTCACTGCTATGCTCAGTTCTTCTCATTTGTAAGGAAAGCAAACTATGTGAGGGCCCCAAAGAGCCTTCCGTTGGAGGGAGAAGGAACCTCTGGTCTCTTCCTTCAGCGTGCTCCAGTTTCATTAATACACCAGCCTGAAACCATTGGTGACACCTGTGTTTTGTGTTTGTTGTTTTTTGTTTATTTTCACAGTCTTATTTGTTTTCAGTTGATATTAGATTGTAGTTTGTTTTGTTTCTTTAACCCTATGCTCCACAGTTGTTCTGCCCTGCTAGACCCAACAGGGTATGCAAGCGCTCTCTATTTTCTNAAGAACTCCGCATCATCAAAACAACAATGAAGTCATTCATGGCACTGAATTAATTTCACAGCACTCCAGAAGGGCCAAAAACTATACAAAGTAACCAAAAATTGAAGGCGCTTTATAGCAGTATGGTGCGCGCACGCATGCGCAGGACAAAAACGTGTTATTCGCGCATGCGCGCTCGACGCGCGGCTTTCAATACAAAAACCCGCGCATCTGCTAAAACGGTGCATTAATTGAATAGTTCGGCCTCCTAACCGCTTACGGACCGGCTCCCAATTTGATTTGACCCTCAAATCATAGTCGGATCCGCAAAGTACGCGAATTAATTACCTAAAGAAACCCTAAAAGGGTCCCTGTTCACACTTTGAGAAGGTTACGTGACCGCTCGAGGAGCTGCTATAAAAAGCCGTGAGGATACACTATTTTGGCAAGGAATTCTAAGCACTGTTATGCTGTTCAGATGGTTAAGGGCTCATCCTTTAGCAAACAACCCATCAGCTACATCACCGAGAGTTCTTTCACTGCTATGCTCAGTTCTTCTCATTTGTAAGGAAAGCAAACTGTGTGAGGGCCCCAAAGAGCCTTCCGTTGGAGGGAGAAGGAACCTCTCGTCTCTTCCTTTAGCGTGCTCCGGTTTCATTAATACACCAGCCTGAAACCATTGGTGACACCTGTGTTTTGTGTTTGATGTTTGTTGTTTATTTTCACAGTCTTATTTGTTTTCAGTTGATATTAGATTGTAGTTTGTTTTGTTTCTTTAACCCTACGCTCCACAGCTGTTCTGCCCTGCTAGACCCAACAAGGTATGCAAGTGCTCTCTATTTGCTCACCTGGTGACCATTTGAACGTGAACAACTTTCATCATCTGAGGGATCGTCATCAAGGTCAAGAAGGTCCTGACCAAGAAAGGATTAATGTTGCAACTAGAGGAGAAGGCTTAGGTGATGGACATTGGAGTTCAGAGATTTTTCAGTAAGATTGAGGTACTACACAAGAAGGGTCTTCTGAGACTATTATTGCTCAATGAAAAGATAATCACTCTATCAGATTACAAGAAAAATATCTGTGTAGTGGAAAAGGATGGTTCCAAGTTTGCAGGTATACAGGGAAACATTACTAGTAAGCATTTCCTAGAGACATTACAATTGGACATGAGAATCCAGCACAAGATAAAACATATTTTATTCACCAAACCCACTTTTTCCAAGTATACTAAGATGGATGGGATATACAAAAAGTTACTCAAGGTTTCCATCCCTAGTAAAAAGAGATGGGAATATTTATGTTCTTTACTTGAGTAAAGGGGATTTTGAGGTTCAATTCAGCATGGAGAAATCATTCAAGTTAAAGAAATGATTCACCAACTACTTCCACAAAATAAGCACCAAGGATCTGAATTGATCAATAGAATTCCTATATTTTGTAATATGAGATCTAGTTAGTTAGATTTTTTCTCCATAATATCCTAGTCATTTATGACAGGATTTGATGTAAATTATTGTATAAATACTTCTTCCTTTGAAGTATTAAGGGTTGTTTTTTGCACCCAGGAGCTATTGTGTAATCTTTTCAAAGGATCGACCAGTAATAAAACAGGCTATTCATAGGATTCTTCTGTCAAATTTTTAGTGATGTCTCTCCTTCTTTGTTGAATGTTTTCTTATTCCTAGTGATCATTTATGTATTTCAAATTCTAATCATTAAAAGGAAGTCAATAGAATAGAATTTATCTTGCATACTATATCTCTGGTATTTTAATGATCTATATGTTTTCATCTGAAATTGAGTAAGGGAATTCTTAACTGCTCCTTTGCTTAGTGGAGTCTCATATATTTTATGCCTTTTCACCTAATTTAATATCAATAGATCCAATAGTTTTACTACCCTGCCCTAGGAAGAAAACCTCATAAAAATTTGAATATGATTATCATCTTTAATACATACCCCATAGCCTAATGGATAATTAATGCATTCTTTCAACCAAATATTACAAACAAACAAACAAATTTAGACTATTATAACTATACTAACATTTAAAATTTAAACAAATCTAAATCATACAAAGAGATATCTCTTTGAAACTGACAGGGATATATCCCAGTTTCAAAATTGTTTTTGATAGTTACCTCTGTCAATTTATTCTACCCTTCGACAACCTCTAGGAATTACAAAGTGATAACATATTGGTGACCATACTCAGGACCTGAACAAATTTTCCAACTTTATGAATTGTTCTCCCTAGATAAGAAAACTTTATTTCTGAACAATCAAAGATATAAATCTCAAGAGATAAATGTTCAGAGGTTGTTAAAATTTTAAGGTTCTGGCTCCAAAAATAATTCATATCATATCTCACCCTGATCCAGAACCTGTAAAAGTAGTAGATAATACAGAAAATTTAATTAGAAAAAGAATTATAGCAGAAAGTCAAGGGAGCGGTAGTCCTCTTCCTAGAGCCACCTCTCTTCTAGAGAATCTTGTCACAATCCAAGACATCTAGTTTGATCTACCTTTTGAGCGTAGACTTTTTAGAACCAAATATGATAGATTTTTGGATGAAACATTCCTAGATCAAGCCATCTGCCAACCTAGAACCCCTAAAAGACACTCCCATGGAGTAGATCTTGATCATAAAATCCTTCAATACTTTGAGAAATTACAAGATCTAGCATCAGAATTTGATCAAGCTTTACACAAATCCTACATTCAACAATTTGTTGAAATTTATTCCCTTTATATCTATTCAACTTCTATTAATCCTCAAGTAACTCATTCCATATCTCCTAGCCCTGCTTCTTCCACATCTTCTATCACTTCTCCAATGATTATACAGGTTACAATCCAGCCTACTACATGAGTTCCTGCTAACCAACATCCTCCACTAATCATGGAAGCAAGATATGCTCCCCTTGTTTTGGCTTCTCCCTTACACAATATGCCCCAGGATTATTAAACTAGGATTTATTAGTTTGATGGCACTAGAAGCCTGAATGCACAACATAATGTGGACAAAATGAATGACTTCTTCGATTTACAGGAAGTAGATGAGGCAGATGTCCAAATGAGACTCTTTACACAAAGTTTAACTGGTGATGTTAAGAAATGGTTCAAATCCTTACCAGCTGCTAGCATTGTTGATATTGCTACCTTTCACCAATATTTTCTCAATAGATGGGAAGTAAAGAAAAGTCCACTCCAAATTTTATCTGAATATGAAAGTATCAGAAGAAACCAACGAGAAAGTGTATAGGACTATTGCACTCACTTCAACAATATCTATAATGCAATTCCAACTAACATTAAACCTCCTCAAGGCTTAGCTTTGATTAACTTCCCTGATGGTTTTGATGCTGACATGTCCTACCAATTGGGAGAAAGAAACACTGCAACTCTGGAAGATATGAAAAAATGTGTTGTGAGTGTTGAGGCAAATCTATTGGCTAGGAAAACTAGACAAAGAATAGAAAGGAGAATAACAATCAAGGAAGAACCATCCAATTCCATTGCAAATGCCAAAATGGATTCCTTAGTCAGAAATCATTGACAGGAACCCACCTAGAGAAAATCAACCTTGCCCTCAAATCCGAAATCTCAATTTCAAAAGAAATCCTCCCCAAATCAGAAAAAGAGAACCTAGAGAGAAAAGAGAATAGAGAGGCCCTGATCAAAATATTAGGCCACCTTTTCAAGAAAACTATGCTGATGAGGGGGAAGAAACAATCAAGGGACTTGATGACATTCACATAAATCTTATGGGAATAAATGATAATGATTCCATTTTTCTTACCCAACAAGAACAATATATTTTCCTCCTTTCACAAACTGAAGTAGATGAGGAAGAATGAGAACAACAAGATTTTGAAAATGCAATAATGGAAGTTCATAGGCAGTACAACTTGAGAAGTAAAAAGTCTAATGATAATCCAACCAAGAAAGCTTCTGAATTTAAGAAAACCTCAGATACACTTGCCAAGAAAGTTCCTGAAAAGAAAAACTCAAAGGTCCCTACAAAAACAACACATGAATTTGTACCAAATACAACTTAAACTGATGTTTCCTCCACCAGTTAGCCCAATCCTACTACACAGAATAATGTGATTGAGAAATCAGATTTTCCTAGTCAAAACAAAACTCCTCCCACATTCAGTCTGGAAAGTGAATTGGCCAAACTCAAAATACATATTCCTCTATCAGAATTGATGAAAAAGAATGCTTATAGATCACACATGATTGAATCCCTAAACATAGAACCAAGAGTAGGTACAAACATAGTGAACATTGTTGATAATCAACCAGAGTTGTTGTTTGGGCCTGAAGTCGACGAAAAAGCTGAAAGTGTTTATGTTCCTCCTTTCTACATCTGTTTAAATATTCATGAAAAGACATTACACAATTCCATGCTAGATTCCGGTGCTTCTCATAACCTTATGCCTAAGGTTGTGATGGATAAATTAGGGCTTGATATCACCAGGCCTTACAATAATTTATACTCCTTTGAATCAAGAAAAGTTAAATGCATAGGTCTGATCAAAGACTTGTGTATTACTTTAGCACAAATCCCAGCCAAAATCATGGCAATGAACATTGTTGTTGCAGACATGCCGCCAAATTATGACATGTTGTTGTCCCAATCATGGGGAGACAAATTACAAGGTACCCTATAGTTGGACATGTCCTATGCCACCATCCCATTATTTGGTCAACAACGAAGATTATACAGGGAGACACTGATGAAATACATGGTCAATAGTCAAGAGAAACCACATAAATACCCCTTATACTATGTTCATTATGATCTTGACTCTTTTATTTTATATAATCATGGTGACATGGAAAGTCAAATTGAAAAATTAGAGGTTGATGTGTATAACTTGGAGGAAAGCAAAGAAACCCCTGAAGAAGATAAAACAGTGACAATACAAACCGATGAACCAATGGAACCTCTGTGGAGTTTAGAATTTGATGGTGTTGTCAACAAAGAAGAATCTGGAGCTGGAGTGTGGGTTTTCAATTCAAAAACAAGATATTCAGAAATCCATTCTTACAAATTAAATTTCTAGATGTACCAACAATATAGCTGAGTATGAAACATTAGTGTTAGGTCTAAAATTGTTAAAAAATCTTGGTGTCAAAAGAATTTCAGTAAGAGGTGATTCTGAACTTATAATAAAACAGATCAAAGGTGAGTACTTTGCCAAACACCCAAGACTAAGGGCCTATATAAATTTTGTTTTAGTTTTCTTGCAATGTTTTACTGAATATGATTTGTAGGTGATTCTCAAAGGCCAAAACATACTTATTGATGGATTGGATACCTCAATAGCCACTTGTAAGATACCATTTCATCCTAATCATAAGTATACAGTTGAGGTGAAATGCATACCTATTGTCCCAGACAATATCAGGTATTGGCGATTTTTTGGTAATGATGAACAAATTGATTATTTTCTGCAATCAAAAAATGAATTTGAATGTGCAAAAATTGATGTAGATAGTGATGATGAAAGTGTAAATAAAATAGATTTAGAAGAAATAAATGAAAAAGAAGAATATTCATATTTTTTTCAATTAAAGGATAATATTCTGCCTAGAGGGTTAGTCTCATTGGAAGAATTTTTTGATTTCGATGATGTAGCTAAAAAACCAAAAATTGAACCTACTGGAAAAGATGTTGAGGACTGTAACATAGGGACTGATAAGGAACCAAAAATGATTAAATTGTCCAAATCTTTACCTCCTGCTCAAAAACATAAACATATAGAATTGTTCAAGGAATTTGTAGATGTTTTTGCATGGAGCTATGAAGATCTAAAATCTTATGACACTAGCATTATACAACATAAAATTCCCATAAAAGAAGATCATAATCCTTTCAAACAAAAACTTAGAAGAATAAACCCAAATTTGATGCCTCTAATTGAAAAGGAAATAAAGAAAATGTATGATTCTAAAATCATTGTCCCATTAAGGTTTTCTAAATGGGTGTCCAATTTAGTTCCTACCAGAAAGAAAAGTGGAGAAATCACACTGTGTATTGATTTCAAAAACCTCAATAAAGTCTCACTTAAAGACAACTATCCCTTGCCCAAAATGGATCATATTTTGTAGAAGGTAGTTGGATCCAGTAGAATTTCTTTTTTAGATGGATTTTATGGCTACAACCAAGTCTTAGTCCACCCTAATGATCAGGAGAAAACAACGTTTACTACACCTTGGGGAACCTTCATGTATGTGAAAATGCCTTTTGGTTTAATGAATGTTGGAGCCACATTTCAGAGAGCAATGTACAATGATTTTGTGGATGAACTTGGAAGATTCATTGTCATATACTTGGATGACATAATTATTTTTTCAAAAACAGATGAATAGCACTTACTCCACCTTAGAAAAGTTTTTGAAAAATGCAGGAAATTTGGAATCTCACTAAATAACAAGAAAAATTGGTTTGGTCTATAGGAAGGTAAATTGTTAGGACGCATCATATATAAGGATGGGATCAAAATATATCCTAGCAGGATTGAAGCCATTCAAAAAATAGACCATCCCAGAAACATAAAAGTTTTGTAGTCTTTCATAAGCAAAACAAACTTTCTAAGAAGATTTATCCCTAACTTGGCAGAACTTCTGAGAAACATAACCAGTATGTTGAAAAAAGATACAAAAATAAAATGGACCATAGAAGCAAAAAATTCATTTAATCAAGTGAAACAGGCCTTAACACAAGCCCCTGTACTTATCAGTCCTGATTACACAAAAGATTGCCTCCTATTCTCTTTTTCCTCTGAGCATACCATTGTAGCAGTTCTTTTGCAGAAGAACAGTGAAGGCCATGAACATCATATTGATTTCTTCAGTAAATATTTGAGAGATGTTTCATTGAATTATAACATCATGGAAAAGAAAGCTTTTTCTTTGGTGAAATAAATTAAATATTTCAGAGTATATATTCTCTACTCACATATTATTGCTTATGTTCTTAATGTTGTGGTGAAAGATATTCTGACCCAAGACAATCCAGGTGGCAGAAGAGGTAAATGGATTATTGTGATCCTTGAGTATGATATTGAGATCAAACCAACCAAGCTTATCAAGGGTAAAGGATTAGCCAAACTGATGGTTAAGTCCAACTTTCATGCTTTGGATATTAATTTTCTAGTTGCAGTTGATGAACAAGAAGAGCAAGTGACTCCCCAAGTTAAAGAGGTTTTCTCAAAATATCCCTGGTATGCAAACCTTATTTTTGTTTTACATCATCTACAAGCTCCTTTTGGTTTAACTAAAACTAAATCTAGATTTTTGAAACTCAAAGCTATGAAGTATTACATTTTAAATGGAAATATGTTATGGAAATATGTTGGAGGGATTCTACTAAATTGTTTGTTGAAAGATGAAGCCAATAAATCTTTACAGGAATTCCATGAAGGAGACTATGGTGGACATTTGAATTGGAAGACCACTGCCAATAAAATTCTTAGAGTTGGTTTCTACTGGCCAACCTTATTTGTATATGCCCATAAGAAAGTGACCTCCTGTCATAAATGCTATATATTTGAAGGCAAAAGGAAACTTTTTCCTTTACCCTTGAAGCCAATTTCAATTGAAGCTCCATTTCAACAATGGGGTTTCGATTTCATTGGACAAATCCACCCACCTTCATCAGGCCAGCATAAGTGGATTCTCACAGCCACTGATTAGTTCACCAAGTGGATTGAATTTTTACCCACCAAACAAGCCATTGATGTTTTGATCATAAAGTTTTTTGAAACTAATATTCTTTCTATATTTGGATGCCCCAGGAAAATTATCACTTACAATGCAACAACATTCAAATAAAAAAAGATGATAGAGTTTTGCAGCTAGTATCAGATCACCTTAGGACACTCTACAGCCTATTACCCTCGGGTAAATGGATTATCAGAGTATTCAAATAATATTTTTGTCAACATCATCAAGAATATGTTACAGGACAACAACAAATCATGGTGTTGGACAACTGAGAGGGGGGGTGAATCAGTTGTTACTATGCTTAAAACATTATGCCCATTTTAAAATCATTACCAAACACTCAACGATGATCACAATAATTCATGGAAGTAAGAAATAGAGTATTCAACATCAATCACACACATGAAATACATAGAGATAGATATTCCAGAGGAAACCCATAAAGCGATAAAACCTCTTCTTGTTGATATGATAAGTAGTCTTTATTTTCTGTACATTATCATTCTTATGAGCTCCAACTCCTTTTGAGGCTACCACCTCTATTTTACAAGAAGCAACTTGTTGAGATCACCAACTCTCTGATTTCTCTAGAACCCACTAGAAGGAAGCACCAACTCACTAAGTATTCTAGCACCAACTGGATGGAAGCACCAACTTCCAGTTACACAGGCACCAACTTGTATAACAGAGAACAATAGTTCTCCCTTGCACCACCCTACCACCCTGGTTTTTCTGGCTGCAACCAAATGGAAGCTACAACTCCCTGTGTTCAAGCACCCACTTGAAACTCTGAGGACAACAGTCCTCCCTAGCACCTCCCTACCACCCTGAAATATCAATCTTTGCTTACTGAAATTAATTACAGTGATACAATGTTTATCAATGGCTTACCAGTCTCATCATTGTTCTTCTACACTGCTCTGCTCTACCTCCATCAATGTCTTACTCCTCACCTTCTTTGTGCTTTCCATTTTTTTTCATTTTATGCTCTGTGTGCCATGTCAATTCAATGCACTATGCCTCTGCATGCTCTTCAATGCGTCACTATTTTTCCCTTCAGATTGTTCACTGCATATCATGCTCCCCACCACATTGCTAATGAGAGAATCAACATCCTCTTCTCTGTTATGCATCACTTTCACACGTCGAGTCCTCTTCCTGATCATCATCACAAATCTTCATCTTCTCTGATGGTTATGATGAATGTGTTCATCATCAGTGGCCATTTTACTGAGATTCTTTGGCTTCTCTGGTAGTCACAAATCTTCATATTCTCTGTCAGTTACAGTCAGTCGATTTTGGAGTCTTTAGCCTCCAATCCCCTTCCTTCATGTGACCACCGGTGGTGACCAAATGCCTCTTCCAAAGGTGCTTCCTGATCTCAGTTTGGTGAGTGCCAGCTCCATTTCATGATATGAACTTGGGCTATGGACTTCATGTGATGATGCGATTTCGGGTGCGTCCATAGGCGGTTTAAGGGCAACCCATTTTTTTCCTTGCAATTCACTATGAGCCTCCACATGTCCTTTCTCCAAAGCCGTGGTTTCGATTGTGGCCCACTCATAAAAAATTAAGACCCGAGCATGTTCTGGCCCTCAAATTTGACGAGACCATCGATCTCATGATATTGATGGTTCTCCTGACAGGACGGTTCATATTTGATATTTACGCTCATCCTTTCATTGTTCAATCCGATGGCTAGGAATTAATCAAACATTGAGATGGATGGTTGTTGGAACTTCACCCTTCGCAAATTTAGGATTTCAACTTTTCAAAATTACACTATCCTTCCACTATTCTATGATCAATGGTTGAGAATACACCTGAAGTGATCTTTCAGATTGGACGACTTGTGTCCTTGCTGACGTGGTTTGCCACATGTCTTTGTTGAGGTGGTCTGCCATGTTTCCTTGTGGATGAGGTTTGTTGATGTAATATGTTGACGTGGAACTCCCTGATATAACGGTGATCGTATGTTTTCCAAATCTTATAGTCCTTATTCATTTCAGATTTCCGGCTCTCCGGGCTTCGGGTTTTTCAAATCTCAAACTGAAAAATCTGAAGTGAGATTTTCCCGGAGCTTAAAATCCTCGCATATCTATATCCAAACTGAATGTTGTTTGTTGATTAGGATGTTGGATCGACAAATTGATCTTTCTATGATGCAGTGCTTCTATCTTATCTCATCCTTCCACTTTGAAATGATCTAATGGTTGACAGAAATTTGCATTTCGGGAATTTCAAATCTCAACCTTTCCGGAGTGAAACCTCCTTGCATATTTATATCCAAACTGAATTTTGTTCGTTTATTGGGATCTTAGATCAACAGCTCGATCTTTATACAATGTAGTTATTCTAGCTTATCATGTCCTTCCATTTTGAAATGATCCAACGATTGACGAAAATTCGCATTTCGGGAATTTCAAATCTCAAACTTTCTGGAGCATAACCTCCTCGCATATTTATACCTAAAAAAAATGGCATTTGTTGGATATATATATTATATCAACGACCTAATCTGTTTATGATGCATCTCTTCTATATTATCCTGTCCTTCCACTTAGAATGATCCAATGACTGACGAAAATTTGGGTGATTGTGATCTCATATCTCATACCTTGCTTATCCTATCCTTCCACTAATTCAATCTGACGGTCATCGCATTTTCTCTAGATTATATGGTCCACAGTCATTTCAGATTTTGGACTTCTTCTAATTCAACTTTCAAGTTGCCAATTCTTCCGAATTGATATTCCTCGAACGAAAACCTCCTCACAAATCCATTAGATCTAATTGTTGTTGGTATTTTGGATCGGTGATCCAACGGCTACTGTCTCTCTTCCTCCTGATCTTTGGCAATGAAGTTAACCTTGAAACTGGGGCACACTTGTGCTTTGCGTGCAACTCTACACTATTCCTCTTGAGCTTTGATTTCTTCTTCAAACTCACGCTATTCCTCCTGAGCTTCCATTCCTTCTTCACACTCTACCTGTAATCATGCCATCGTCACTGTTGTCCTTGCCATCAATGAAAATCACACTCTGCCTATAAATATACCAACAATGTCCCCCTTTGGAATTCATGGAAACCTTAAAAGGTTACACTATTCTGATTGGACCTCCAAATGTAGCATCCGAGCCACACCTTTTCTCCCCCTTTGACATCAATGTCAAAGAAAACATGATCCCCCTGAGCTATCGCACTACTTTTCAGAGGTATCAGATATTCAACCAACACATACTCCCCCTGATAGGATGGACGCTCTAAGGTGAGAGAAGGGACGACACCCATCTTCTAACGGAGATATTCAAATGGTGTCTTGGCTAGGGGTTTAGTAAATATGTCTGCAATTTGTTCTGTGGTTGGAATGTAATGAACCTGAACAATCTCATTGGTGACCTTCTCTCTCTCAGAAAATGGTACTTTTTTGGTATATGCTTCATCTTTGAATAGAGAATAGGATTCGTTGAGACACTAATGGCACTGGTGTTATCAGAGTGAAGTGGAATGGGATCAGTATAAGTTACCTTCAAATCTGCAAGAATTTGCATCATCCATAAGATCTGAGTGCAACAAGTAGCAGCGACAATGTACTCTACCTCTGTATTTGATAATGAAATACATCCCTGCTTCTTGCTAAGCCATTCTACTAACAAATCACCTAAGAAGAATGCACCTCCACTGGTGCTCTTTCTCTCATCTAAACAGTTTTCCCAATCAGCATCTGAATATGCAGTTAATTGTAAATTATGATTTCTAGAATACCAAAGACCATAAGTCAAAGTACCCTTCAAATATTTGAATATCTTCTTGACATCTGCTAAATGACTTTGTTTAGGAGAAGACTGATAACGACCTACCATTCCAACATCTTGCATTATATCAAGACAAGATGTTATTATGTACAAAAGACTGCCTATCATTGATCGGTATGTTCTTTGATCAACCTCAGGTGAAATATCATTTTTACTGAGCTTGCAACCAACCACCATAGGTGTACTAATAGGAGAGGAATCCTCCATCTGAAACCTCTTTAACATCTCTTTCAAATAGTATTCTTGAGAGATAAATATTCCTATAGAACTTTGATTGATTCATAAACCAAGAAAATATGGCAGTTCTCCTATCATGGACATCTCAAACTCAGTCTGCATTGAATTAGAAAACCACTAAACTGAAGGGTCATTAGTGCATCCAAAAATAATGTCATCTACATAAACCAAAACAGCTAATAAATCATCACCTTCAGATTTTATGTATATATTACTGTCAACAATACCTTTCTTGAACCCTTTGTCCTGTAGAAATTTGTCTAGTCTTTGATACCAGGCTCATGGTGCCTGTTTTAATCCATATAATGCCTTTTTCAACTTATAGACATAGTCAGGGTTATCTGTTAGTGAAAATCCTTCAGGTTTCTCCATTTAAACTTCTTCTTCTAGGTCTCCATCAAGAAAATATGACTTAACATCCATCTGATATACTTTAAAGTTCTTATGACATGCATAAGAAAGAGACATTTTGATGGCTTCCAATATTGTCACTGGTGCAAAGGTTTCATCAAAATCTTGTCCTTCAACTTGTGCATACCCATTACATACCAATCTGACTTTAGTCTTAACAATATGTCCCTGTTCATTCATTTTATTCTTAAACACCCATTTGGAGCCAATTGCATTCTTGTTTGTGGGTCTAGGAACAAGCTCCCAAGTGTTGTTGTTCTCAATCTGATCCAGTTCCTCATTCACTGATTTTAACCAATTTACATCTTCACTGAATTCATTAAAGTTCTTGGGTTCCACCATGGATATGAAGGCTATATGTGATTGCTCAGTGTCTTTGATTATCCTTCTCCTGGTTTGTACACCTTTTCCTTTCTCACCAATTATCTGAATTGCAGGATGATTCTTTTGAGTAATTATGGAGGAAGGATTTTATGTTGTTTGCCGATTTGAGTTTTCCTGAGTGTTTGTATATTCATTTGACTCAGAGTCTTGTTTTTCTGATTCTTGGACCTATTCATCTTCAATTTCAACTATATCCTTTGTGTTTGATTCAATATTGCTCACCTCTCTTACTAGGACTCCTTCATCAACTTTTATGTCAATACAATCAACCAATTTATTCAGCCTCTTATTATAGCATCTGTATCCTTTACTGTTTGTAGCATACCCTAAGAAGATACCTTCATCAGCCTTGTCATCGTACTTGCCAAGGTTTTCATTATTATTCTTTATGTAGCACTTACTCCCAAAGACTTTGAAGTGTTTGATTGAAGCATGTCTTCCATACCACAGTTCATAAGGTGTCTTGGCACTGTGTGGTCAGAGGTGATATTTGTTAAGAATATGGATTGATGTGTGTATTGATTATACCCAGTAGGTTTGACCAATGTTCTTCTCATTCATCATTGACCTAGCCATTTGCTGAACTGTTTTGTTTTGCCTCTCAACTACTCCATTTTGTTGTGGAGTTCCTGGGATTGTGTATTCTCTTTTGATCCCATATTTATTACAGAATTCCTTGAAATCACTTGACATAAATTCTCTTCCTCTGTCTGATCTTACAATCTTTAATCTGTTGCCTATTTGATTCTTAGTTAAAGCCTTAAATATTTTAAATTTTATCAAATGCTTTATCTTTTTCTTTGAGAAAAACAACCCAAGTGAGTTTGGAGTAATCATCAATGATCAACATGAAGTAGTTTTCCTTCCCTATGCCTTCCTGTCTTCATGGTCCACATAAATTCATATGAACTAATTTGAGTGGTTTCTCTGTTGAAGTAGAGATCTTGGATTTAAATTGTGTCCTGGTTAAATTTCCTACCTGGCAGGGTTTACACAGAGAATCTTGTGGCTTTGATATTCTTGGAAGATCTTTTACTGCCTCAAGATTTTTGAGCTTGATTAAGCAGTCAAAGTTTAGGTGTCCAAGTCTCCTATGCCATAACCAGATTTCATCATGTTTTCTTTGATGACACTCTTCTCTATCTTCTTTTAGTACATATACATTATTATATGTACTTATGCCTTTAGCCACCACTTGTCCTGAGTTTATAGACTTTATCTTACAATCTTTGGAAGTGAACACCACTTCACATCCTCTTTCACACATTTGACTTACATTAAGAAAGTTATGTTTCATCCCATCTACAAGCAGAAAATCATGGGCTTTTCCTTTTCCATTACTTAAACTCGCCATCCCTTTACCCTTGATTTTACTTGGTTCATCATTTCCAAAGGTCGCATTTCCTGTTTTTCTCTTACTTATAGATAGAAATGTATCCTTGTCTCCAATCATGTGCTTGGAACATCCATTCTCTATATACCAGGGGTATTTTTGTTTTTGAGTTGAAATTACTAGATCACATTTTTCACTATCTTTCTTTTTCCATGTGCTAGTATTTCTAACTAGGGGTTTTATCTTTAGATCTGATTTGTAATTCTTCAGATGGCAGTTTGCAGCTTTGTGGCTGAAGTTATGACAGTTATAGAATTCGATATCATTGTTCAATAGTTCAAAGCGATTGGTGCAACTTTGTCTACTCCTTGGTTGTTTAGTTCTATGTTGCAAGGATTTATTATTTCTTGATCTCCTCAGTTGCATATCTCTAAAATTGATTTGACAATTTGCAATCTTATGACCAAAATTAGAGGAGTAAAAATAGTAACCATGGAAGAAATTTTGGTCCCTGAAGGATGGCCTTCTTCTTGGAATTTTTTGCTCCATATTATGATATATTTGTTTTTTATCGGGGATCATCTTGTCTTTATTAGCTGTTGGTAGCAGAGTATTCACATGGTCTGATTGTCTGCTGACTTGGAACTTGACCATATTTGTTGGCTCTTTTCTCTCTGGTTGTTTGTTAATTGAACCACTTACATAGCCTAAACCAGTCTTCAACAAATGAGATATTTGTTTGTTCATAATATCATTTAGTTATGATGAGGTTTTAATGCTTGGAAGATTATGGCGATACAATGCTTTAAAATTCTCCATCTCTTTTCTGGTTTTTACTACCTCTTCTTCCAAGGGTTCACATCTTGCCTTCTTCTCTGATAACTGTTGTTTTATAATTTCCTCTATTTTCTTTGCTTCTTCTAATTCCACTTTTAGCAAGGCAAAGTCTTCATCATGTTTTTTACTGTCTTTCTCGAGCTTTATCACCAATCATTTTTGTTTTTTCTTCTTAAATCTGAGTCTAGCAATTTCTTCTAGGGAACTGATCAATTCTCCTTCCAAGTCAACCATAGCTTCTTCATCATTAACATCACTACCTATTCTTTTATTATCATAATACTCTTTGGTCATAAGCATAAATTCATTAACATTATCTTCACAAGAAGACTCACTATCTATGTCTTCTGAAGAGTCATCATTGTTTACACATAAACTTTTCTTTTTACCAAATCTCTTGGATTTTTACTTCTCTTCACCTTCATAGTTCTGGTCCTTCCTTTTTTGTGGACACTTAGATGCAAAGTGACCTATCTTTCCACAGTTAAAACATTTGAAGGGAAACTTGCCCTGGTACTTTCCTAGTCATTTATTTAGTCTTCTCACAAATTTTGCTTCAATTTCATCAGGCTCAGAATTCTCAATCTTATCTTCTTTAAATGATGCCTCTCTAGAGGTGGGTTTATCTTTAACTATCCTCATTTCATAAGCAGTCAGATTTCCTAGGAGTTGGTCAATAGGTAGAGATTTTACATCATTAAGTTCTTCTATAGAAGAGACCTTTGGGTTGAACCTATCTGGCAGAGATCTCAAAATTTTATGAACTAAAGAGGGTTTCTTAATTTTTTCACCAAGTCCTTTTATTGCATTTACTAGTTCTTCAACTCTTAAGAAAAATTTATTAACTATTTCATACTCATTCATTTTTAGTTTTTCAAACTGTAATCTATAGGTTTGAAGCTTGGCATCCTTTACCTTCTCATTACCTTCATAACTTCTAATGAGTTTGTCCCACATTTCTTTGGCAGATTCTAAGTGCATAACTTTTACAAATTTTTCTTATGTAAGCCCACTTAGAATAGCATTCATAGCCTTAGAGTTGAAGCTGAATTCTAGCTTGTCATCCTTATTAGCTAGTACAACTGGATTTACATAACCAATCTCTACCACATCCCAGACATCTGCACCTAAATCCATTATGTAGGTTCTCATCCTAACTTTCCAAAATCCAAAGTTTGTTCCATTGAACAAGAGGGGCTTATTGGTTGAAGTTCCTTCATGACTTGTCATATGTAATCTTATTGATCTACCTTTAAATAAAAGGAACCCACTCTGATACCAATTGTTGGACAACTGAGAGGGGGGGTGAATCAGTTATTACTGTTTTTAAACAATTATGCTCATTTTAAACTCATTACCAAACACTCAACAATGATCACAATAATTCAGGGAAGTAAGAAATAGAGTATTCAACATCAATCACACACATGAAATACATAGAGACAGATATTCCTGAGGAAACCCATAAAGGGAGAAAACCTCTTCTTGTTGATATGATAAGTAGTCTTTCTTTTTTGTACATTATCATTCTTATGAGCTCCAACTCCTTTTGAGGCTACCACCTCTGTTTTACAAGCAAAAACTTGTTGAGAGCACCAACTCTCTGGTTTCTATAACACCCACTAGAAGGAAGCACCACCTCCCTAAGTATTCCAGCACCAACTGGATGGAAGAACCAACTTCCAATTACACATGCACCAATCTATATAACAGAGAACAATAGTTCTCCCTTGCACCACCCTACCACCTTGGTTTTTCTGGCTGCAACCAGATGGAAGCTACAACTCCCTGTGTTCAAGCACCCACTTGCAACTCTGAGGACAACAGTCCTCCCTGGCACCTCCCTACCACCCTGAAATATCAATCTTTGCTTACTGAAATTAATTACAGTGACACAATGTTTATCAATGCCTTACCAGTCTCATCACTATTCTGCTACACTGCTCTGCTCTGCCTGCATCAGTGTCTTACTCCTCTCCTTCTTTGCGCTTTCCATTTTTCTGCATTTTGTTCTCTGTGCGCCATGTCAATTCGAAGTGCTATACCTCTGCATGCTCTTCACTGTGTCATTTTTCTTCCATTAATATTGTTCACTGCATCTCATGCTCCTCACCACATCGCTAACGAGAGAATCAACATCCTCTTCTCTGTTCTGCATCACTTTCACACGCCGAGTCCTTTTCTTGATCATCATCACAACTCTTCATCTTCTATGACAGTTATGTTGAATGTGTTCATCATCAGTGGCCATTTTCCTGAGATTATTTGGCTTCTCTAGAAGTTAGAACTCTTCATCTTCTTTGTCAGTTACAATCAGTTGATTTTGGCTTCTTTGGCTTCCAAGCCCCTTCCTTCACGTGACCATCGGTTGTGACCAAGTGCCTCTTCAAAAGGTTCTTCTCGATATCATTTTAGTGAGTGCTAGATCCATTTCACGATATGACCTCAGGCTATGAACTTCATGTGACCACGCGATTGTGGGTGCGTCCATAGGCTGTTTGAGGGAATCCTGCTTTTCACCCCGCAATCACAACTACATATGACCAAATTTGCCATGGTTTTTCATTGTTATTGCCAGACATATCTGTCACACCTTCCACGAAAGCAAAGACTATTTATCATTGATATATCCACGAACCAAGTGTTTGTGGAAACAACAATGAAATTATCCCTCCATGTGGTGGTAGGTTTTCCTTATAAAGCGTGGCAATTGCAACAAAACTTCAACGCAATAGGGACGACAAACCGTGTTAAGGTAAAAAACTTACCAACATATTATGACACAGATTCCATACGTGCAACACAAAACTGTGGAAAGTTGCGATGAAAAAGTGTGGCAATAGCGACAAAAACATTTGGCAGAGACAAAACTTACGACACAGATTCTATATGTGCGACGCAAAACCGTGGAAAAGTGCGAAGAAATTTCGTCTCTATTGCCACACTTGTTAAAAAAAAATCCTTGCCTTGCGACAAACGCTGATATTGCCACGCTTCCTTTAAGTTTAAAAAAAAAAAATTACACAAAAATCTACATATCAAGAAGAAATCCTTCTAGAAACGTGATTGGGTGCTCCTCTATGATTCCAGATTTCAGGATTTGTTGTTCCTTTTAAAAAGAACGATTGTTGTTCCTTCCATGATTTTTTTCTTATTGTGGCTCCTTTGTTGTTCCTTTAAAAAGGAACGATTGTTTTTCCTTTTTTGTTACTTTCATGATTTTTTTCTTATTGTGGCTCCTTTGTTGTTCATTTTAAAAACAACGATTGTTGTTCTGATTATTGTTCCTTTGTTGTTCCTTTCACGATTTTTTTCTTATTGTGGCTCCTTTGTTGTTCCTTTTAAAAAGAACGATTGTTATTCTGATTATTGATATCTTGTATAAAGGTGTAATTTAGACATGTTGCCTTTGGCATTTTTTCATTAAACGAGAAGAGATATCATCACGAGTCGACTTGTTCACTTATTTTACAATATACTGAGTGGAATTATCATCATCTGGCTAGCAAACCAGGATAATGGTATTATTTGGAAAAGACAATTCAAAACATTTATTAAGGATACGGGCTCATCTATGGGTTAAAAGGAAACCCTATCAAGGCTATCGACACCTGCTGGCAGCAGTGGCTCTGCCTATGGTATCTTACTATACCTTAAATACGCCAAGTTTTAGTGTGTTTTTAGATTTCCTTTTCTAAACATTGAGGCTATCATTCCATATATATCTAATAAAAAAAGGGGAGAGTAACAACATTATGATTTGTGGAAAATTTTAACATGTGAACAAATTTAAAATCATTTAGAATCCTTTTCCTCAAATGGTTTATACCATGGGTACAATAATTTGAATTTCCCACACAAAGTGATGATTATTGTTAGTACCATTAAAGTGCTTGATTGAAAGTTATTAATGATTGTCTTTTCCAGTGGCAGCGGTGGCGATGGCATAGAAATCGCACCTCACAGTCACTCCCTGCCATTATTACACTCATACGTTTGACAATCGAGGTTGACCTTTCCATTTATGGGGGTAGATGCCCGACACATTTACCGATAGATTTCAATGAATACAGTAATTACAAAAATGCACATTTTTCTCTATACACACAATGTCGTTCTATATTTGACTCATTATGTTGTTTTCAAAACTTTGGTTGAGTTAAGATGCATCAAGGAACATTAGTCTTCCTCACCTGCTTACAAAAATATGGGAGGCCAAAGTGTTTGACGGGAACCAACACTCTTACAGGTAACTGAGCATGCAAGAGAAATCCTATACCGTCTGGGGTGGATGGAGTACTTCAATCAGTTGCAGGGATACGATAGAGACATCACGATAGAATTCTTTCAGAAATTGCAGGGAGAAACCTCCATTGTTCAAGATATACGAATTCCAGTCACTCAGGAAAGCATAGCAAAGGTTACGGGCCTTCCTAACACAGGTTTACAATGGTTTGGAAGATATACAACACTTAAAGAAGTTATATAATCCTTCATAGACCCTGGAGAGGAATTGGATAAAAAGGGAAAGGGACTTAACCCCAACACTCTCAACGAACCCTGGAAAGAACTGGCAGGTGTCATACAGAGGTATATCACCTGCGAAGGAAGATATGATGTGATCCGCCCATGCCACCTCAAACTACTAGATGCGCTCAAACAATGGTTAGTAATCGATTTACCATTTTTTCTAAATGCTATGTTACATGAGGTCGCTATAAGAACACATAAGGAAAAATATCTCGTTACTATCATCATCCACCATGGATTGGTAAAACTGGTAGTAAATAAGGCCCTAAGTCAAACTCAAATGACCCGAGGGGGATCTTATTGAGGCCAATAGGCCCTTACAATTAGAGCAAACTGAATTACATCATGAAGACCCAACCTAGGGAATTGAAGTAGCACAGGAAGGGGAACTTGCTACCCAAATGGAAGCTTCGCCTCCTCAACCTGAAGTCAAGGCCGACCCCATCCAATTCGTAGAGAATCAGACCTCACAAGAAAAGGCATCAATGAGGAAGAGAAAAAAAGTAATGGATTCTCCTAAAGCTCCCATTGAAGGGAAAAGAAGAAGCAGAATGATAAGACATCATGAAGAAATTCAGGACACAACAGAACATCCCGAAGAAATTTAGGATACAACAGAACAACCTGAAGAAATTCAGGACATAACAGAGAAGCCCTTACAGGGAGATGTTTAGGGAATTGAGAAGACAGAACAAACACCACAAGGAAATATTTAGGAAGATACCCAAAAAACATTGGGACACCTCACAGAACAATTTTTGAAAATATATGAGGTAGAGATAGCTCATGTTTTAGGGAGTTTAGGGACCTCAACTAGCAGAGACATAAACAGGCTAGAAGAAAAATAGGCACCAACCTCTCCTTCGAACCCAGATGAAGATTTCCCTGACATTGAGATGTCACTCCCAGATGATACAACACAAGAAGAACCTCATACTAAGGTAAATACCCTGGTAGGGAAAGCAGAAGAGCCACTATTGACACATCAAGGTGAGGAAAATCCTGACAGCTCACAAAAACAAAGATCAGGCAAAATCCAATACAGAATTAGAAAGTTAAAACGCGAGAACAAGTTGTTGAAGAGAAGGGTTAAAAATATTAAAGTGTTAAAGCAGAAAGTTGGAAATCTTAAGAAAATTATCAAGGAATTAAGAAAACAACTAGAGCAAGCCGATAAGATCCATGAAAGAAAGAAGACCAAAAGACATAGTGCACAGGGAAGGAACCCTTTCCTTAGGAGGGCAGTCCAAGTGAGTTATGTAGGAACACAAACAGAGTTGCATATCCTTGAAGAAATGGTAGAAATGGAAATTCATACTGAGACTACAGCAACAAAAGGGGTAGTTGTTCAAAATTAAGAGGAAATTCCTTTGGGAGCATATGAAACAGAGGCTCAACCAGAAATTCTAGGAGGAATAGTTTCTCAACCTAAGGAAGTAATTCCCACTCCTATGGAGACCACAGATGTAGAAACTCAGACAGTAATTCCAGTAATGAATGAAGCAACCTGTCAGACTAAAGAGGTCATTGAAAGACTAGAAGCAGAACTGATACAAGCCCAACAGGCCTTGACCCAGACCCGAGATGAAATGGTGACGATGACAGAGCACCAAAGATTTTTTAAACAACTCAAAACCATGTCAGCCACGAAAAATGAGGCGTATGCTGAGCTGACTAAGGCTCAAAGGAAGACAAAGAAAGTACAAGGTCAACTGGAAAAAGCTTTTGAGCAAATCAAAGCGATTTGTGATATCTACACTGATGCAATAGATTGTAGAGCTCCTGCTACCAATTATACTTTGTTTTGATTAGAACGCTACCTGTTGTTGAGGGTGAAAACTATTCGATCAGGTAAATTGATTAAATTCACCACTATCTCTAAGTGTGTGTCTTGTTTTAGGGAGAAGGAAGAGAAAGTACAATATTTCCTGTGTGAACTGTACTTCCATAATTTCATTTTGGAAGACAACAATAGAGATAATCCTGGTCCCTTTATTGGGGACATCTAATTGCAAGAATTCCAATCCTTCACTAAAAATCAAGTTAGGTGGGCTAAGGCCCACAAAAATTTCATGAAGAGAGAAAATGTGTTAGATCTCTGGGTCAGGGGGGAACCACCAAAGTCTTTTCCAGCTATCATGTGACATAGGACATTCATGAAAAGGGAAGGAGTGAAAATATATTTAGGTCCTATTCATCAACAAGTTATACGATTAGGCATGGTATATTTTAGGGAACTCAAAGAAGAAGCTCTTGCTGGCTCCAAGTTAAGTTGGGATGTCTCCCTAGTTGAAGTAAGAGTTAGAGAGCCCTTCGGTTTCAAGAACTTCTTTGCAGCCACCTTCATAATAGAAAGATATGCCAGAATGATCCATGAGGAAGGACCTTCCTAGATTGGGTGTAGATATAATCCCCCTCTTATCTGGTTTCCTCCAGAGGATTACCAGAGAGATTATCAAATTAATAAAAAGAGGGAAGACATTTCTTTTGGCGAACTTAGAAGAAAGAATGGGTTCAGGGAACCTGGTGAACCAACTTTTCCTCCTTACAACATCACTACTTTGCATGTAAGAACTTAGCTTGCATGAGGACATGCAAGAAGGAAAGATGGGGGGTATTTTGGGTTATGAAAAGGTACAAATATTCTCCTCATTTCCATGATTTATGACATCAACTTGACTGACTTTTCTGTTACTTAGGAATAAAATAGGATAGGAAATGACTAAAATGTCTTCTAGAACTATCATTGAGTTGAAGTTCATAAATTCTAAAATATGGTTGTAATTGTTTGATTTTGTTATAGGAATGGGTAAATCTTGGTAAACTCACGATAGCAGAAGAGATTTTGAATATGCACAAGCTATTGGAGGCTAAAGATATGGAGCGTAAAGCAATTTCAAGAGAGATTAGTTCTCTATTTTGTAAACTTCAAAAATAGTAATAGTGATCCTGACCCATATTTTGTAATATATAAAGAGTAGTGAATCCTAGAAAGAATAATCGAAGAATTGTATCTAAGCATTCAGAATTCAGAATTACTCTGTGCAAACAGTTTCTGTAAATGTTGTATCAGTTATGGAATTAATAAAGATTTTGAACGTTTCCATCATTTTCGTATATTGAGTTCCTAGTAGCAGTGCTTTTGAGGACCGAGGGCCCAGTCTAAAGGAGTTACTGTCTTAATCTGTATTTTATTAGTTTGATTTATGTTTCGAACTTTAAATCCTTTTTATCATCGTTACGATAATGCATAAGCGTGTTAATGTTTTGATATTGTTTGGTTGTAGAAGATAGATTCTTTCCTTTGAATGTTGTTGATTTTTATTCCAGATTCCAATTGATGTAGTTTACTGCTTAACAGTTCCTCTCATTTTCACATGCGTTGTTCCTTTCAATTAAATTAGCAATTGTTGTACCTTTCCCTTAAATTAGCATTTGTTGTTCTCTCGCTTAATTAACGTTTGTTTTTCCTTCTACTTAGTTAGCATTTGTTGCTCAATTATTGTTCTATCTAGACAAATGTCTGGAAAAATTTCAAATATGAAGATATACTTTCTATTATCTAGGCCTCTAGGTGTAAAAAAGTGAGTAAATCATGTCTTAGCTTATGCAAAGACATGCCGATGATTTTGTGAAAGTGTTATTTATGTTAGACACATGATAGAAATAATGGTTCAATATACAACCTGGATGCCAACTCAGAAGTACTCTTTGTCTTCCCTTCACATCAATCTATCCCTAGTTCACTACAGTCAGACAACACTGCACTTGTTTGATTTGAATTATGTATTGCATACAAATTGCATGTGTTATGGATGATTGAGAGTAATTTTGTGCGTGGTAGATAGATTTTGGAGTGAATAAACAAATGGAATGTGCATGGCAGTTTGATTCATGGAAGCCACAGAAAAAATATCCTCCCCACTCCCAGATCCTTGAAGAGATGGAAAAGAGTAGTGATTGGTTCCGAACAAGATCTGATATCAAAGTTATAGTCTTTCCTTATAATGAGGATGGTTTTCATGGGAAATGACTCTACCTCCTTAGATGTAAATCTTTGAGTTGCTGAAACATTAATTATTTTTGGACAATATGTCTATGATAGGCTGTGGTTTGTGGGAAATATTTATGAACATTCAGCAAACAGACTTAGCTATATATGGACAATTTGAAGTGAATGATAAATGAAAGTAACTTATCACTAGATCTTATGATGAACCATTTTTTTAATGGATATTGAAATAGTGGTTATTTATGTGCAAATAAACTCTTGATAGTTATTATTTAAAAGAAAGAAGGAAAAGAAAAAAACGAACTGATGAAAGCCAAACTCATATGTGATGACTCTTAGGTAGAAATGAAACATAAAGTGACTAAAACTTCTAGGTGGTGGGAAACAAATAACCTATACTTATTATTGTTTTATTTGCTAAAATGCTCACCTCTTATTTACTATAATTCCATGCCATAACTAAAAGGTACTTGAATGAGAACTATTTTACAGTCTCTTATCTCCTCATAAAGGAGAATTGTGGGAGACGTGAAAGGGGACAAGAGAACAAGTATGCCAGAACTTCGTTGAAAATTCACACACTGCATTCTATTATCCTTCTTAGAAAACCTTAAAAACCTAGAAAACATTGTAACAGTTGGATGGATTACAAAAAGGTTCCTATGCTTGAGTAAAACAGTCTACGTTGTTCATGGAAGGTATATTTTTTCCTCTATTTTATTTTTGGTGTTAGTTTGTAATCGCTGAAATTTTATCCTTTCAACCAAATATTAACATAGATTATACAAAGGAATTTCTCAACATTTCAACCAACGATTAACATAGATTACACAAATCACAGTGTATTTTTCCTATTTCAAACTTGAAACAATAAAAAATGCAAACCTGGATACTAAATTCCCTTGCTTCCAGTTGGACTAGAATGTTCTTTTGGGCCTATTGGATGTTGGTTCCTCTTTAAGAAGTTCTTCACTATCTGATTCACGACCTTCAAATGGATGATACCAACACAGTTTTTGGTACCAATATACGTTGTTTTTTATCCTTTTTAGGATGACCCAGAGGTGACATTTTTCAATAATTTATACCTATACACAATAAAAAAAAATAGGGAATATAAAAATACAAATTAAATGGGAATAAAATCATTTGTATGTATCTTTACAATGAGTAACATTTATCCAAACCTGTTTTTCTTTAACTGTCAAAATTGACCCACCAAAACTCAATACTACAATTGAAACTACATATATCAATTTTCAGCAAACAAAAAATCTGCACAATTCAAATTTTTAATAATAGTGACTCTTGGCTCTTAAAGGACACTTCATACAACAGTCTCTTCTGAGCCATGGATATATAGATAGCTATACTTATCTTCTATATTCTATTTTTATTTGACATATGTCTATGTTAATTATGTTATGATTGCCATTTTTTAGTAACAAAATGGCTTATCGGTGTGGATCCTTAAATGTTTATAATGTCAATAAGTAGTCTAGGAGTTTCGTGCAAAAAATATCTTGATGTCCTTTTTTGTGGAGATCTTGTTGTCCCTTCTTTTGAAGATCTTGTTGTCCCTTTTTGTGGAGATCTTGTTCTCTCTTCTTTTGAAGATCTTGTTGTCCCTTTTTTTGGAGATCTTGATGTCCCTTCTTTTGAAGATCTTGTTGTCCCTTTTGTGGCGATCTTACTGTCCCTTATTTTGAAGATCTCGTTGTCCCTTTTTGTGGAGATCTTGATGTCTCTTGTTTTGAAGATCGTGTTGTCCCTTTTTGTGGAGATATTGTTGTCCCTTGTTTTGAAGATCTTTCTATCCCTTTTTTTGGAGATCTTGATGTCCCTTCTTTTGAAGATCTTGTTGTCCCTTTTGGTCAATGTAAGAATACAAAAAAATGTTTTTCCCACAGTCTATGATTCATACTTTGTTAAAAAAATCGATGCTTGCCTACCAAAAATGAAATTGTATCCTTTCATGAGGATTTTGAACTTTTACTAGTATAAAGACTACTTTAAAAACACGTCAAAACCCTTACCTTTTCATTGTCCTTTCACCAGATCCATTAGCCCATAAAACTTTATAAGAGTTTTCCACGAGATGCATTTCCATCACCAAGACTTGCATGAATCATAAAAGACAAATTCTTTATATGAGTAAATAATTAATAAGCAAAGAAGAATGCATCCAAGGACATTGTATTTCATGTTCCATGTCCTTCTATTGTTTGTGTGCGCTCATGTACCATACTTCCGGTACATCACTGAGAAGGGCATCGAGGCATTTGTTCAGTGTCTTGAACTGCAACAATGAAAATGATCATATCGATATGTTGAAATATAATTGAAATAACTAATTCATTATTTTGATTAACATTACACTATTTCTCTTTACCTGTATGTGTAGTTGTGACAGTTGGTGCATTAATTTCTTGTCCACTTGGTTCCTCTCGCAGTTCACCCTCCTAAGCTAGATGCTCTTCAATTTTGAGAAGATAATATATAAGTATCGATATGTTGAAATATAATTGAAATAACTAATTCATTATTTTGATTAACATTACACTATTGCTCTTTACCTATGTATGTAGCTGTGACAGTTGGTGCATTAATTTCTTGTCCACTTGGTTCCTCTCGCAGTTCACCCTCCTGAGTTACATGCTCTTCAATTTTGATAAGATAATATATAAGTATAAGTCAAGAAATAAATATCTACAATCACAGTAAATATTTCTAATTGTGAAGCATACATATCGGAATGGGTACTCTGCTCTACACTATCACTGGACATGTTCACCCTTGTATGACATGGTGTCTGCTGAATACCACTAGATTCACTACTGTGGTAGCATTGTTTTTTGAAAAAAAACATAAAAACTTAGTTAAGGGTGATATAATAAAATATGAATAGACTTTACAAGTATGCTATTGCGGTTTCCTTATTCATTTGATTTACCTGTGTGGTTGGAGAGATAGGAGTTTGGCCCAAGCTTTTTATATATTCAATCACACTTTTAAAACCATGCTTGTAACCAGGATTTAGGTCCTCCTCGGTGAAAATAGTTTCAAACATATTTAACTGCAATGCATAACACCATTAAAAATACCAATACCAAAAACATATATTTGTTTGCTACTATTAAATAAATATTAACCATAGTTAATCATTTAAATATTACTATTCGTGATTTTAGTTTTCCATAGCCACCCTGGCCTAGTTTATGTTGGTCATGTTTTTCCACTCTGGCCTTGGTTGCTTTGGAGGTGTCTGGTAGCCTACATATAGAATTTTTGAAAAAAAATAGATATCAGAATTGTTACTTAAAACAGGAAAGAAAAATATAAATGATCATATTTCGCTGATAATATGACATGTGTTGTACCTTGCTTTACTAGCTCGTGGATGTCTTCCTTGTTTTTTAAACAAGTTCTCCTTTGCATCATCTATCGAGGCCTTCCACTCTTTCTCTAGAAACATGGGAGGGCACTCGTGCTTGAGGTCTAATTGCAATTTCTCCCTATACTGGGCCCTGGTGTATTTTAAAATCTCGTTGGCTAACTTTGTAACCACTTTCTTGTTGAAAGTGTTGTCGAACAAGTTTACCATGTGGTCTATTAAATCATCTTTCTTTTTGTTGTCTTGGCCATTCCACCCCGTGTGAATGGTGGGGCTAAACAGCTCCAATGCTTTGTCATTTAAGTTTCTATAGAAAACATTATTTCCTGCAGAAACGTGTTATCCATTAATTTATAATAATCTCAACAAATGCCCATTTCAATTTCATGAAATAAATGAATCAATTAATTAACAATTACCTGCAATCTTCTAAATCTTGATCAGAACACATGCGTCATCCACCAAAAAGGTTAGATTTAGTGATCTGGTGATTTTAATTCGTTCTGCTCCATGCATAGTAGTATCCTCTCCATCTACAGAACGTTCCTCTCCATAGTCATGTGGGGTCCCAGACTCTGACTCATCATGCTCTGACGTGTCATGCCAGTCAAAATCATTTCGCTCATCAATGGATTCGAGGGGAACCTCAGGAGGCTCAAAAATCCTCACTTGCACTTTTATATGTCAACATTTGTTTTGCATTGGATCATCACTGCTACCTATAGCAATTGTAGGATCGACAGGTTCCCCACGCATGGGGTTTAAAAACTCCTACAAACAGAAAACTTTACCTTATCAGATCATATACAAAATATAAAACAAAAAAATGGATATGAAACTGTCATAGCTGATAAAAATATGTGAAGATGCAACTTACCCCAAAATTAGTTATTGTATTTTGTAGCTCTACAATTCTTGCCATGTCCTCCTGTGTTAGGGGTATTTTGCTAAGCAAACCTAGATGTTCTATGTTAGCCTTCTTCAAGACCTTCATTACAGTTTTCATTGGATCAGTCGAATAAAATATTTCTTCCTCATCAATATCCTCAGTGGGAGCCTTCCCATGTTGACCATGTCACAATACATTGATGAATAAAATTAATGAGATGAACTTTAACATTTGAGAAATTTAGTTGTTGTAGTCATAAGTTGTCACTGTATCTAACATTTACCTGGTGAGGCATAGTGGGTTCCTTTCCACGATCACCCTGGATAGTTGTAGCGGGTGATTTTCAAACACGGTCACCCTAGACAGATGTTGACACAATAAATCACTCAACAAAAGTTATGAAATTCACATGTAACATTTAAAAAATGAAATATTGTAGTAATATCAGAAAAACAATAACAAAATTTCAGAAATTTAGTTGTTGTAGTCATAAGTTGTTACTGCATTTAACATTTACCTGGTGAGGCACAGTAGGTGCATTTCCACAGTCATGCTGGACAGATGTAGGGGGTGATTTTCTGCCACGGTCACCCTGGATATATGTTGAGACAATAAATCAATCAATAAAAGTTATGAAATTCACCTGTAACATTAAAAAAATGAAATATTGCAATAATATCAGGAAAAAAAATAATAATGAAATTTATTAAATTTAGTTGTTGTAGTCATAAGTTGTTACTGTATTTAACATTTACCTGTTGAGGCACAGTGGGTGCCTTTCCACGGTCACCCTGGACAAATGTATCCTGTGATATCTCATGGTCACCCTGGATAGATGTTTACACAATAAATTAATCAACAAGAGTTATGAAAGTAATTGTAAGATTAAAAAAATTAAATATTGCAGCAATATCGGAAAATAAATAGTGAAAAATTAAATATATGCAGTAAAAAATTGATTGATCAAAGGTTGATTTGAATGGTATGTAACATATTTACCCCCATAGTCGTACCCCCTCCATCTATTCTATTTAAGTTGTAATTGATCAACAAATCTTCACCTGGAACTATTGTTTTTCTTGCACATACAAATATATGATTTCCTTTGCGTCCCTCAAATATGCAATTCAGTTTCTTATTTGTTGTCATTGGTCATGTACTATTTATAAATCCCGCAATGTTTCTAGTATATTTTGGCCTTCCATCAATATACATAGTTGCCCCTTTATTTTGATTGTTATCTAATAGTTGTATATAATTTGCGGCAACTCTGTATCTTCGCATACTTTGCGTATATCGGACCAACATCAGCTAGTGATTGTATTTGTATAATGGTCCAACATACTCCATCAATTCAGTTACAGTGCCATAGCCGACCTTTATGCCATCCATGGAAAATAACCCCAATCCATGTAAGGACGAAGGAGCAATGTGATACATCCTCCCACCGATGAAGAAATATGTGTCCACTTCATGTATCTCCTTAGGTGCCCATTGTTGCACTAGATGTTTATACCTCAAGGGAAACTCAATGTCACCTATGCTCTCGGCATCATAATTACACGACCCTCTGTTGGCAATAAAAAATTGCATGCATATACGAAATCGTTTCCTTACCTTTTCAGATCTAGTTGATCTAGAACCGGTAGATCTAGTACAACACATCTCACTTTCAAACTCTCTTAGTATATCTTGATCATCACTCAAGGAATATAGATCCGACATATACCTATTTGGTGGTACCTACACTCATTAAAACAAGAAGATAAGTTATCGTGCCAATATACGTTTTTGGTACCAACACAGTTGCATATAGCTGCAATATAGTTGCATATAGTTGCATTGTTGCATAAAGTTGCATATAGTTGCATAAGTTGCATATAGTTGCATTGTTGCATAAAGTTGCATATAGTTGCATAAGTTGCATATAGTTGCATTGTTGCATAAAGTTGCATATAGTTGCATAAGTTTCAGTGTTGCATATAGTTGCATATTGTCACTAAAAAACATGATAAGTTGCATTGTTGCATATAGTTGCATAGTTGGAGTTAGTTGCATATAGTTGAATATTTGCACATAGTTGCATACGAAATTGTTGCAATATAGTTGGATATAGTTGCAATATATTTCCATATATTTGCATAAGTTGCATTGTTGCATAAAGTTGCATATAGTTGCATAGTTTCATATAGTTTCATAAGTTGCATTGTTGCATAAAGTTGCATATAGTTGCATAATTGCATACAGTGGGATAAGTTGCATATTTTCATATAGGTGCATAAGTTGCATTGTTGCATAAAGTTGCATATAGTTGCATATAGTTGCATAGTTGCATATAGTTTCATAAGTTGCATATAGTTGCATAAAGTTGCATATAGTTGAGGTCAAGGATACCCCTTTGGAGTTTATGTGTGGTACTTTGAGGCATTGTTCATGGCTCTAGATGACTCAAAGATTTCTTTAGAACTTAAGGCATGGCCTTCTTCCCTATATCATTTCCAAGACCTTGAGACACATACCTACTACTCAAAAACACCTAGTGGCACCAACATCCCCAACCATAGGTTGGAATACCCTCAGAAGGCCTTGTGTGGTTATATGAGGCATCCTTATTTCCCCTGGCTCAATGAAAGCTTCCTTGAAGGCCTAAATTTCATGTTTCCTCCCTTGACCATGTCAAGGCCTCAAGACCCATACCTAGTGCTCAAGAATGTTAGTGTTACCTATATACATAATTGGAAAAGGATGTCTTCGAGAGGTCATTTGTGGTGGTTCAAGGTGTCATTTATGGGAAGAATAAGAAGTGGGCTACGAATAAGATTGTAGCAACGATGCAAGAAACAACACCTCCCACCATGTATTACAAGTATTGTGAGAGAAAGTGACACACCAAGACTGTTGGAAATTACACCTCGATAAATGCCCCAAGCACTTCTAAAAGATAAAAGAAGAAGTAGTTGCACTACCATTCAAAAGGTGGTAGCATTAATTAGTTGCACTACTAAATTAGCATTTGTTGTTCCTTTCTGTTAAATTAGCAATTGTTGTTTCTTTCACTTAATTAGCGTTTGTTGTTCCTTCTACTTAGTTAGCATTTGTTGTTCAAATAATGTTCTGTATCAACTTACAGTATTCAGTTATTTCTTTCCAGCAGATTAGATAGTCATCAATAGGTCAGCTTGTTTTTATAGATCCAATTCTTGTTTCTTAATTAGATCAATTCATGCCTTTAATATCATATTCAATTCTTGTCCCTTAATTAGATCAATTCAGCAATTTAATTCATGCCTTCAATTCATAGAACATTATAGATCAGATTTCAATCATGTTCAGTAGGATCTTAGCTTTAGAAACTTAATGAATGTGTGAGGAACTTGATTGTTGATAAACTCATATTTGATATGCAATTTTAGCCTCTACGATCTATCTGCATAGACTTTGTTGATATTCTTGAAATAGAAGATGAATCCTCGGGTTGATAAATTAATGTTAAACTAAGGTTGTTTTTAGGACATCTTTAGATCCCAACAATTAGAAATGGATGGGATTCTTGACTACTATGTGTTGGATCATGAATGATAGGTGGCGCTCTACCATTCAAAAGGAGGTAGCATTAATTAGTTGCACTACCATTCAAAAGGAGGTAGCATTAATCAATGGCAGTCCCACGGGAAGACTTCCAACAACCCACGGGTTGAGGATGCAGACCCCTAGGCCCAGCCCATCGAGCCAATCTTTTTCCCGAAGTTACGGATCTGTTTTGCTGAATTCCCTTACCTACATTGTTCTATTGACTAGAGGTTGTTCACCTTGGAGACCTGATGCAGTTATGACTACGACCAAGCATGGACGGTACTCGGTCCTCCAGATTTTCAAGGGTCGTCAAGGGCACACCGGACACCGCAAGACGTGTGATGATCTTCCAGCTGTTGGACCCTATCTTTGGTTGAGCCGATTTCAGGGTGGGAAAGTTGTTAAAAAGAAAATATAACTCTTCCCGGGGGCCCCAATGGCGTATCTGGATTTCCTAACGTTTCCATCAGTTATAGGATGAGTCACCAACAACTCTCAAAAATGGGTTTCAATTTTGTTGAATTTGGATGGAAGGTTGTCTGTGATATTGCTTGAAGGGGAAAAGGTTATGGAATGCCCTAAAATGTTTCCTTGATTTCAACACCCTCTTCATTGAGATTTATTTTTTGGAAATCTTATGACATGATCGAATGACCCTCAAATATAGGCATGATCAAGGCCATGGACTTCAGGAATTTTTTCCTCTATGTTTCTTAGACACTCTGCAAAGACTTAGTCTTCCTGCCTATAAACAAGTGTGAATCATAGGATATGGGACACTTAGGGTCTGTTATTGGATAAATCCGTAAGTGCGGAAAAAAACCGATCTCCCTAGATCCACCTGGATCTAGAACAAAACAGGATAGAACATGACGCTTTCCTTAAGTTTTAAGTATTGAATTTACTAACTAAAGAGGGATGAGTGACATACCATTTAAATGTCGCTTCCTCTCGTCATCGCCATCCTAGCTCCGTTCCAATGCTCATACAATGATGAACCTGCAAAAGAATGCAACCAACCAAAGTGATAGCAATAGCATAAACTCAATAAAAACCTATGTGATCAAGGAATCATACAATAAAACACAACAAGCTTTATAGGAAAGAATCATATTACTGTATCATATTAAATGTGAAAGAGATATTACAACCATGGCCTTGATGTCGTAAG
>JZKD02S1770061.1:1159557-1184540 GCA_000966675.3 Picea glauca
GAGCTTGGAGTATTGGACAGTATTGGACAGAGTGAATTTACAGTGGAATTTACAGTGCACCGGGGGGCTGTGGAGGTTTTGGGCTCGGAGGGCTAGGATATCCATTGATATCCTAGGGCTAGGCGTTACTAGTTGGTAGGGAGGTTGGTTTTTGGGTGGTTTCCTAAGGAAGCAAGCGAAGGGAGCAAGAAGGGAGCAAGCTGCGGATAGCATCAGAGTGAGGTATGTAAATTCAAATTCATGGATTGTTTACTTAGATTTATTACTTATTGCCAAATTCTACTTGCGTAAGTGTTAGCGTAAGTGTTGAGATAATTTGAAAATTTTGAAAAGTTTACTTCTTTGTAAAGCTTATATAAATTACAGTAATTTGGTAGAAATTTAAACGTTAATTCAAATCTAGTCTTTACATAATTAGTCTCTCAACTACGCTCCTAGAAGTTGTTTCTCTTTATTCCTTCACATCTTGAGGGGTCCTGGGCACTACGTGTAGTTCTAAGTCTACAATGCATTGCTATAGTTGTTGGATTACTTATTCAAGCTTCTCTACTTTCCGTGTAACTCTATCTTCTATCTTGATTTCTACGACTGTCACAGAGCGAAGTGTTGTGTTGACTGCTTCCTTTACTTTGAGTTGCTCAGTGAGCAACTGTTCTTTTTCTTGATGTGTCTGTTCTTTTTCTTCGTTGAACTTTTCTTAGAGAGCAATCTTTTCCTATTCTATGACACTGTGTTGTTCTATGATTTCTCCTTGTACTTTCGTCAAAGCCTGGTTGGCTCGTTCTGTTTCTTCTTGTTCTTGTCGAAGGCGATATTTGACAGTATCAACTAAGCAGTGGAGTTGGGTTTACTCATCTCCCAACTCTGGTTCTTCCGGCGCAGTGGAGACTGCACGGTTGGATTGAAGGGCCTATTATACCCCTAGGAGTTCAGTCTCAATTATATCATACATTTCTTTCTGCTTGGCCTCTTGTTTTTCTGTTATTTCCAGCGAAACATCATTCAGGGATGCTATGAGGAAGTTGAAGTCATCAAAGGTGAGGACACTCTGCATCTTGGTCATGGCAGCCTTTGATTTATTCCAGGAAGAAGGTTTCAGAGGTGAACCCTTCCTCTTCTTCAAGGGATCAACCTCGTATCCTTGCTTCTGTTTGACTTCTTTTTCATCTAACTCTTCGCCATCACCTCCTTGCTCTAGTGATATGGTAGTAGTATTCATGAAGGCGCTGTCTATTTCTGGGACTTCTCCGGTCTTCTTTGTCTTGCTAGGTCCAGGTGTATCATGCATTGTTTCTGGGTTGTCTATGTCGGATATCTCGATAGGGTCTGTTGGTATAAGTAGTTTCCCTGACCAGTCCTTAGTTATCTCTTCCAAGTACTCTTACGTCAGCTTGTTGTAGGACTGAAGTTGTTTCTTGTTTTCATCGGCGCGTGTTGTAATATAAATGAAATGTCGATCTATGTTGAACTTCATCAAAGGCCAAAACCAGTGTAGAGTGTTCAATTAGTTGTAATAGGTATGAAAAATAGCATTTGATTACCATTGTTTATTCATATCGTTTGAATACCATAGCGTACTGAACTTCACGGCCAACGATTCAAAAGGCTTCATGTCGAGAAAGGTCGCACCTTTTGGAATCTCCCAGGAAATAAAAGATATCATGATCAAGAGCCAGCTAAAATGAAATTCATATCCGTGATCTTGTGCTTCTTTGCAATCAAATTCCAACTGGTTCACCAGGTACTTCACCCAGTTCATCTGGAGACCTTTTGTGCACTTCCCTACAAGGTCAAATACAAAATCGGTGAATTGGGTAGGTCGATTCTTTCTTACTAACTTCCCTGCAATCATATGATAGGTGAGGCACACTGTGCCACTTTGGATAGAAGCTACTTTATAGCCTTTCATTCCTTTCTTGACATCGTCGTAAGTGTCTTTTATCTTCTGAGCTAGAGCATGATAGGCGGCTTTTCCTCGATAAAATTCTTGCGGGTCAGGTCCTTTCATACTCAGGACTTTGATCCTATGGATCAGTGTCGGATCAATTGTTATACAGTGGTTTAGCCATAAATAACCACCATGATAAAAAGACAGTAGTAGCTTGACACATGCATTCACATCCTGGTATCTACCAAAGTGGGGAATCTTCATGACATTCAGCAGGGTGTGCTATGCGAGGTCCATAGTCCACTGTTGAGGGACGATCTTCGAGTTCTTTCCTTGATTTCTATTCAGGTACTTATATGGGGTGATCATACCATAAACCTTGTGATATCCAAGGTTGAAGTCATTGAAATTCAATGTTGCAATCTTATCTTGGTCTACTCGAACTGTGCAGATCCCCTTTGGGAGATACGCAGTGACCAAGGCATACTCAAAATCTCTAGGTACGTTGTCTCAATTTACTACACCGCTTAGAGGTGGTATGTAGGCGAGTACCATAGTCAGGATCAATTTGGCATTCGCTAAGTCATCCTTGTGCTTGGTTCGCTTTTCATCTGATGGTCGGGATGGTCTGGCTCCACGAGCAGTCAACGGAGAAGCTTCCATCGTTCTCGCTGATGAAGCTTGTATACCTGTAGACATCGACATGACTCTTTCAGTCATCAGGTAGATCATAAATTATTCAACAACTCTCTCTACAGCACTCAACTCGTCTGACATACACACTCATGGTTGGAAATCTTGGGTTCAAACGGTAACTTAGACACTGTAATGAGATAGAAGGAAATAGAAAAATAGTCACTGTATACAATCAACAAGTCTGCGAGCTCGAATCCACGTTTAGCAAAAGTGTTCTCAGTGCATGGCGTGATGGCATAAATAGGTAACTTGGTAATGGGTCACTTGCAACATGTATGAAGCCTTCATTAACTCTATTATGTCTGTTATGGTGTGGTCCCAATGGTCGGATACCGAGTTGTTTGCCCATAAATGTCTTTCTATCCATTCAGAGCGTCGATCTAACGATTATAATGTCCCCAACGGCTATATTGCTTCTCCATGGTGAAGTGCCATGTGACATTGTTCTGATATCCCAGTGAAGCTCCAATTTTGCAAAATTTCCTTCAGCGAGGTTCCTTCTGGATCTTTCTACAACTTTTCGATCTTAGATTTCTTCTTTCTTAGCTTCCTGGCCTTCTTACCAGTGAGCGTCATCTCAGTATGTATTTTTCCATTCTGATTCTTATCTTCTTTTGACACAGTTACTTCGCGTTGTTGAGATTCTTTCCTAAGATTCGAAGGTGACACTTTTTTTTTATCTGGAATAGGTACTTCGATCTTATGTGGTTTTTCTAGTGTTCTTGCAACTTCGATGTCTGGGCCTCTAGTGTTAAATAGCTTCGATATGATCTTTTGTTCTTCAATCAAGTGTGTGATCCTTCTAGTCATGAATTATTTTAAATCTTTCTTTTGTTGTTCTAAAACTTTTTCTTCTTCTTTCCTTATGGCCTTATCTCTTTCAATCCATAGTTTTCTGAGAAACATAGTAAATGGGGCGTTGTTCTCAATAAATTTAATAATCTCAAAATCTTGCATTGTCAAAGTTCCATTCAAAGTCATAGGCAGCTTGGTAAGTCTTCCACATAGGGTTATCAATTTTCCTTTGAATAGTCCTATTCCCCCAAGTGAAGGGATCATATCAGGATTTCCCAAAAGTTCCCAAGTTCTTTCTATCATAATATTCACCTATGTTTCCTCATCTAGGACACAGACAATGTCAAAGTCCCCTATTCTTTCTTCAAGGCATTCTTTTTCTTTGAATATCTCTGATAAAATGATATGTCAGTGATCATTTAGGGTTTCTTTCATCTATAGCCATATTTTTTATGATTCTTTATAGGGTTCTGCCATTTTTGGATCTGCCTTAGGGTTCTCTTGTCTCATGTTCATTGCTTCAAGCTTATCAATCATTTTAGGGAAATCCAATACTTCATGGTAGATATCTTTACAACAAAGGCAACTAGATCTTCTTCCAGGGCATTCCTTAGCAATATGTCCCTGTTTTCTGCAACTGTAATAGAGGGTTAATCCTCTGTTTCTTTTAAATGATCCCCAGCCTTTCCTATACTGCGCACTAGGATATGGGTAGCTAACCTGCAAACAATTATTTCTAGGATCCTGCATCCATTTGTTAGTCAAAACATTCTTTATATGCATAGGTATAACATATCTTTCACTATTCTTATCATATCTACTCATATCAAACTTTCTTTCATCTATTAATGCCCTAGTTTTCAAGCTAGGATAGAATCTATCAAACATACCGAGATCCATACTATTGAAACAAAAATTTCCACTTATCTTACGTCTATAGAGCACAAAGATTTTCAGATCTAGAACTTTTCGCTATTATTACCTTTATCAGAGCACATATTTTTCATCTCTTACCTCTTTTAATAAAAAATTATCACTTTTACCTTTCTCAGAGCACAAAGCTTTTAGATCTTACCTATTTTCTTCATATAGTACTTATTTTCTTTAGCACATAGCTTGTCAAACTAAGTAGAGTACTACGCACTAGAGTGATAGGTCTACGCACAAAGATTTCACAATTTCAAGACGAATCTTTGAAAAAATCTTCTTCTTTCTCAGTTCCCAGCAATCACGGTTTCTGGTCCCTACAACGGAACCATTTGTTGGCACAAGGGCAGACCCAGGATTCAAGTCTACAAAAATGCACCAACAAAACCCTAACTACCGGCCCTTTCGGCAACACCTGCGAAGAATATGAAGTCTCTCCTGAGGTAGAGGCAGGGATGGTTGCAGGACTCAGATGTCTACAACCTTAGCTGAGACACAAATCTGTGATTCTTAGTATTTATTAGAGCACTCAACAGTAAACCTTCATCAATATTTAATCGATATTTGCTCCATAGATAAAGCAAAGCATCACAACATTCACTCGGATCTAATGTATCTAAGCACTTAGCATGAGGAAGTAAAACAAATCTAGCAGATTCAGGCACTAATCACATTCACCCATGTCAGATCTAGCATCCAATTTCATCATAAGCACAAAGTATAAACTGATCTATCTATCTATCTATATCAAGCACTTAGAAGATAAAGAAAGACACAAACACATCAGAACATCGCACAGAGAAGAATAACACAGTATTTATGTGGTTCAACCCCACCCTAGGGCTACGCCCACCAACTCTTCTTCTTTATTAGCTTCTTCAATGGGTTACATGCACAGAGCCTCAAAACCCTTACTCTGCATAGGACAAAAGATTTGCGCAGCTCGCTAGATCCTTCTTCCTTGCGCTACAGCACAAAGCCTTCCAAAGTCTATCACAATCACTTTCAGTTAGCTCTGCAAGTCTCTCACAGTATGCACGAAGAATTTAAAAGCCACTCTTGCACTTAGCACTTAGCTTATCAACCTCATTACATACACTTACCTCTACTTACATCGCCTAGATTTCAATTTATACATTACAAAATAGGCCTAAACATGGGTAAACCCATGGACCGACATCCCATACCCATTACATAGTCTCAAATCCCAAAAAGGACCCAAAATGGGGACAATATCCCGCAATCTCTTCTTCATCTTAGACAGGCTGTCAAAGTCCCAAAATAGGTCAAACACAACCAAGAACCCTCAAAACTTGGTCAAGGTACAACAATTCACAAGCAAAGGAGGTGGTTGAAACCGAAGGCCAAAAAGAGGAGATGTTGAAGTTGACCATGGAACAAAATGCACAGATGAGAGAGATGGAGGAAAAGATGGAAAAATTAATAAATGAGAAAGAACAGAGTGTGAATATGGTTATTATTCCACTAGAGGCAATCCCTCTGACAGGAGTTAGAACAACAGAAGCATCTACAACAATAGAGATTCCAGCAGCCATCCCAGTGCAAGTTCTAGATGTATCTGAGAAACTTCTGATGTCTATGGAATACATGTCCCTTCAATGGGAGGATATTATAAAATTGCAAGAGCAAGTAAAAAATATCCAAGACCTGAAGTCTATGTTCTAGTCCGATTATCATGCATAAATGCATAAGGCTCAGAGACTCAGTCAACAACTACAACAGCTACAGAAAGAGACTGTCATGGAAAAGACCTTATCTGAGGCCAAGGAAAACATATGGGTGGATATCAACAAGTTTGTGATAGAAATATGGCCATTCATACAGATCATCTTTGAGAAACATGAACTGGTACATAGGCTAGAGAAGGAATTGGTAAAATAAGACAAGATCTAGGAGAAAGACCTACATAGGCCACTAAGCTCATCCGGTTCCTAAACTCCAAAAACAAGAAGGAGTTAGAAGAAATGGAGATTGAACATAGGACAGAGACCATCCTTGAGGTCAAGAAGGTCCTGACTAAGAAAGGATTAATGTTGCAGCTAGAGGAGAAGGCTCAGGTGATGGGCATTGGAGTTCAGAGATTTTTTAGTAAGATTGAGGTACTACACAAGAAGGGTCTTCTGAGACTATTAGTGCTCAATGAAAAGATAATCACTCTGTCGGATTACAAGCAGAAGATCAGTGCAGTGGAAAAGGATGGTTCCAAGTTTGCAGGTATACAGGGCAGCATTACTGTTAAATATTTCCTAGATATGTTACAATTGGATCTAATCATCCAGCACGAGATAAAACATATTGTCATCACCAAACCCACTTTTGCCAAGTATACTGAGATGGATGAGATATACAGAAATTTACTCAAGGTTTCCATCCCTAGTAAAAGGAGATGTGAATATTTATGTTCTTTACTTGAGTAAAGGGGATTTTTAGGTTCCAGTCAGCATGGATCAATCAGTCATGTCAAAGATATGAGTCACCAACTACTTCCACAAAATCAGCACCAAGGATCTGAATTGATCAACAAAATTCCCATATTTTGGAATATGAGATCTAGTTAGTTAGATTTTTCCTCCATAATATCCTAGTCATTTATGACAGTATCTGATGTAAATTATTGTATAAATACTTCTTCCTTCGAAGTATTGAGGGTTGATTTTTGCACCCAGGATCTATTGTGTAATCTTTTCAAAGGATCGACCAGTAATAAAATAGGCTATTCACATGATTCGTGTGTCATATTGTTGGTGATGTCTCTCCTTCTTTGTTGACTGATTTCTTATTCAAGGTGATCATTTATGTATTTCAAATTGTAATCATTAAAATGAAGTCAATAGAACATAATTTATCTTTCATACTTTGTCTTTGGTATTTTAATTATCTATATGTTTTCATCTTAAAATAAGGGAATTCTTAATTGTTCTTTTTCTTAGTGGACTCTCATATCTTTTTCTATCTTTTTCACCTCATTTAATCTCAATAGATCCAACATTTTTACTACCCTGCCCTATGAATAAAACCTAATAAAAACATGAATTTGATTCTCATCTTTAATACAGACCCCATAGCCTAATGGATAATTAATGCATTCTTTCATCCAACTATTACAAACAAACAAACAAAATCAAACTATTATAACTAGCCTAACATTTAAAATTTAAACAAATCTAAATCATACAGAGAGATCCCTCTATGAAACTAGGAGGGCTAGATCCTAGTTTCAAAAGTGGTTTTGATAGTTACCTCTGTCAATTTGTTCTACCCTTCGACAACCTCTGGGAATTAAAGAGTGATAACACATCTGACTACGATGTAGGCATAGTTCTCACTCAGCACGATCATCTGATGTCATACTATAGTGACACACTCTCAGATATTATCCATATATAGCCCACCTATGACAAGGAAATATATTCCATTGTACAAGCATGTCGTCAATGGAAACATTACATTTTGGGAAAGGAGACGATCATCCACATTGATCATAAGCCTCTATAGTTCATACAGACACAGGGGAAGTTACAGACCGACTGTCATCAAAAGTGGTCCACCTAACTGCAACATTTCCATATCAACATCAAGTATAAGACAAGGAGCACAAATCGTGTCACTGAATTCCTCAATCGACCTCCCGTGGTTGCACTCACCACTGTTCTCTATTCCTTTGGACATGAGGCATTTGAGTGGCCCCAACTTTATTAGCAAGATCTGTACTTCACCACCACCTATTAGCTCTTGGGTACAGGCACGAATGTCACTCATTTTCACATCTAGGATGGACTTTTATGCCATCTAGGCCATCTCTATGTTCCTACAAGAGAGAGTGAAAAGATGATTTGGGAATCCCACTACATTCGGATGGCAGGACATTTTAGCATGGCGAAAACTGTGGTCATTCTACAGAAACATTTTTATTGGCCAAAACTTTGACATGACGTCAACAAGTATATCAGATCTTTCACTGCTTGTGCCATTTTCAAGCGAGCCATCAAGAAGCAAGGCGTATACACCCCTTTTGCTACCCCTAAGAATCCTTGATAATCCATCTCGATGGATTACATGTCTGATCTTCCGTCCACCAAGAAAGGCAATGATTGTGTATTTTTTGTCGTTGATCGGTTTTCGAAGATGGCCATCGTCACATCTTGCAAGAGGAATATCACAGTGGTAGATACTACCAAGATCTTCTTCGCACGAGTGTGGGTCCATTTTGGGATACCACATACCGTCATATTTGACCAATACATCAGGTTCCTTAGCATATTTTGGTCGAGTCTCTGGTCATTGTTGGACACCAAACTCACTAAATCCACTTCTTTCCACCCCCAAATAGATAGCCAAATGGAGGTCGTCAATCGGATGATTGTGCGCATCCTATGCATGTACAACTCTAAGAATCTGTGTACATGGGATGAGAGTCTCCCCTATGTTCAACACAGTTACAACAGGGATATCCATAGCTCCACTAGCCATATCCCATTTCAAGTGGGGTTGGGATTCAACCCTTGGGTCCCATTGATGTTTCACTACCTCTTGCAACCACACAAACAGAATTTTCCCACGTTCATTCTGAGAGTGAAAAATCCACCATATTCATTGAGCGGATTCATCACATCCACCAACAGGTCCATGAGATTTTTCATAAAGCTAATGCTAAGTAAAAGGAGCGCCATGATCAACACAAGGTACCACACTAGTTTCAGGTTGGAGACAAAGACTGGTTACAGTTGCAGAAGGAGTGTCTTACAGGGCCCCATCAGAATCTCTTCCCACTTTTCTATGGGCCTTACACTATCACCAAGGTCATGGGTAGCAATGATTTTGATCTCAACACTCCACCCTTCCTTGGCTTGCACCCAGTGTTCAATGTGGACCTCCTTCAACCATATTTTCCACCATTATTGGACACCCCACAGATCGTAGAATATATGAAACCAAAAGATCTCAACCATGACTGCATGGAACATGAATCCATTGATCAGATAATGGACACATAGGTCAAGGGCACTCACCAGCAGAAGATCTATCTTTATCAGGTTGTCAAGGCAGGGCAGCTCCTCCACCAAGGAAAGTGTCTCAATCGGGGCCAAATTCAGCCGAAGATTCCTCACCTGATGGGGGAACTCAATGTAATGGATACCATTGCTTCCTAATGGGGGAGGAATGATCTAGGTGGATATTGGTGGCCACCAACCTATTCCAACTGGCTCCTCTTGACATTTTTTAGTTCAGTATGTTCTTATGTACTTATTTGTAATTGTGGTTTCTAAACTTATGGGGTTTTCTGAAGCCCTACACATCTTCCAAGTGGATATTGGTGGCCTCACACCTAATCCAACTGGCTTATTTTGTATGTTTTCATGTAAGAACGTCTTTCTATACTTCCAAGGTCGTTTTGGGGCCCTAAAAAATGTTTTTGTGGCTCGACATAGTCAAACTATAGATAGAGTTAGAGTTTGATGGCATAATGTGTAGTTATTGAAAATGAATTTCCAATGGGATATCACGTTCCTAAAATGGAGGTCGTATGCAAAATTTATGACCCTAGAAATTTGAGGTACCAACTTACCCATAGGGGCCCACATAACTTTTGGTGTTTCATCTCCTAGGGTTAGGTTTTTGGATGTCTAGGTTTTTGGCATTCATGAGTAATGTTAAAAATGCCTCTGGAGCCTCATTGTAATCATTCTTCTCAGACAGATGCATGTAGCAGCCACATCTCTTCTCAAATATAGCTACCACCATTCGAGCAAGTGTTTTAGTTCTGCAGTTTTACAATTTCAACCTATTTCATTTATTCAATAGAAGATATGGTTCATTGGATATCTGTGGTGTTCTTCATATCTTTGTGTTTATTGTATTTGGTCTGTTAATCAGTTCATTCCACTCCTAAATCCAGATCAAATCTTGATTCAACCCCCCGAGTATTAGAGTATATTCCAACCATTGGTATTAGAGCAGGTTCCTTCAGGAATATTCTAACCACTAGAATGTGAATCCTTACAGCTAAAATGGATGAACAAGAAGGTTTTTCCAAAAACAAAGCCCCAATATTTGATGGGTCAGATTATTTTTTCTAGAAGATAAGTGTCGATAGTTTGGTTTTCATTGATGTCAACCCTTGAAGAAGCCCCAAGGTGTGGTTTTGGTACCCGAAGTTGATTAAGGAATATGGCCAAGAAGGACAATGTAATTGGAGGGAATACATAGATGGGTAGTACATGTCGTGTCGTTTCCGGTGAGATTTGGAAAACCACATGGTTCCTCATGGTTAGGTAGATATGGTGTTGTAAATTTGGAAGCCCTGAAGAGTGGTCAAGAAGCCCCTACTTGGTTATCCCCTAGTTGGTTACAAGTCTTAGTCAAAGGATAAAGTGGTTGCAACAAGAAATCCCTAAAGTAAGGAGAGAGGTTACTATGAAAAATTATATAAACACCTCAAGGAGTCTCTGATAAGCACACTCAAACACTCATTCATTGATTATCTATATTGTGAACTAGTGGTATTTTGCTAAGGTTGTGACGGTATGTTTCTGAGGTAGAAAAGGAGGGTCGAAAGTGAAAGTCTTTGGGCTGCAACAAACCCTAGTTTTTGAGATATCTGTGAGTTTCGGGTCAGTATGGCGTGGATGTATGTGAGATATAGTGAAGGAAAGTGTGAATATATGTGGTATGTAGAAGAGAAAGTCATGTATATGTGAAAATCTTATGGAATTTTGAATACATGTTGGTACCAGGTCCCTAAAGGTCTGAAGGAAGTCTACAGGTCAGTATCTCAAAGTTTCAGGTTAGCTACAGAGGTATTAGTATGGATGTATACTTATTTTGATGGTTACTATTATCGTTCCAAGAAACTCTTTGAAGTTGTAGGTCAAAGATGCTTGGTAACTTTGAAGAAAACTTGTTTTTGTGTTTTTATGTATGTGTGGATCAATGGGATAACTCAATTACAATATGGAACTCAGACAGTAAAATGAAAATCAAATAAACCAATGCTCTCAAGGATTGATGATTAGATGATAGCTTTAAATGGGTGAGAAAACAATGTTTATAAAAAAAAATACAAAGTGTAGGGTTTAATAAACAATGATAAGAAACTTAATATCAAGTTATGAGCTAATCAATGAGATAACCATCATTATGTAGCTAAAACAACCTAATAGAAAGTACAGAAGGAAAATGAGAAACTGACATCAATAGAGAGAGAAAACTATGATTTGTATTATCATAGTAAAAGTCTGTTTACAACATAATATAGTATTTTATCCAAAATTGAACCTTTGGTATATGAAAAAGATAGGCATTTATAGCCTTTACAACAAGTCTCAGATCCTGGAAAACTGGATCTAGATTTCTAAATATAGAAAGAAAAAAACTAACTGAATACAATAGGATAATAAAGAACTAATTCTTAGGAAACGAATTGTCTTCATAGTTGGTCTTTGACATCTGGTCTTCATCATTTCTATGTCCCTGATGTGTCATGGAGGAAAAGACACATGTCTTTAGTGGCTGGAAATATTTCAACAACTGTGAACAAAAATTTGGTTGACAAATTAAGCATTCACCTCCAAAATCTTCACGAATCTTTGAAACTGAATATTTCTTGATTTGGTGATTAATCTTTTGATACTCTCTTCTCCTTTAAATCACTCCAGTATCACTCTGTTCGAACTCAACTCTTCAAAATTTTCATTCTACAGTTTCACCAGCTATTTCGCCTTAGGATTTGCTAATTAGTTGATGAAATCTCTGTTTTTCAATAGCTAATTGGTTATAATTTCTCCTTATGTGCTGGTAAAAGCTCTGTTTTTGTCAAAAAGGAAGCATTTCATATTCAAAACTGTGGTTCCATAAAAAACCAGCGTTCATTTGATTGCTCTCCCTGCATATTTATAGCAAACTGGGCCAGCACCTGTAAATCTGGGTGTGTGTTAATTGTTTCCTTCAATTTTTTTATTTTCCTCTTTAGGCACTTAGCTAACCACCATAAGCTATTATAATCCTTCATGATCTTTTTATTTTTCTTCTTTTCTTTAATGCTTTCACGTGCTAGCTTCTCAAAAGTTGCATTTGTCTTTGCAAAATTCTCTAATAAAGCTTTATATCTTGCCTTTATCACCCTTTCCAGAACCTCCTGTTGTGCTATTACCTCTTTTAGCTCCTTAATATTTTGTGATTTCTTTGATTTCTTATTTCTTGAGGTTTCACCTTCATCTTTGGGAGTATAAGCTTCACAATCCTGTGTAGTTTCCATGGAGTGTTCTAGACTTTTGATAGTTAGACTTTCATCTTCCTTTTCTGGTTCTGTGTCTGAATTTGTGTATGGCAGATTTAGAGGATTTGTCTTTTTCACTGTGGATTGCTCTGAGTTTGTTTCAAAATCTAGTTTCTTTTTATCTTTCTTTGGCTTTATGCTATAATTTTTGTCTTCTAGTGGCTTTCGGAGAGCTCTCCTCCTCCTTGACCTACTCTGAGGAGTTGACTGCTTCTTGCCTACTTTCTTCTTCTCATTTATAGGTTGAGTTTGGGTCTCAAAACCTTCCCAGAAGAGAAAGTGTTGCCAAGTTATTTCTCTTCATTTCAGTTCTTCCAAGATGATCATTTTAATGAGGCCATAATGACAAAGGGCATTTTTTATGCTAAAAGGTTTGGCTCTGATCTTATTACACACCGTAGTTAGACTCTTATGAAGAAAGAAAGGCAAATTTAGAAGGACCTTCCCTGTGAAGTGATCTAGGAGTCTAAAATGATATAACATTAACTTGTCATACCTGCCCTCTGAGGTTAAGTATAATTGAATGCCTTTGAACAGGTCTTGCCATTCATCTTCAAGGTAAGAAATAGGGATGATTTTCTTCTAGGTTATGCTTTGGAATTATGTCTTGAGGTATACCCTAAAATCCAACTTCTTGGTCACTATTGTTTTAAACCAACTTTGGCCTGTTCTAGGTAAGCCAATTTTTGAAGCGATGGCAGCTTCACCAACTATCATTTCTAGAGATCTCACTGTAGCTTTCTTTCCATCATATGACTTTGCAAAAATCTTTTTTGTTGCCTGGTGATAACCTTCCTGTAGCCTTTCCACATACGTCATACAGCCTACATCTGAGAATCGCTTCTACACCTCTGGATAAGACTGTAAAAAGTATAAATTATCTAACTCCTTCCTCAAAAGTAACCCTCCTTGATTCCTCACCATCTGCAACGTAATCGTCGGTTGATTTGCATACGGTTGAAACAATAATATTCTTAATAAGGAAAAGGTTGGCGCTAGTGAAAATGACCCTATGTTGTCAATTGAAAAATGAAACCTCATAATAGAAATTTTGAACACCGCGAGTTCAAAATAAGAAATGGTGATTTGATGTCATCGGATGGCTAGTACTTTATCCTCTGTCTCCAATGATGATTGAGAGTTTGTCACCTCAAACCCTCCTCTTGTTGTCGCACGAAATATGTGAGCATGATCTGTCATTATGTCCTGCTAAAACGTGATGAAACGGTGTCATCATTTATTTGCTTCCATTAGCTTGCCATGATGGTTGTATGACATGTGTTCAGTGTGTCCTTTTTGTATTTCTGGAGTCATGGAGGAAAATCTGTGTTAGTGCTTTCACCGGCTCGCTTGCTGCAGGGAGTATACTTTAACCATTGAAACCTGAGGCTTTCACCAACTAACTTCAACTTAAAAATAGATGTTAGCTATTGAAAAGATTTTCCTTAAAGTTTTTAAAAGACCTTTGAGAATCGATTTATTTCTAGGATAAAATCTTAAATCCTATGTTTTGACACTTTTAAATTCTAAAAATTTACATAGAACCCTATTTTATGACCATGCTATCACCTACGAAAATGGAACAAATTGACTGATTCATTTTGGGAGACAACATTTGGCTCCAGCTGGGATGGATACCTCCCTGTGAGGTTACCAAGAACCTAGTTTGACTCACTAGCCTTTATTGCAACTTGAATTCGAAACTGATTTTACTCAGCATTCCATTGGGCATGGAGTTATTGACGTAACAAAACAAAAACAAAAACTGAAAAGAATATGTACAAATAAGCAGTCTTTAAGGAAAGCCTCATGAAAAGTAGGGTTTCAGAAACCGCCCGTTGAATGGGACGCCTAATACTTCTTCACTTGCAAGATCTTGGAGGACAAAATTATTATTATGTTGAATTGCTGCTATGACAAATGGACCTGTCCAGAGCGCATCAAACTTGCCATGTTTTCCCTTTTCCTACCTTGTTGCATCCCATTTTAGAACCAGCTCCCATGCTTTGAAAGTATCTGCCTTAACTTTCCTGTCAAAAGTTTCCTTCATCTTCCTTTGGTGTAACTCTGTCTTTCCCAAAAGTTGCTCTCTGTCTTGTTGTATCTCTACCAAGTTGTGGATCCTCCTAGTTAGATCATTTGGTTCAGAGTCATCTTCTTGTAAAAACTTTACAACTGGCAGTGCAAGTTGAACAGGAAAGATGGCTTCAGTGCCATATACTAACTTGAAGGGGGATGTACCAATTGACTTTTTATTTGTAACTATGTCAGCCCACAAAGAAAATTTCAACTTGGAATCCCAACCCTTGGTATTTTGGTCAAGCAACTTCTTTATGATTCTGACTAAACTCTTATTTGATGACTCAGCTAAGCCATTTCCTTGCAGATAGTAAGAAGTAGAATGTACTAGCTGAATTCCCATCTCTTCACATAATTTTACCAAGTGTTTATCATTAAATGCAGCAGTGTTGTCTGTGACTATTCTCCTAGGGAAACCAAATATGGAGAATATGTTTTCTTGCAAAAAATTAATGATGATAGTGTGGTTGGCATTTCTTGTAGGAATGGCCTAAATCCATTTGGTAAAATAATCAGTGGCAACAAGGATCCATCTATGTTGATTGCTAGAAGGCGGGTGAATCTCACCTATGAAGTCCAGACCCCATTGCTGGAAAGGACCTGTGACCACAACAGGTTTGAGGGGAAGAGATTTTAGTTGTTGTTTGCCTGCAAACCTTTGGCACTTGTCACATGTTTTCACAAATTTACACACATTTGAAAATAAAGATGGCCAATAGTAACCAGCTCTCAGGATTTTGTGAGTGGTAGCCTTCCAATAGTGATGTCCTCCACACTCACTATTATGAAATTCAGTCATGATTCTAGATGATTCTTCTTGGTTTATACACCTCAAGAGTATCACTGTTGGATTTTTCCAGAACAATAAGTTGCCATTAATGCAGAAATTTATGGCTTTGAGCTTTAAGGCTCTCCCTTGTGTTTTTGTCAAATCTCAAGGAACTGATAAAGTCTGCATAAAATATAAGATGTGGTTGTACCATTCACAGTCATCTAGGTGAGGAGAAACCCACAATTTATCACTACCTTTTCCCTCTGAAAATTAAATATTTTCTGCATTTATACTCACCAAATTTATCTCAAGCAACTTACAATTTTCTTCTACAAGGAGCTTGGCAAGGCCTTGACCTTTCACAAGTTTTGTTGGCTTGATCTCAACATCAAATTCAATTAACTTTTCTATCCACTTACTCCTTTTTCCATCTATGTCAGGTTGTAATAGCACATCTTTAACCGAGCTTGAAGGTACATAAGCTATTACCTTGACTTGAAGAATGTAAACTTTGAAGGCTTTTAATGACTTGATGAGTGCATATGCTTGTTTTTCCAATGGTTCATACTTCAAGTTAGCATCTCTCAAGACTTTACTAAAGAAAGTGATTGGTTGCTCCTAATCATCAACATTTCTTTACAATAGTACAGTTGCAATTGTATCTTTTGAAGCAAATGAAAAGATATAAAAATCCTTGTCAAAGTCAGGACTCATTAAAACAGGGGCTGTCACAATGGCTTCTTTGATAGAATTGAAAGAGTGTTTATATTCTTCATCATGTTCATTTTCCAAATCAATCTGCAAACCCATCTATTACTGCAAGAAATCTAGTGAGTTCAACATCATCTTCAAAAACCTTCCAAAACTTTACATTATCAGTGAGTGATGGCCTATACTTTACTTGGATTTCGTAATTCAATTTAGGGGGTAGAGGAGGTGTAAAAGCACAGGCTGATACAGCTAATGAATCATCCAATTCATTCATAGCTCTGGGTATATATGAAATCTTGAAATCTGTAAAAGTATGAATCACTATCAAAACTTCATCCCTATAGGCTTTCAGCCTAACATGTTTGTCCTGGAAGGATTTGTTTACTTGCTGAATGATTAAGTCTGCATCTCCAAATACCTGTAGTCTCTGAATCTTCATCTCTTTGGCTGCATTTAATCCCACGAGCAATGCCTCATACTCTGCAATGTTGTTAGTCACTTTAAAATCAAGTTTAAAGGACAAGTGAGTAGTTTTCTTTGAAGGAGAAATGAATACCACCCCTGCTCCTGTTGATTCTTTAGTACAATTGACATCAAAGAACATGGTCCAAAGGTCATCTTCTGCTACTTTTGTGGGATGAATTGCAGGCTTCCTAAGCAACAATGAATCTGGTAATGAATCATCAATCTGTAATATGCAAGATCCCATACCTATGTCAACTGAGTAAATAGGATGATTGGCTGGATTTTGTTCATCACTGATGACGTATGCAAGTTGCGACTCCCTGTATAGTCTTTTGTTTACTCCTCCAAAAACAGGGATAGTAGCATATGAGAGATCCATTTGAAGAGTTCCCCCTAACCTCTTCATCCATGATCTTGATAACAAACATCCAAATTTAGGCGGGATCTCTGCTACCACTACATCCATAACCATAGTTTTCATAGATGCCTACGTCAAAGTTATAACCAAGTCCTTGATCATTCCAAGACATTTAACTTTTCGAGAGTCAAATGAGAAAAGATCATGGTAAGACTTGGTAATCTCTAATCCAAGCTCATCCATAACCGCCTTTGGCATTAAGTTGTGAGAGGATCCAGAGTCTAACAGGAAGTTATGTAATGTTTTGTCATGAATGTTCAGAGAGATATAAAAAGGTGGACAGATTTCATCTCTATCTTCTATCATTTGGCTTAAAACAATGGTTGGCTTGTCATCATATATATTAAGAATATCAGCAGAGGGGGATATGAACTTGGGGTCAAGAGTTTTGAGGATATGTTTTTTGAATGTTTCATTCTTCATTAACTCAACCAAAGGGATGGGGATTTTAATTTTTTGTATTTCAGCCTCAAAATTGAAAGAATAAGAGGTTTTATCAGAAAATTTAACCTCATTTGAAGGAGCTTTCAAAACACTTTGTTGGTCATTAGGGGTCTGATTTTTCTGAATTTGTTGCTTGGCAGGGACAGCGATCTTCTTTGGAGGAGTAGGTTTGTTTTCCTTTGAAGAGGTTGTTTGTTGATTTTCTAGTATCTGATCCTTTTGCTTGACAGGGGCAACAATCTTCTTAGGAGAAGCTGGTGCATTCTGTTGGGCAGTATTTGACTTAGATCTCAGATTATATATGTTCTTCTCTTCCATTTGAAAAAGACCATTATCAGCAGAATTTTCATATATCTATTCGATCATTAATGCCTCTTCATAGTCATGTTGTGTCAAATAAGATTTCCCTATATCATCCCCAACGCAGTGAATATTATCCTCTCAGTCTTCTTGATAATCGCCTTCATCTTCATCTATCACAGCATTTTGAAGAGGAGCCTTTATCCTCTGATCCTCAGTAGGATTTCTCTCTCTCTCTGCAAAATCTACATTGGTTGATTATTTCTTTTGAAGTTGTTTGGATTTTGATTGGGGTTTTTGTTTGCATAATCATAAGTACCCCTTCCCTTGATAGGCTACTTGTTTTCAATTTTGATTTTAGATATCTCAGAGGTTAAAGACTATAACATTTTATCCATCTTGTCTAATTTTGGATTAGTATTGGATGAAGAGGAAGCTTCGTCTCTAGGATTTGTTCTATCAGTGTTTCCCTTCAACTTATGAGCAGCCAACATATTTGATTCCACTTCAAGGGCATAATCTTGCATCAGAGGTAGTGTAGGTGACCTCCTTTCTCTCAACAAAAAATAGAATTCTGAATCAAATGAATTGGCATATGTGATTTTGGTAGAGGCATCTGAAGGCTTTATCTCAGCTGGTATTTTACTATACATTCTATTGAACCTTTTAGTGAAATCAGAGATTGTTTCGCCATTTTGTTTACTTAGATTTCCAAATTCAGTAATATAGTACAAAAAATCTCTTCTATCACCCCAATGTTTTAAAAAAACATCATTCAATTGCTCTATGCTAGCTATTGAACCAACAGGAAGTTCTTTGAACCACTTCCTAGCATGGACATCTAAACTTTGGATAAAAACTTAGGTCCAAACATCTTCTTCGTCAATGTTAAGGTTTTCTGCATAATTGTAAAAGGCCTCTATATGTTCTTCAGCAGTCACATCGCCTTCACCTGTGAATTTGGGCATGTACTTCTAATAGTCTCTCATCTGCATGGTTGATACTAGATTTGGTAATATTAGTGGCGCATACCTAGCAGCTAGGATTTGTTGTATCTTGGTCAAAGGAAGAGGTGCAGCCATAATGATTATGGGTGAGAGAGGTAATAGTCATTTCTCCGATTCCTTAGCACTGGGGGAATTTAATTTTAAAGAAGGGGAATTTTCTAATGGGATAGAAGTCTGATATGAGGCTCTATCAAAATTTTCAAGTTGTTCAACCAATGTTTCTTCACCTTTAGTAGTCAACTCTTGAAGAAGTTGTTCTACAGCAAGGAGGCTAGTGTGAATGTTTATATGATCTTCTTCCTGTTGTGAATGAAAGGAATCAAGAGTGGAAGAAATGTGATTTCTTTCTAGGGTCTTAGATGACTCTTCAACAAAATTTGAGTCTATCACTTCTTCAGCAATGACATTTTCCTGTTGATAAGAAATAATTGATTCTTCTACAGTGGTTACAATTGATTTTTCATTGACAATATTAGTGGAAGAAGATTCAATGTTTTCTGTAGTAGATTTCTTAGAACTAAAAAGAGGATTACCTTCAGTGCCTAATTTTGAAGTTTGACCTTGGAATGATCTTCCTCTTTTGAGAATTAGTTCTGGGTTGGGCACTGGTGTGACAGGTGATTCTTGTGGATTCGCCCTGGTACTGATCCTCTTTGGAGCCAGGATGAACTTGTGGAATCCCCAGATAGATAATTACAACCAATGTAATGTCTAATCTTTGTCTATCATCAAATATCAGCTCTGTATCATATCCCAGGAAAGATGAGCTTCAGTCTCATCCCCGACAATAGCGCCAATTTGTTATCGTTCTAAGAAACTCTTTGAGGTTGTAGGTCAAAGATGCTTGGTAACTTTGAAGAAAACTTTTTTTTGTGTTTTTATGTATGTGTGGATCAATGGGATAACTCAATTACAATATGGCACTCAGAAAGAAAAATGAAAATCAAATAAACCAGTGCTCTCAAGGATTGATGATCAGATGATAGCTTTAAATGGGTGAGAAAACAATGTTCATAAACCAAATACAAAGTGTAGGGTTTAATAAACAATGATAAGCAACTTAACATCAAGTTATGATCTAACCAATGAAATAACCATCATTTTGTAGCTAAAACAACTTAATAGAAAGTACAGAAGGAAAATGAGAAACTGACATCAATAGAGAGAGAAAATTGTGATTTGTATTATAATACTAAAAGTTTGTTTACAACATAATATAGTCTTTTATCCAAAATCAAACCCTTGGTATATGAAAAAGATAGGCATTTATATCCTTTACAGCAAGTCTTGGATACTGGAAAACTGGATCTGGATTTCTAAATATAGAAAGCAAAAAAATAATTGAATACAATAGGACAATAAAGAACTAATTCTTAGGAAACAAACTGTCTTCATAGTTGGTCTTTGACATCTGGTCTTCAGCATTTATATGTCCTTGATGTGTCATGGAGGAAAAGACACATGTCTTCAGTGGCTGGAAATCTTTCAACAACTGTGAACAAAACTTTGGTTGACCAATTAAGCATTCACCTCCAAAATCTTCACAAATCTTTGAAACCGAATATTTCTTGATTTGGTGATTAATCTTTTGATACTGTCTTATCCTTTAAATCACTCCAAAATCACTTTGTTCGAGCTCAACTCTTCAAAATTTTCATTCTGCAGTTTCACCAGTTATTTTGCCTTAGGATTTGCTAATTAGCTGATGAAAGATTTGCTTTTCAATAGCTAATTGGTTATAATTTTTCCTTTTGTGCTGGTGAAAGATCTGTTTTGATCAAAAAGGAAACCTTTCATATTCAAAATTGTGGTTCCATCAAAAATCAAATTTCATTTGATTTCTCTCCCTGCAAATTTATAGTAACCTGGGCCAGCACCTGTAAATCTGGGTGTGTGTTAGTTTTTTCCTTCAATTATTTTATTTTCCTCTTCAGGCGCTTAGCTAACCACCATAAGCTATTATAATCCTTCATGATATTTTTCTTTTTCTTCTTGTCTTTAATGCTTTCACATGCTAGCTTCTCAAAAGTTGCACTTGTCTTTGCAAAATTCTCTGATAAAGCTTTATATCTTGCCTTTATCACCCTTTCTAGAACCTCATGTTGTGCTATTACCTCTTTCAGCTCCTTAATCTTTTGTGATTTTGATTTCTTATTTCTTGAGGTTTCACCTTCATCTTTGGGAGTATAAGCTTCACAATCCTGTGCAGTTTCCATGGAGTGTTCTAGACTTTTGATGGCTAGACTTTCATCTTCCTTTTCTGGTTCTGTGTCTGAATCTATGTATGGCAGATTTAGAGAATTTATCTTTTTCACTATGGATTGCTCTGAGTTTATTTCAAAATCTAGTTTCCTTTTAGCTTTCTTGGGATTTATGCTAGAATTTTTGTCTTCTGGTGGCATTGGGAGAGCTCTCCTCCTCCTTGAGCTACTCTGAGGAGTTGACTACTTCTTGCCTACTTTCTTCTTCTCATTTATAGGTTGAGTTTGGGTCTCAAAACCTTCCCAGAAGAGAAAGTGCTACCAAGTTCTTTCTCTTCGTTTCAGTTCTTCTAAGATGATCATTTTAATGAGGCCATAATGAAAAAGGGCATTTGTTATGCTAAAAGTTTCGGCTCTGATCTTATTACACACCTTAGTTAGACTCTTATGAAGAAAGAAAGGCAAATTTAGAAGGACCTTCCCTGTGAAGTGATCTAGAAGTCTAAAATGATATAACATTAACTTGTCATACCTGCCCTCTGAGGTTAAGTATAATTGAATGCCTTTGAACAAATCTTGCCATTCATCTTCAAGGTAAGAAACAGGGATGCTTTTCTTCGAGGTTATGCTTCGGAATTCTATCTTGAGGTATACCCTAAAATCCAACTTCTTGGTCATTGTTGTTTTAAACTATTGAACAAGATAAGTCAACTGAGAGGGGGCGGGTGAATCAGTTGTATAAAATTTCTTTCATTTTATAAGATTACTTATTAATCAATAAATCATGTCTTTAACATTTAACTTGCAGTAATACATTTAACCAATAAATATACAATCACATCAATGAAACAGTGACAGAGTGATTTTTCATGAGGAAACTGAAAAGGGAAAAACCTCTTCTTCTTATGAATGAAAGGAAAAATCCAACTCCTCTTTACATTCTTATTTTATCTAAGCTATAACCCAGATGAGGCTACTACCTCTACTTCATCAGCACCTACTGAATGGAAGCTACAACTCCCATATGTACAAGCACCAACTTGTACAGGAGACTTTTATAGTCTCCCCTTGCTCCTCCCTACCACTCTGGAATCCTTCTTTGTCACTAAGAACCTACAAACCAACTCTTTATCTTCTCTGGAAAGAGATTCATCATTCAATTCCTCTCTGTTTATATAATCATATCAAAATCCATTCTTCTCCCCTTGATCTCTACTATATCTTCATCATTTCTTCTCACTGTCCCTGTATGATTTTATTTTGGGTTTATATTCATTTACAGAAATGAATTTTACCTTAGAGCTACGGCTGTACCATTAATTCCATACGCACCCACCTTCATCTCACTCAATTTCACTTATTTCTACCCTGTACTTTCAAATCATACACTCGAACCCTTAGGCTTCGAAGATTCAGTTACAATAACTGAATAACTACCTTACAGTGATTATTATTGGTCAAGGCATCAAGACGAAGAATATCCACATGATCAGTTTAAACATTTAACCAACATCGTTCGATGAACATACATCTGTTTTAATTTTTCAACACGGAATAACCCTTGAGCACTTTGGCAAACCACTTGTGCCAACCCATATGTCCATTGGCCGTGACCATAGATTAATCAAAATAAATTTTGCATTTCGGCAATTCGCCAATCCTGTGGTGAAGTGTTTCAACACTCCAACTCTCAGTATCTGAAATCTGCACCAAAAGGTGTTTTTTGCATTTCAGCATTCCGGCATTTTGGCATTCCTGTGGTGAAGTGTTTCGACACTTCCAATTCCCGGTATCCAAAACTCTAAAATGGAGTCAGTGTTGATGTGTCTGTTTCAAGATTTCAGGGTTCGATACTTCAAAGGTTAATGTACCTTTGATCTCTAATTTCCTGGTCTGCAAAACTCTGAAATGGAGTCTTTGTTGATGTGCCTATTTCAGGATTTCAGTGTTTCGCATTTCACAACTTCAGGACTCCTGTGATGAAGAATCTCGACTCTTGACTCCTCCAACTCTCGGTATCTGAAACTCTGAAATGTCGTGATTTCGCATTTCGCGATTTTATCATTCTTGTCGTGAGTTTCCTTGACACCTCCAACTCCCATAATCATGTGACGTGTGTTCCTTTCAATATTTTAGCATTCAGGACTTCGTGATGTTGGATTTTTTGCTTACCATGCAAAAATCCCGAAATAGAAACTCTCGGAGTGACGATCTCCGAAATTGATGATCTTTGAAATTGATCAAGTTGTGCCTGTGAAAACTGATCCACGATGCCTGTGCAAACTGACCAACAAAATCCCCCTTTGGCATTTGAAAGTTTGACATTAATGACAAAAACAAGTCATGTGCAAATTGTGCATGCTGCAATTCCTGCCAACAAACTCCCCCTTTGGCATTGATGGAAAACTTTAAATCTCTTCTCCCCCTTTTGACATCTATGGAAATGGAATCAACCATACTCCCCCTAATAAAAATAAAACCACTAGAAAATATGTATCATTTCAGTAGCAACTCCCCCTATCAATAATAGTCAATAAACCTGTGCAATCTGATTTTATAATGAAGCCCGTGCAATCTTTGAGAATGAAATGAAGTTATAGAGGGTAAACCCCCAACTAATAACTGAGACTTTCAAATTGCATTTTAGATAAAGGTTTAGTAAATACATCTGTTATCTGATCCTTTGTGCCAACATATTCCACTTTAATAACTTTAGACATAACCTACTCTCTTAGAAAATGAAATTTAATGGGAATGTTCTTTGTTTTGGAATGCATAACAGGATGTTTAGAAATACTAATTGCATTGGTATTATCACAGAAGATAGGTATAGGTTCATTATAATGAATATGTATATCTTCCAGCATTTGTTTCATCCATAGAACCTGAGTGCAACAAGTTGCAACTGCAATGTATTTTGCTTCAGCAGTAGACAGACACACTGCTAATTGTTTTTTACTTGACCAACTTACAAGACATCCTCCAAGAAAAAATGTTGCTCCACTAGTACTCTTCCTATCATCAACACAGCCTGCCCAATCAGCATCGATGAAAGCATATAAATCAAGTTGATTACCTGTAGGATACCACAAACCATACTCTGTTGTCCCCTTAAGATATCTGAAAATTCTTTTGACTGCAAGTAGATGAGAAGTTTTGGGTGAAGCCTGAAACCTGCCAACTTGACAAACTGCATGCATAATATCAGGTCTTGTAGTTGTAGCATAAATAAGACTACCAATCATAGATCTATATATTGTCTGATCAACATCTTTAGTATCATCAAACTTACTTAATTTACAGCCAGTAACCATGGGAGTGCCAACTGGTTTAGACTCTTCCATCTGAAATTTCTTAAGCATTTCATTGATATACTTGGTTTGAGAAATGGAAATACCTTTATCAGATTGAGTAATTTGCAAGCTTAAGAAAGACTTCATTTCTCCTAGCATGGACATCTCAAACTCTTTCTGCATACTTTCAGCAAACTATTTATTGAGCCTATTATCATCACTACCAAAAATTATATCATCTACATATATCTCAACAATGATCAGGCTATCATTTTCTTCTTTAATATATAGATTACTATCATTGTTACCTTTCCTGAATCCTTGCTACCTCAAGTAATTGTCAAGTCTAGAATACCAAGCCCTTGGTGCTTGCTTCATCACATACAATGCCTTTTTCAACCTATAAACATATTGTTTTGCTTCTTGTACTTGAAAACCATCTGGTTGTTCCATATATACTTCTTCCTCTAAATCACCATTCAAAAATGCAGACTTTACATCCATTTGGTAAAATTTAATGTGTTTAGAACTGGCATAAGCTAGAATCAGTCTAATGGATTCCATTCTTGCAACAGCAGCAAAAGTTTCTCCAAAATCTATTCCTTCTACTTGTGCATACCCTTTACAAACCAATCTAGCCTTGTTTCTAGTTATTTTACCTGCTTCATCCATCTTATTTCTGAAAACCCAT
>JZKD02S1770061.1:1192430-1221849 GCA_000966675.3 Picea glauca
ATCACATAAATGAAACAGTGACAGTGATTTTTCATGAGGAAACCCAAAAGGGAAAAACCTCTTCTTCTTATGAATGAAAGGAAAGCTCCAACTCCTCTTTACATTCTTATTTTATATAAGCTACAACCCAGATGAGGTTGCTACCTATGTTTCTTCAGCACCTACTGAATGGAAGCTACAACTCCCAGATGTACAAGCACCAACTTGTACAAGAGACTTTTACAGTCTCCCCTTGATCCTCCCTACCACCCTAGAGTCCTTCTTTGTCACTAAGAACCTTCAAAGAAACTCTTTATCTTCTCTGGAAAAAGATTCATCATTCAAGTCCTCTCTGTTCATATAATCATATCAAAATCCATTCTTCTCCCCTTGATCTCTGCTATATCTTCATCATTTCTTCTCACTGTCCCTGTATGATTTTATTTTGGTTTTATATTCATTTACAGAAATGAATTTTACCTTAGAGCTACAGTTGTACCATTAATTCCATACACACCCACCTTCATCTCACTCAATTTCACTTATTTCTACCATGTACTTTCAGAGCGTACACTCGAACCCTCAGGATTCGAAGATTCAGTTACAATAACTGAATAACTACCTTACATTGATTATTATTGGTCAAGGCATCAAGACGAATAATATCCACATGATCAGTTTAAACATTTAACCAGCATCATTCGATGAACATACATCTTTTTTAATTTTTCAACACGGAATAACCCTTGAGCGCTTTGGAAAACCACTTGTGCTAACCCATATGTCCATTGGTCGTGACCACAGGTTAATCGAAATGCATTTCGCATTTCTCATTTCGGCAATCTGGCTATCCTGTGGTGAAGTGTTTCGACACTCCAACTCCTGGTATCCGAAACCTGCACCAAAAGGTGTTTTTCGCATTTCGGCATTCCGAAATTTCGGCATTCCTATGGTGAAGTGTTTCGACACTTCTAATTCTCGATATTTGAAACTCTGAAATGGAGTCAGTGTCAATGTGCCTGTTTCAGGATTTCAGGGTTCGATACTTCAAAGGTTAAAGTTCCTTTGATATCTGATTTCCCAGTCTACAAAACTCCAAAATGGAGTCGTTGTTGATGTGCCTATTTTGGGATTTCAGTGTTTCGCATTTCGCAACTTCGGGACTCCTGTGATGAAGAGTCTTGACTCTTGACTCCTCCAACTCTCGATATCCGAAACTCTGAAATGTCGTGATTTCGCATTTCATGATTTCATCATTCTTGTCGTGAGTTTCCTTGACGCCTCCAACTCCCGGAATCATGTGACGTGTGTTCCTCTGGGTATTTCGGCATTCAGGACTTCGTGATGTTGGATTTTTTGCTTACCATGCAAAAATACCAAAATAGAAACTCCCGGAATCCTGAAATAGAAACTCTCGGAGTGACGATCTCCGAAATTGACAATCTATGAAATTCAAGTTGTGCCTGTGCAAACTGATCCACGGTGCCTGTGCAAACTGACCAACAAACTCCCCCTTTGGCATTTTAAAGTTTGACATTAATGAAAAAAACAAGTCATGTGCAAACTGTGCAAGCTGCAATTCCTGCCAACATAAACCAACTTTGGCCTGTTTTGGGTAAGCCAGTTGTTGAAGCGATGGCAGCTTCATCAACTATCATTTCCAGAGATCCCACTATAGATTTCTTTCCATCGTATGACTTTGCAAAAATCTCTGTTGTTTCCTGGTGATAACCTTCCTGTAACCTTTCCACATATGTCATACAACCTGCGTCTGAGAATCACTTCTGCACCTCTGGATAAGACTACAAAAAGGATAAATTATCTAACTCCTTCCTCAAAAGTAACCCTCCTTGCTTCCTCTCCATATGCAACTTAATCATCGGTTGATTTTCACACATTTGACACAATAATATTCTTAATAAGGAAAAGGCTGGCACTAGTGAAAATGACCATGTGTTTTCAATTGAAAAATAAAACCTCATAATAGAAATTTTGAACACCGCAAGTTCAAAATAATAAATGGTGATTTGATGTCGCCGGATGGCTGGTACTTTGTCCTCTATCTCCAGTGATGATTGAGAGTTCGTCACCTCAAACCCTCCTCTTTTTGTCGCACAAAATATGTGAGCACGATCTGTCATGATGTCCTGCTAAAACGTGATGAAATGGTGTCATCATTTATTTGCTTCCATTAGCTTGCCATGATGGTTGTATGACCTGTGTCCGGCATGTCCTTTTTGGATTTCTGGAGTCATGGAGGAAAATCCATGTTAGCACTTTCACCGGCTTGCTTGTTGCGGGGAGTACACTTTAACCATTGAAACCTAAGGCTTTCACCAGCTAACTTCAACTTCAAAACAGATGTTAGCTGTTGAAAAGATTTTCCTTAAATTTTTGAAAAGACCTTTAAGGATCGATTTATTTCTAGGATAAAATCTTAAATCCTATGTTTTTACACTTTTAAATTCTAAAAATTTACATATAACCCTATTTTATGACCATGCTATCACCTACGAAAATGGAACAAATTGACTGATTCATTTTGGGAGATAACAGTTACTTCTTGTCATGGTATGGTGTATGCTTGAGGCATACTTGGTATGGTTGGTTTGGTATCTGGATATGGTATAACTTGGTTTCTTGGTAGAGATAGGAGCATTGTTATATTTGGTTCATCACATGACATGGTTCTTATAGTTCTTATATTTGAGTTGATAGTATATGGTTGAGGCATATTCATGTTGTACGGTGGCATATGCATGAGGGGCATGCATTGGTTCTTTGAGATACTTCAATGATGATATGGTATAGATCTGCATATGGTTGATGGTATGGTATATGGTACAGGTTACACATGTTTGATGTTGTATTTCATGATTCACTATTCTTTATTGATGTATCTTTGGTTCATGATTGATGCATGAGATAGTATGTATGTTGCTATACATTTGATGCATGGTATGGTACAGGAATTAGTTGGTTGATGAGCATATACAAGTTTATGAAACAGTGACAATGACAGAGTGGAAGTGATAGAGATAGAGTGACAATGACAAAGACAGAGTGACAGAGATAGTGGCAGTGACATTGGCAGAGTTTGTGATAGTGATAGGTGATCTACACTTATACTTCATGGTGGTTGGAAGGGGAAAGGATAGGTGGTTGTAGCCACCTTCTGGTTGGAGTTGTAGAACTTAGGGGGTTGTAGTCTCCTTCTGGTTGGAGCCACATAATTCAGGGAGTTGCAACTTCCTTCAGGTTGGAGTCTGAGAATAGGGAGTTGGAGCCTCCTTCCAGTTGTAGCTGGAAAATCAAGAAGTTGGTGCTTCCAATGAATGTATTCTTTTGATATATAAGAAAATCATTATGTGTTTTTCTCCCATTTTTTTTCCACTTAAATTATGGTGTATTGTGTATCTATTGTGATGTGATTTTGTTTATGATTATATCGTTGATGATATATTGAATGCTAATGATAAACTGTTGAATGTTTTTGAAGAATGTATTGTGGTTAAAAGTACTAAAATTTCTCATTACTAATTCACTCCCCCCCTCCCCTTCTTAGTAATCCAACAATTGGTATTAGAGCAAGTCCTTTAAAAAGAAGTCAAACCACTGGAAGGAGATCATGGATCATGTTAGGATTGGGGTACCACAGTTTGATGGTGAGAACTATGCTTTCTAGAGTAGAAGAATAAAACATTATATTCCAGCACAATGATTCAAAATTTATAGATCAATAGTCGATGGATACAAAGCACCTGCTACTCCCTTGATAGATAGAGAGGGAAATAATCTCGAAGAAAATGATTCAAGGAATAGACATGCCATCAAGAATGGTGTGACTCAAGAAATACATACCAATATTATGCACGATGATTCCACAAACGAAATTTGGGATAAACTGAAGGCTATCTATGAAGGATATACACAATTTAAGGAAGCTAAAATTCATATTTTCAGATCCAAGTTCAAACAATTGAAGATGAATGAAGATGAAAACATAGAAGCCTACTTTATATGAGTAGATGAGATAGTAAACAATATCACATGTTTGGGAGACGAGATAAAAGGAACATATCATTGTTAAAAAGGAATTAATATCTCTACCAATGATATTTTATTCAAAAATTTCATCTCTAGAAGAAAGAGTGGACCTAGCCACAATGACCATGGATGAGTTGCATGGGATACTCACAGCTTATGAGATGAGGAAAAAGTAGGAAAATCCAGTCATGAAGGAAGCAACATTCAAGGAGTCCAATAAGATGAAGAATAAAGATAAACAAAATCCATGTCAGATTGTAGTTGCAACGATGATTCAGAGGAAGATAAAGAGGTGGCTAACTTCGTCAGAAGGATGAAAAGAGGAAATGAAAAATAAAAGGGTATGATTTCATTGAAATGTTTTAATTGTGATGGTGTTGGTCATTTTGCTAATAAATGTCCCTATAAGAAAAATAAAGGTAATGAAGAAGATGACTCTAAAAAGAAAAATCAAATCCAAAAGGGGAGAAGAAACAAAAATATTTTTTTCAAGAAAAGTCTCTACACCAAGGAAGACGGTTCCTCATCAGAAGAAAATGAATTCAGTGACAGTGATACATAAAGGGTATTATTCATGGAAATAGAATAATCTGAGGAAGAACGTTCCGAAGAAGAATGTGAAGAGGTAGAAGTCGATTATAGGAAATAATTGATATGTGCCATAGAATCTCTAAAGAAGAAAAAGAAGAAAAACAAATCACTCCAGGAAGAACTAACTAAGAAAGAAGAATCTCAGGACTCGAAAGAAGTTGAGCAGACAATAATGAAGATAAAAATCCAGGAAGAAGAAAACAAGAGAATTAAAGGAGAACTCATATGGAAGTTAGAAGAAAGAAACATGACCATTGAAGGCTTGGAAATTGAGATAGTCTCTCTAAGAAAATATCTTCAAAATAAGGACATGCAAAAAAATAACACCATGATATTGGAAAATATCATTAATAGTCAAAGACCTTACTATGACATATCCGGATTGGTATACAATCAGATGCAAACAAAGAAAGGTTCAATCTCCAAAACAACAGATCAAGAAGCTATGCAGAAGCCATCATAGGTCCCTCAAAAGAAGAATAAAGGAAGACTCAAGGGGAAGATTACAGAGACACTACACCACATAGAATATTCATAAGTTAGTATCAACAACATCCAACTATAGAAAGACCTCAAGAATAAGAAGGATTCAAAAGAGCAGCACCATTCAGAAGATCTTCTACTCCCAAGTGTCAAAACTATTTTTATTGGTTCATGTTATTCATGTTATAATTTTGGGCATAAAGATGTGAATTATATAGCCAATACCAAGAACAGAAGCAACAATGAGGGCTATACAAGAAATAGTTATCCAATAATATCTCATGAAGAATAGAATAGAATCTACAACAGATTTGGATCATTAAGTAATGAGGTAGAATGCTAAAAGTGCAACAAATTTGGACATATGTTTAGAGATTGCAGACTCGTTGTTCCTCCAAGGGAACCAAAGAAGAATATCAACAGTCATAAGCAGGAACCACGAAGTATATAGATAAGAAAGAAGGATCAATTCAACATTGAAGAATGCAATCTTGCTCTACAAGCTCAACACAAGAAATGTGGATGGCATGTTGACAGTGGATGCCCAAAGCATATGACAGGTGATAAAGACAAGTTTCTGACATTGAAGAAAGAAATAGATGGATCAGTTTCATTTGGGAATGAAAAATTAGCCAGGATTATTAGAAAGGGCACAATCAAGATCAGAAGTAAGGATGCCACGGAAGAAAATGTTTTACTAGTCGAACACATGAAACACAATATGCTAAGTGTAATTCAAATGTGTGATCACGGAAACATACTTATGTTTGATTTAAAGAAGTGAAAAATAAGGAAAGCAGAATCAGGGAAGTTGGTAGCTACAATTGTAATAACTCCAAGCGACATATATGTTATAAATGAAATATGAAAGGAAATATGTTTCTTAGGAAAGGATGATGAAATTTGTCTCTAGCACAAAATAATGGGTCACATAAATTTTAATAATTTTGTCAAAGTCGGCAAAAAGGAAGTAGTAAGAGAAATGCATGAGATATCAAAGCCAACAAACATTATATGCAAGAATTTTCTATAGGGAAAATAGACTAAGACAAATTTTAAGTGAAAGGAATAATCCACAACAAAACCACTAGAGATTGTACATACTAATCTAGTTGGACCGACAAGAACAAAAGGATTGAAAGATGAACAATACTTCATGCTACTAGTTGATCACTACACAAGAATGACTATAGTTTCCTTTCTAAATAAGAAGTCAGAGGCATTCAAAAACTTCAATACTTACAAAGAGATGGTTGAAAGTGATACATAGTTGAAAATCAAGTGTTTGAGATTAGGCAATGGAGAATAATTTACATCAAAGGAGTTCATGGAATTATACAGAGAGAATGGGATAAAGAGGCAATTCTCAATAGCCAGGACACCTCAACAAAATGGAGTTGTTGAAAGGAAGAAAAAAACAAGTACAAGAAATGGCAAGAACCATGTTAATGGATTCCAAGTTGACAGATGTATTTTGGGTACAAGCAGTGCATACCGAAGTTCAGATTCAGAAAAGTGGGATGCTTAGAAATAATAGTGATAAGACTCCATACTAACTATGGAAAGGAAGACCAACAAATGTGAATCACTTCAAAATTTTCAGAAGAAAATGATACATCAAAAGAGAAGATGGAAGAATTGGAAAATTTGATTCTCGATTTGATAAAGGCATATTGGTTGGGTACTCACACAAAATGAAAGCATACAAATGCTTCAATATAAGACTCAACAGAATAGGAGAAAGCATCAATGTGACGATTGATGAGACAAATGGATGAAAGATAAAAGAAAGTACAAAACATTTAGTGGAATGGGATCACAAAGAATATTTGAAAGAAGAAGAAGTAGATGAAGAATCAAATGAAGAAGAAGAAGAGCATCCAGAAGTAGAGAAAGAACAACAGGATCTTCAAGTACCTCCAAAGACACCCATCATATGAGTGAAAAAATATCATCCATTAGAACAGATTATTGGAAATAAAGATGCAGGAGTTGAAACCATAAGAAGAATACACTCACTAGAACAAAAACATCTGGCACTACTATCGACTATTGAGCCAAGCAGTTTTGAAGAAGCTAGCAAGGATGAATTTTGGATCAAAGCTATGGATGAAGAGTTAGACTAGATAGAAAAGAATGACACTTGGGAACTGGTTCCAAGGCTGGAGAACAATAATGTAATCGATACAAAGTGGATCTTTAGGAACAAATTGAACGAGGATGGATAGGTTACCAGGAACAAACCAATATTGGTATGCAAAGGATACTCTCAAGTTGAAGGTATAGATTTTGAAGAAACATTTTCCCCAGTTGCTAGAATGGAAGCAATCAGACTGATCCTTGCTTGTGCATGTTCCAAAAATATTAAACTATATCAGATGGATGTGAAATCATAATTCCTAAGCAGATATCTAGAGGAATAAGTCTACATTGAGCATCCATAAGGACTTCAGCTTCCAAAGAAGGAAAATTATGTTTGCAGGTTAAAGAAGGCCTTATATGGTCTCAAGCAGGCCCAGAGAGAATGGTATTCAAGATTGGATAGATACCTACAGCACCAAGGGTTCAAGAAAGGAAATGCAGATAATAATATCTACATAAAGGTAAATCAAGATAGAATCTGGATAATTGAAGTTTATGTTGATGATATTATCTTCACAAGTGATGATGACACGATGAGTCAGAAATTTGCCAAAGACATGAAAAATGAATTTGAGATGTCTTTGCTTGGAGATTTGTCTTTCTTTTTTGGTCTTTAGATATATCATAGAAACAAAGGTATCTTTATCTCTCAAACCAAGTATATCATAGAAATGTTGAAAATTTTGGAATGACATATTGCAAACCAAACAGTACTCCTATGCAGACCAGTTGTAAGCTAAGTAATGATGATGATTCTAAGGATGTAGATCAGAGACAGTACAGATCAATGATTGGAATTTTACTCTATGTGACAGCTTCTATACCAGATGTGATGCAAGAAGTTGGATAGTTTGCAAGGTTTCAAGAAGCACCAAAGGAATCACATGGTATGGAAGTAAAGAGGATATTCAGATATCTCAAAGGTACAGAAGAGTTTGGATTATGGTATCCAAAATGGAAGGATCTATAACTTGTCACCTACATAGATGCAGATTGGGTAGGTTGTATTGATGAAAGAAGAAGTACAAGTAGAGCAGTATTTTACATGGGACAGTGTATGGTATCATGGTTAAGAAAGAAACAGTCATCACTATCTTTGTCTACAGCAGAAGCATAATACATTGCAACAACATCTTGTTGTACTCAAGTTTTTTGGATGAAGAAGACATTACAGGATATACAAGTAAAGTGTGATGAGCCCATTACAATACTTTGTGACAACACCAACACAATCATTATATCCAAGAATATAGTGATGCATTCTAAGTCGAAGCACATTCCAATCAAGTATCATTTTCTACGAGAATAGGATACGGAGAAGAACATCAAGCTAGAGTATGTTGGGACAAAAGACAAGATTGCAGATATTTTCACTGAACCACTTGCAAGGGAAAATTTTTACTATATTTGACAGAATCTTGGAATAGTTTCTTCCCCACAGTGATCCACACTACATCAAACTTAACCTCATGGTTAGGGAGATGTGTAATTCCACGTGGTTCCTCATGGTTAGGGAGATATGGCCCTGTAAATTTGGAAGCCCCGAAGAGTGGTCAAGAAGCCCCTAGTTGGTTACAAGTCTTGGTCAAAGGGTGAACTAGTGGTTGCAAAAATAAATCCCTAAAGTAAGGACAAATATCACTATGAAAAATTATATAAACACGTCAAGGAGTCGCTCATAATCACATTCACACACTCATTCATTGATTATATATATTGTGAACTAGTGACATTTTTCTAAGGTTGTGATGACATTTTTCTGAGGTAGCAAAGGAGGGTCAAAGGTGAAAGTCTCGGGGTTGAATCAAACCCTATTTTTTGACGTATACGTGAGTTGCATGTCAGCAGGGCGCGAATGTATGTGGGTTGTAGTGGAGGAAAGCATGGATATCCACGATCTGCAAAAGAGAAATTCGTGTATATGTGAAAATCTTATGGAAGTTTGAATATATGTTGGTACCAGGTCCCTAAAGGTCTGAAGGAATTCTATAGGTCAACATCTCAGAGTTTTAGGTCAGCTACAGAGGTATTGGTATGGTTGTATACTTGTTTTGATGGTTACTTCTTGTCATGATATGGTGTATGCTTGAGGCATACTTCGTATGGTTGGTTTGGTATCTGGATATGGTACATCTTGGTTACTTGTTAGAGTGAGGAGCACTCTTATATTTGGTTCAACACATGACATGGTTCTTATAGTTATTATCTTTGAGTTGATTGTATATGGTTGAGGCATATTCATGTTGTATGGTGGCATATGCATGAGGGGAATGCATTGGTTCTTTGAGATACTTTATTGATGATATGGTACAAATCTACATATGGTTGATGGTATGGTATGCGGTACAGATTACACATGGTTGATGCTCTATTTCATGATTCACTATTATTTATTGATGTATCTTTGGTTCATGATTGATGCATGAGATAGTATGTATCTTGGTATACATTTGATGCATGGTATGGTACAAGTGTTAGTTGGTTGATGAGAAGATACAGGTCGATGAGACAGTGACAGTGAGAGAGTGACTATGACAGAGATAGAGTGACAGTGACAGAGACAAAGTGATAGTGACAGAGATAGAGTGACAAAGATCGTGGCAGTGACAGTGGCATAGTTTGTGATAGAGACATTTGGTCTACATGTATACTTCAAGGTGGTTGGACGGGGCAAGGATAGGTGTTTGTAGCCACCTTCTGGTTGGAACCAGAGAAGTCAGGGGGTTGTAGCCTCCTTCTGGCTGGAGACAGATAATTCATGGAGTTGTAGCTTCCTTCATATTGGAGCATGAGAATAAGGGGTTGGAGCCTCCTTCTAGTTGTAGATGGAGAATCGAAAAGTTGGTGCTTCCAATGAATGCATTATTTTGATATATAAGAAAATAATTCCATGGTTTTATCCCATTTGGGTTTCCACATAAATTATGGTGTACTATGTATCTATTGTGATGTGATGTTGTTTATGATTACACTGCTAATGATATATTAAATGCTAATGATAAACTGTTGAATATTGTTGAAGAATATATTGTGGTTAAAAGTACTAAGATTTCTCATTACCGACTCACCCACCCTCTCAGTAATCCAATAATAAGAATGCAAACCTATTTTATGTCACTTGGGTATGATGTTTGGAGTGCAGTGGAGAATGGTTATATAGCTCCAAAAACTCCACCAATTGATATAGTTTGAAAGAGGCTCGATAACAATAATTCGAGGTCCAATAATGCTATTTGTTTTGGCTTGGAAAAATTAGTGTATACCAAAGTCATGCATTGTGCCTCAACAAAAGAGATGTGGGACAAATTGCAGAACATTTATGAAGGAGATGTGAAGGTCAAGAGAGAAAACTTACAAATTCATAGAAGACAATTTGAGACTCTCAAGATGAATGAAGAATATAGTATTGTAGCCTATTTTATTTATGTGGATGATATTTTCAAATCGATCAGAGGATTAGGAGAAGAGATTGAAGGAACCATTATTGTGCAAAATGTTCTTAGGTCACTTCCCTCAAGATTTAATCCCAAGATATCTACTATTAAAGAAATGAAGGACCTAGAGAAGCTGACAATGGATGATTTGCATGGAATCCTCATTGTATATGAAATGAGGATAGAACATGATAATATAGTAATGAAATCAAGGAAGGAAGAATCTTTCAAGGCACTGAAGAAGGTAAAGATAGAAAAATGCAATACAAGTTATTGCTCAGATAGTGAACTGGATGAGGAAGTCAACCTTGTCAGGAAGATCAAAGGCAGATACAAAGGTAAGCTTCCCTTCAAGTGTTTTAATTGTGGAAAATTAGGACACTTTTCCCATAAATTCCCATATGCAAAAAATGGAAAAAGTAATGTGAAAGAATATTCTAGTTTCAAGAAGTACAACGAAGGGAAGACTGAAAAGAAGAAAAAGTTCTACAAACTAAAAAAGAATATATATACCAATGAAGACAATAGTTATTCAAATGATAGTGATAGTGAAATGCATGAAATTCTCTTTATGGGTCTAGAAACACAAATAGATGGATACATAGATTCAACAGAAGAAGACAATCCCAATAAGGAGTTAGAAGTAGACCTTGAAGCAAAAGTATTTAGTTCCCTAGAAGAAATAAACATACTCGAAGAAAGGAATATAAATAATAAAAATGAACTAAAAAAATATAAAGAGAAGGAGTATGTTGTTGAAGAAATAGAAAAGACAATAGTTACCCTAAAATTACAAATAGAAGAGGGAAAGAAAATTGAAGAATTTTTAAAATCCCAACTAAAAGAGAAAGAAAATATCTGCAGTAGTCTAGATTCTGAAATAGTCTACCTGAAAAGGGAGTTGGAAAGATTACATACCGGCACAAAGTATGAGAAGATCTCCACAACCTTGAATGAAATCCTAAATCATCAAAGATAACCATTTGAAAAAATCGGTCTTGGCTACAATAAAGGAAATGAAACTACCAATGAAGAAACCTCAACCTATTCAAAATAGTCAAATGAAGAAAGAACCAAGAAGTATGTTGATACAATTAGAATCTTTATCAAAATTAAAGACAATAGGAAGGAGGAACTATATGTTCCATAGAAGAAAATTTCCCCTCACAAGGATGGAATCTGGAAGATTGTCCTATCAAGATGGAATCACTTAACCAGGTATCAAAACTCTTTATTTGGATATTGTAATTCTTGTAATGGATTTGGTCATAAAGCAATAGATTGTAGAACAAATGTAAGAAGCGGCCCTATGAGGAACAAAAAAAGAGATACCCATGAATACTCAAGAATAAGTTATAATTATTTTCCCCCTTTGTTGAACTATGACATCATATGTTATAACTACAATAATTTTGGGCATATAGCAAAATTCTGCAAAAGTAACTTCAAGGAAATTCAGGGAAAGGAAGGCCCAACAATCATGAAAAGAAATCAGGGACAAAGAAAATATAAATCTGTGTTTGTGCAAGCAATACTTCAAGCAAAAAAGACTAAATATAAGTGGGTTTTTTACAGTGGATGCTCTAGTCACATGAGAGGATATAGAACCAAGTTTATCACCCTAAAGAAAAATGAGTGAAGTGTTACCTTTGGAGACAATGGTAGATAAAAAATAATTGGAAAAGGCGCTCTCAGTCTTGACAATGGAAGAGATAAAGTTGAAAAGGTTTTGTGTGTTGAAAACTTGAAACATAATCTTCTTAATGTAAGCCAAATGTGTGATCAAGGGCATATTCTTACCTTTGACTCTCGAGAATGTGAGATCAGAAACACAAATTCAAGCAAGTTGGTTGCAAAAGCAATCAGGACCCCAAACAATTTATACATTAATGGAGAAAAATTCTTCATGGGGAAGATAGATGAAAGTTGGTTGTGGCATAAAAGAATGGGTCATGTGAACTTTGACAACTTGGTAAAAATCAGTACCAAACAAGTAGTAAGAGATATGCCAAAGATCACAAAAGCCACAAGTACTATTTGCAAACAATGTCAACATGGAAAATAGTCAAGGGTGAACTTTAAGACAAAGGAATATGCAACATCCAAGCCACTGGAACTTATGCATACAAATCTCTATGGAACAATAAGAACAAAAATCCTACAAGGAGAAATCTATTTTTTGTTTCTCATTGATGATTATACAATAATGACTTGGGTTTCCTTTCTCAAAAATAAATCTGAGGCATTTGAAAAATTTAAAACATTCAAAGATTTAGTTGAGAATGAGACTAATATGAAAATTAAATGTTTAAGATTAGATAATGGAGGTGAGTTCGCGTCTAATGAATTTGAATAATTCTGTGAAAAACATGGAATAAAAAGACAATATTCAACTGCTAGAACCCCTCAACAAAATGGTGTAGTTGAAAGGAAAAATAGACATGTACAAGAAATCGCCAGGACAATGTTTTTTTTTTTGTAAATAAAAGTGGATCCTTGTATTAATAACATCTATAAGCTATACAATTCCAAGTGTGAACCACATGTTATGCCACATAAGGGAAACCAAAACAGGTGGCTCTTAGATGTTGTGAGTTCGACACATCATCCTGTAAGCTAGAACTGTTTGAACAAAACTGCTTTAACAAAATTTTGCATCATATCTGCATAAAAAAAAATGTGTGAAAAATATTTGGGTGCCCTCTAAGACCAGCTATTAATAGGACTACTATGAACAAAACTGCATAAACAGTGTAGGGGAAAATTGTGTGTCCTTCAATTCTATTGCGATAGTAAACTAAGAAATTAATCCTGCAACTGGAATTAACGAAGAACAGTAACCTGGAGACTTCACTCCATTGTCAAGCTTGGTTGTCCATGGATGTTGTAGACCAGGGTGAACCGTTGGCCACATGTTGGGCATCGAGTTCGTGCAGCAGCATCCGCTAGTGTGTTGAACAGAATTTCCATTCTTTGGCCAAGGATGAGCTGAGAGTGCATCTGATCATCCTGTTTCTGCCTGATTTCAAAGATGAGTTGGAGGTGCGCCTCTGTGAGGCGATTTGCAAATTGTTGGGGCTTCTCCTCCTCCTTTTCCTCTCTAGTGACCTCTGTGGTCTTCTCATTGGCAGCCACTATGTTTTCCTCCACTTGCTAACTCAGGGGGATTTACTCCTCCACCATATAGCTACCATCTCCGTAATAGGGGTCCTATGGATTGAGTTTTTTGGGGGGGTAAGAGACTAGTAGCTAGAGGACTACGTGCACATGAAAGTGGTGTTTCCTCCTTAACCGATCTTCGACCATGGATCAAATGAGGGGTGGATGGAGGAATGTGCATGCACGAAGGTGATGTTTCCTCCTTCATCGAGTTGACACCATGGAGCTAGAGAGGGGTGGATGGAGGTGCCTCCTGTGACCTCTAGTTGGTGTGTCAAGGGCTTGTGAAATGGCCAATAAGATCCATTTGCAAGGGGGAGATTCAATTACATCTGGAGGGGGTGTTGTTGTAATGCGCGCCCCTCCTGGATTTCCCTCTTTCTTTGGGCATGTTGGGAAGAGTATGGAAGCAATGGGTTGTGGGTAGGGAGGTAGAGAAATGGTGTTGGGAAAAGTGGGAGAAGGAACTGGTGGAATTGCAGAGAGGGAGGTTTTGAGGGCCGAGCAAGTGTAGTAGGAAGACGGTATCAGAGCTAACACAATTGCAAGGGTAGGTTTTGAGAGTGCCTAAGAAAAATACACAGAGGGCATCAATGCAGAAGCGCTCAGAAGATTCGAAGAGCACTAACCAAGGCAGAAGGATAATGGAGGAATACACCAGGGAGAATGCTCGTTTATTGCTACACTCCCATGAGTTGACAGCCCCTCTAGCCATTGAAGTCGAGTTGACATCCAGCCTAGGCCCGGTATGCCTAGTTTGTCTTGTTCGCACAAACATTAACTTGACTTGTCTATCCAGGTGCACTACCATAACTTTCCTCATGGTGTGAGCCATGCGGTAGTTAATGGTTGTGGGCTGGTGGTCGGGGTTAATAACTCCCCTAGCTGCTTGGTTCCATGTGTCCTCGGACTCTGTCCAGTTGGAACCCCATCCAGGGGAAATCTCCAAGACAATGTTAAATGAAGCAAAAATTTTAGATATATTTTGGAGAGAAACAATTTACATTGATGTCTACATTCTAAATAGAGGGTAGATCAAATTCAATTGTAACAAGACCAGTTATGAATTATGTAAAGGTCAACTAGCATCTGTCAAACACTTCAGGATATTTGGAAGCAAGTGTTACATCAAATGAAATGATCAGGATATATGAAAGTTTGACTCAAGAAAAAATGAAGGAATTTTTCTTGGATATTCATCAAGAAGCAAAGCCTATAGATGTTAACACAAAATTGTGTAGAAAATTGTTGAAAGTGTTAATGTAAGAATAGATGAAGAAATACCACACAAGAACACAATGGAAGAAAAAAAAAGTGGTTACAAAAAAGAAGAAGAATATGAATATGAAGGATAAGAACAAAAAAAGGAATAAGAAACAAAACTTTAATATACACAAACACCATCAAGGTTTGTGCAGAATAATCATCCAGAAAAACTGATTCTCGGTGACAAAAATGTTACGAATCAGACTCAGAGGAAATTGGAAAATAGTTCTGAGAAAATGAATCTATTCTTACTTTCCAAAATAGATCCTAAGTGCTTTTAAGAAGTTATTCATGACCAACATTGGATAAATTCTATGGAAGAAGTGTTAAAGTAGATTGAGAAAAATCAGACATGGGAACTTTCCCCAAGACTCGAAGATAAAAATGTGATTGGTACAAAATGGGTATTCAGAAATAAGCTAAATGAAGATGGAAACGTACTAAGAAATAAAGAAATATTGGTTTGTAAAGGGTATGCTCAAGTAGTAGGTATTGAATTTGAAGAAACATTTGCACCTATTGCAAGGCTAGAAGCCATTGGAATGTTTTTATCATTTGAAAGCTTCAAGAATTTTAAAGTGTATCAAATGGATATAAAGTCAACCTTCCTAAATTGAAATTTAGGGGAATAAGTGTACATAGAACATCCTGAAGGGTTTATATTGTCAGAAGATGAATATTATGTTTTCATATTGAAGAAAGCACTCTATGGATTAAAGCAAGTCCCCAGAGAATGGTATTCAAGACTTGATAATTACTTGCAACAATAAGGCTTCAAAAGAGGACCAGTAGATAATAATATTTACATCAAAATAGATAATGCATATATGTCAATCTTTACATCAAAAGTCAATATTGATTGGGGGAGGATATCGACGATGGAAGTTGACCCATAAGATTAAAAACGTGTAGTGAAGACATGTCCAGATCAAAAATGGTGATTAGATATAGATGGACACCTTTCTAGAATAGATGCATGATAACACATTGTTGGGAGACTGTTGATCAACACTTACCGAACTATATCATGAGATTTTCGACCACGATAAATTTAAGGAAGAGAAAAGGTGACAATCAGCCCTGATCAAATTAACGATGAATATATACTCAAGGAAAAACATATCAAAAGTTCAGGAAGAGGGAATGTGGCAGATTTCTATTGAAGCGGAAGTTTAGAGTGGGTCTAGTATCGTTGAATCCCAACACATCGTCGAGACAGTTTGAACCCAGGAGTCATCAATACTCTGTTGTCAACAAGCCAAGTCAGAAATAAAGGTTATTTTGGGAAGAAAGGCATGCATGAGGAAAGCGACAGCTGGAAGGAAGAGCAGCACACTCGCATTTATGGAAGACCTAACAAGTTAGGGTTAGGGTTTTTTTAATACATTGTAATGGTTGATGATCCAAAAATGTATATATATGGGTACCTAGGAGGTCTAGGAGGAGGGAATAGAGATGGATGATAGAGATATAGAGAAGAAGTATTTTTTAGGAACAATCTTGTCTTGATAACTGGTTTGTAATAGTTTGTGACAAGACCTAATTTTGTAAGTTATTGAGCTGTAGAAGGGTCATAAGGGTAGATCTCAAGGGTTAGATCACAGGCTTAGGATACTAGTGTGATCTAGTTCTCCTCGCAATAGATCTTGACCCGAATGAGGATGAGTTGTAAAGCGCATGGCACTATAGTTTTGGAACTACCATAATAGAAGAGCTTGAGAGCCAGATCTTTGTGGACGTAGCCCGGGGGGTGAACCATGGTAAAACCTGTGTTATGTGATGAATGCTTGTGTCTATTTTATTGTTTATGATAATATGTTAGCATGATGAATGAATGAGCTAATTACATTACATGCATAATTTGGAATGACAGTATATTTCTTTAATAAGTTAAATAGAACTCTCAACGCACACTTATCAAATCTCCATTCAATCCTGGACTGTAAACACCTGAGTATTGCAATCATTCATTAAGACTATCTTGGGTGAGACTGTATAGTGCACTCTGTGCACCTCATTTCCTTTTGGTTTACCAATATGGTCGATAGTTTTAGAGGCTTTGTTGGAACCCTAGTAGACTTGAAGCTGGGTCTCTCATGTAAAAGTATAACGCAGAGATAAATAAACCAACAAATGGTTATGCATGTAGTTGTTTGTGTCTGCGCAGTTATGAGCTCTGCCTACAGTTTCTTCATGCCTTGTGCCCCTTTGACGTGCTCCATGATCAGCATTGTCTTATGCCTCTCCTTGAGGTCCTGGATAGTTGCACTTATCCTTTCTCCTTCCTGGTCCCACTGCTTGACCTATTGATCCTATTATAACTTTGTCTAGAGTTGCGTTGTTTTCTCCAACAAGCCATCTGTCGTGTGGACTTGTCGTTCTATCTCTTGTATCTGTGTTGTTTCCTCCTATTTTTTTTTCTCCCTCACCTCTGATGGAGTGGTAGGTGTGAGTTGCTCCTGAATATTCTTGATCTCCTGTTGGTATTGATCGATTGTCTGCACAATCTGATCAATCTTCTTTGTTTCCATGAGTTCAGACGTTTGTGCATTCTTTGGGATTCTCTCGTAGGCTACGGCCACTTTCTGCTCCAGTCCCTTCATGCATTCCTTCTCATATTTGGTCTCGATCTTGGCCTACTCAAGTACCAATTCCAACCTATCCCAATCATCTTTTGTCTGTTGAAATTCTATTGTCTCAATGCGTGCACGAGACTGTACCTTCTGTGTAATGTTGACTTGTAGTTTATACAGTGCCTTGGTTGGTATCCACAGCAATACCAACTTCAATTGAGCCAAGTCCTTTAGGGGTGTCTACCCCATGATTTCGTCCATGTGCAACATGCTGGGTGTGACGTGAAATGTTGAGCGCGGTTGTGCTATCATCTGGATTGTATCCAACTTGCTTGCTCCAGGATATCCTCCTTTTTGTGATGTTGACGGGCTCATTTCTACGTTGTTATTGGCTGCTTACACTTCCCCGATCTTCTTGAGGAGTTGTCGCATGTATGCCATCTCTTCTTCCATTGTCCCTTTAGTGTGTAGTATTCTCAAATTCCTTGAATACTTTGCGAACATCATCCAGTACTTAAGTACAGGGACTGCGCCACAAGAATACAACACCACGCAGAAGAAAAACCTGGTATTCTGGGATGCATATTATCAGCTAATTGCATGACACTTATACAAAATGGGCGTATATAGCATCTTGCAAAGATATGTGCTAGAACATGAAAGACCAAGGATTTTAGTAGAATCCCATGAAGAAATAGAAGGAGGACATTACACAAGAAAAGCTACCACGCAGAAGGTATTGCACGCAGGACTATGGTGGCCAACCGATGTATGTCAGAGATTTGGTAAACCAAATAGAAGGGTCGAGATGTCATTGCGACCACAGGTAACTTTGCATATATTTGAAAAATGGGAAATAGATTTTGTGGGACCAATCAACCCACCCACCAAGAGGAAAGTAATGTTGAAAAGTCAACAAGAAACATGTGTCTAATTTACTTTTCCCTTAAATAAATTGGACAATAAATATTAATCTATTATCTCATTTATAACTGAGTGATTTGGAGTTGTAACAGAATTATAAGTGTAGTTAAGTGAGTTAAGCTCAGTTGTACTAGTTGTAACTAAACTTGCACTAGTGAGAGTTCAATGAATTAATTATTCATTAGTTCACAATCAGTGAACTCACATGCAACTGAAGATTCTCCATGGTTAACTACATGCATGTCAGATCCATTGGAGACCCAGTTGAGATAACAGGTGAAAGGGATAGTTTCTCTATCAGTTGTGATTTGGGTGGAGTACACTCACGCAATCACACATGTAGTGGATATTCTTATGAGCATGTGAAAACTAGGTAATTTGAATTCATTGTGAGAATTATAATTGCAGGGATTGTGCAGAGGGGGCAGGTTGTCTGGACACAAAGAATTGGCACATGTATTTGTTGAGTTTATGTATGACAATGTGAGACGATTGTGATTGTATTGTACTGAGAGCTCTTGGATTAGAGTTTTGTATGAGATTGTTTCATGATACATGATATACATAATATGTGATAGTGGGGTTTTTAGCTTCACGTTTTGCCGGTAAAACTTTTGTGTTATGTGTTCTTGATATTTGAATTTGTGATCGTGGTTTAATTTCCACAAGAATATTAGTAGAAGCGATTATGTATTTAATAGTGGCATATAATTGTTAGATCGGGAGAATTGTAGGAAATACTTAATTTGTATTGAAATTTCTACAAGTAACAAGATACATTATCACTGCAACAGAGTACTTGGCAAGATGGGCGGAAGAAGCACCAGTCAAAGATTGCAATGCAGAAATAGCAACACACTTTCTATTCGAGCAAGTGATCACTAGATTTGGTTGCCCAAGGATTTTGATGAGTAAACGAGGCACTCACTTCATTAACAACACTATTAAGGCTATGACTGAAGAATTTGAAGTCCATCACCAAAAGAGTACACCATATCATCCACAAGAAAATGGAACAGTAGAAGCCTTTAACAAAATCCTTGAAAACGCACTGACGAATATATGTAATGTTAATAGGGACGATTGGGACCTAAAAAAATCAGCAATATTATGGGCTTACAGGACCACATGCAAGAAGTTGAAAGGACACACATCATTCAGATTGGTATATGGAAAAGAAGCAATGGTGCCATTAGAATTTTTGGTACCCAGTCTGCACATAGCAACAATTACGAACATGATGGAACGAGGCGCGGTACAGGATAGGATGAGTCAATTGATGACCATGGAGGAAGATCGGATCCTAGTAAGGTTCCACCAAGAAGTTTAGAAACAAAGGGAAAAATCTTGGCATAACAGATATATCAAGAGGAAAACTTTCAAGGCAGGAGACTTAGTGTTGATGTATGACAGTAAATCCATTGAGCATCCAGGAAAACTTAGAATGCACTAGTTAGGACCATATGAAGTAAAAATTGTCATAGATGGGGCAGTTGTACAATTAAAGGACTTAGGATGCGCAGAAATCAAAGGGATTATCAATGGGAGCCAACTAAAGTTGTACAAGGACATTCAACCACCCACAACTTGAAATTCATCGCACAGGTTAAAAAAAAAGATATAATACTGGACATCAAAAGAAAACAACAGAGGCATAGAAAGGAGAAGGAGAACGCACGCTTGGAAATACAAGACTGATGGAGACTAGGCCAATGGTCAGTTCAAAGTGAAAACAAGAGGGAAAGGCAGATATGGAAAAAGAAGCACCAAGTGACAGAGGCTAGTAGAATTGAATGTCGGAAACGACTGACAGGACGCCGCATTAATCACACCAACTAGTGACGGCGAGGGAAATCAATGGAAAGTACGAAGGAACCGATGGTTCAGTTAAATCATAATCATGGTAACTCCCTTGACAAGATTCACACAATGCCCATACAAAGCAGGGATGCGAGAACGAAAAGGTTATTTCAAAATTGGAAAGGGCACAGAGTGATAGAACATACGCAGCAAAGAGTGAAGTTTGTAGAGGTTGCAGAGGCTACTAAGCTCAGTGAATGACAAGTTTTACCACCATGGTACCACCTAAACAAGGAGAACTGATTCAGAATGCCAAACAACCCAGAGGTAGGACTAGATCACAATCGCAACCACAGGGAAGTGAATAAAAACCATCTCAGCCGCCAGAATTCGTTAAAGTGGACGAAATCCCATCGTTGGATACAACACTAGGAAGAACCATGCCCATTAAGGAAGAAACCCAACAGAAAACACCAACAAGCATGGACATTAATATGCCAAAAGAGGGGCAGGGTCGATAGAATGAGGATGCAGGAAACCAAGTGAAACCCGGAAACCCTATGGAAGCCTCAAGAGTCAATGGGATGGCTCCAAACCAGGAAGAAATGACCGCACCAAAAGAATCACGGACAACCGTGTCAAAACAGCCGCAGAAGGAAGCAGTGGAAGATGTCACTGGTCGACCAGAGCAGTATGCCAAAGAACAAACAATGGAGGCTGGAACGTCGAGCCAACCACCACAGCGAAAGGACAAGCAGACGGTACCTAGGTCACCGTGCAGACAAACTGCCACAACAATTGTTTTGTCACACATACCGGAAGGGGTACATGTATTAGAAAATTTATTAGGTTATGTAGAGAAATTGAGGTACTCAAACCATGATGTAACAGACACAGACAAGTTCCAAGAGTTCGCTAAGCAGGTCTATCTCCAGACTGTGGGTATAGGACCCCTTGGGGAACCAATTCATCAACCACTCCAGTGGGCAGCAGGACTGGCTAAAACTAGGATTTTAGGTCTGTTGGACCTACCACACTTTGGGAGAGGTGAGTATGAAAACAATTGTGTCAAGCAGTTGATGCGGTCACACATGGCGGATATCTATGGCTATAAAAACTCATCTCAATAGATGTAGATCTCATTGCAAACATCACAGGGCTGTCATCATGCAGCATGGATCTTACACAGTTCCTCGAGGACAAAAAAAAGGAGAAAGCATTGGCCAAAGAAATGAAGAAGAAATACGGCACTGAAAGAGGGTCACGCAGAATCATTATCAAGCATATTAGTGACATCGCGACAAGAATGGCCACAAAAATTATGGCATGCAAGCTGCTCAGGAAATCCCTCAAGGAGGAAGTCCCATTCGGGGTTGTCGCAGCCACAACACAGTGTGTCGAGGGCACCACACTCATTTGGGCCCCTTATATGTTGAATCTATTCCTAGACGACTGCAAGGATGTGCAGGATCTCAGGACAGAATTTCACTAGTCATGGCTACTCATCCTGATATCCATTATGGGATGGAAGGAGCCAAAATACTCATGTTTTTCCACGAGACCCAAACACTACCATGGAGCGCGTTATTTATTGCTTGGAGTCACTTCGGATGTCAAGAACAAAAAATTGAATGCAATGATATTCGAAGGATATATCTACAACTTATAGGACACCATCGCCAACACTTGGAGGATAACAACATAAGTTGTTGCACACTATCAGGGCATAGCCAACTTCAAAGCCACTAGACATGTGATGTGGATCCAAGTGCGGAAGGACCCCGACAATCAATGGCTACAACTACACTATTGTGTCACGGAGGGGGACATACAAATGGACATTAAGGATTGGGAAGAGGAATGGAGGATTCAAGTCCTCACTCGAGAAATACCTGTAGAGATAAAGGAGGAGGAGGTAATATAGGAACACACACATGTTGAGGAGGTAGTGATCCGGATTATTTTCGGCATGAAATGAGAGCTGAGATATAATAAAGAAATGCACAGAGATATAGTGGATATCCAATAATATAATAGAAATGTATTAGAGATGCAACCATAAAAACAGAGATACAGTAATACACAATTTCTATTAATGAAATAAATGTACAGAGAATGTAAAAATACAGAGTGAAAGACTCGCTAGAATGGTGGCAGCTTATCTCTGAGAAGAGATGTGACGGCTACTCACATTTGCAAGAAGATGATTACAATGAGGCTCTAAAGGCATTTTTACAATAAACAGGAATGCCAAAAACTGTATACATCCAAAAACCTAACCCTAGGAGATGAAGCGCCAAAAGTCATGTGGGCCCCGTTTGGGTAAGTTAGTACATCAACTTCCCGGGGTCGTAACTTTTGCATACGATCTCTATTTTAGGTGTATGATAGCCCGTTGGAAAGGTATCATCAAGGAGATTCATTTTGGGGGCTCAATTTTGTTTTTAGATATGATTGAGAAGCTTGATATCGAAAAACCTTCATTTAGGCCCTCAAAATAGCCCCAAAAGTTAAAAACTGCTAAAAATAGTAAATTACCAAAAATGCCAGAAAACTGTTTTGAGCCAGTTGGAAAAGGTGGGTGGCCACCGATATCCACCTGGATCAATCCTCTCTCTTTGAGAAGAAATGGTCTCCATTTCATTGAGTTCCCGGGGGAGAGGGAAAAGCGTTTGTTGAATATGCATCTTGAGGAGTTGCTTGCCTTGTTGGAGAAGTTGTGTTGCTTAGCTTGTTGAAGGTTGTCACGAACATGTGGTTGGAAGTGTTGGACATTTTTAGCCAGTCTGGCTACATGAGATGCCTATGTGCAGAAGTAATATTTCCTCTTTGTTGCAACCTTGTTGACCTGCTTCTGTTGGATAGAAGGTGCTTGGGGCAAGGCTGTAGTGGTTGCAATGTCCTTATGTTCCCCTTTTGAATAGATTGTGAAGAAGCTAAATTTTGCAGTATGAGATACTACCTTGTGACATTTTTTAGGTGGAACAATAGTTGGAACTGCCTCTGGTATTCTGTAGAGATGACCCCCCAAAGTAACAATGACACTACGGGGTCAAGACTCATAAACAACATGGCGTCTCCACATATATGATTGGCCCAAGAGGACATCACAGACATCCAGTGGGGAAACATCACATAATACCTCATCCTTTAAGGGTTGGATTTCGTATGATAATCGACATTGTTGGTTGACATGGAGATCCCATCCTTGGTGAAGCCACCCGATGTTGTATGGCTATGGGTGTGGTGTTGTCAACAATCCCAACTGTTTGATGACCTCTACTGAGATGAGGTTCTTCTGGCTTCCGCTATCAACAATAAAATGCAGCAGGGTCCCCTTCACCCACATCTATGAATGAAAAAGGTGCTCCCCCTCTTCAGGATTTGTTGGTTCTTCTGGTTGTATTGTTGTGGTCGCGAAAATAGCAGTGGGGTCTGCATCAATGATCTATCCTTTACCAGTATTTTCATAATCAAATTATGAATCAGGGTTCGTCTCCTTGTCTTTGGTCTTGGCCACCAATTAATATTTTGAACGAAATTCATCGGTGTTGTGCCAGGGGATTTTGTGGAAATCGCACCATTTTCTGGTGTCCTTCTTTGTCTTCCCATGACCCTTCTTTTCCTGTGGCTTGGACTAGTTTTCGAGAGACTGTTTGTTAGGGTCGTCTTTGTCATACTTTGGTTGTTATGGATTTGCAGACCCAAACTCCCATTTTTTCTGGTGCTTGATTTTTTTCTCTATTTTAACAGCATATCGATAAGCAGCACTGAATGATGAGCTATCCAGAAAATCCATTTCAGTTTGGATGTATCTGTGTAGAGCCCCATGATATTTCAGAACCAAATGTCATTCAGAGTATACCCACCTTGGTGCACAAAGTATGGAAGGTATTGGTGAACTTCGTAACTGCTTGTCCCCTCTCTTGCCGTAGTGTGGTCCATCTCATGTAGTGGTCCTCATAGTTGCCAACAGGGTAATATTGTTCCTTTACCGCATCCACAAAAAAATCCCAAGTGGGCTCGGACCCATATATTCCAGACTCCTCTATGGAACTTTTCTCCCATTAAGTTTCCCACCAATTTTTGACATGGGGGAGAGATTTAAAGAGTGCTAAGGTGATATTTTCTCTGTCGGAAAAAATGTGAATAGAGAAATAACCTTCTATTAGATTTAACCATTTGTCTAGGGCTTCTGCATCTATCTGTCCTTCAAATAAAGGAATATCAAAATTAACTCGTACCTTGAAAGATGAGGTTCCTCCAAAGTGGCCACTTGATGAAGATGCGTCTACTTCTACTGACAGGCGTTAAAGAATGTGGGAAAAATTCTCCATCATTTCATCCCTCTGTTGCGTGAGAGCTTGCTCAAGCAATAGATTGATAGGATCGTCTGCTCCGTCGTTTTTCTTTTCTTCCACCATTGAGGGTTTCTTGGGTGTGCGAGAGAGATTATACTCAATAGAGACAAGCTTGAGACCCAACTTTCTATACTCGGACCTCGTCGGGGACATGCACTGAAAAAATGATCAAGAACAGCCTGCTCTGATACCACTGATCCGGATTATTTTCAGCTTGAAATGAGAGCAGAGATATAATAAAGAAATGCACAGAGATATCATGGATATCCAATAATATAACATAAATGTATCATAAATGCAACCATAAACACATAGATACAGTAATACATGATTTCTATTAATGAAATAAATGTACAGAGACTGTAAAAATACAGAGTGAAAGACTCGTTAGAATGGTGGCAGCTTATCTCTGAGAAGAGATGTGACAGCTACTCGCATTCGTAAGAAGATGATTACAATGAGGCTCTGAAGGAATTTTTACAATAAATAGGAATGCCAAAAACCCTATACATCCAAAAACCTAACCCTAGGATATGAAGTGCCAAAAGTCATGTGGGCCTCGTTTGGGTAAGTCAGTACATCAACTTCTCGGGGTCGTAACTTTTGCATACGATCTCCATTTTAGGCGTATGATAGCCCATTGGAAAGGTATCATCAAGGATATTAATTTTGGGGGATCAATCATTCCTTTAGATATTATTGAGAAGATATATCTCGATAAACATTCATTTAGGCCCTCAAAATAGCCCTGGAAGTTAAATACTGCTAAAAATAGTAAATTACCAAAATTGCCAGAAAATTGTTTTGAGCTAGTTCGAAAAGGTGGGTGGCCACTGATATCCACCTGGATCAACTAGGGTATAAACATACATAAATCGAGGAATTAATAGTGCCTAAGAAACCAAGGACAGATCAAAACAAGCCACAGTAGAAGAAAGGGGGGACATCCAAGACAAGAGTTCAGACGGGGAAAAAGAACAACACACAGGCACCACAGGTGCAACAAAAATAGGTTGAGGTAGCACAAGGGACTACATTAAGTGCTACTCCACAATATCTAGGCCAGACTAAGCGGCTAGCCACCCAGAAGGGGGGTGCATGAAAGAAGACAAAGGCACATAAAACGCTTCAAGAATACATGATCACTGAGGATGATGCAGACATGGTGGCCCAAATGGTCCAGGATCATACATTCGAGGACTTTGATAATGTTGCACACCAATTTCAAAGGACCAGTACATGAACGAGATGATAGAAATTAGACAGAAACCAAGAGAATCCATATGGGAGATTGACCAGAGATTCAAGCGACTGAAAGGAAAGTTGAAATATCTCATGAAAGATATGCATCACAGGCACTTGTTCGTCAATTCACTACTACCACACTTGAAATATCCACTGCGGTAACATAATTTTCAGAAATAGGTAGAGGCTCTATAGGAAGCCCTGGAAGTAGAAGAAAACCAATACCAGAAGACGGATCCAACCATCGAAGAGCTGAAGGAGGATTTGAAGAAATTAACGTTCCAGCTAAACCAGAACAAAATTAAGGACAAATGAGAAGTCATTTGGTGTACCACATGTAGGATGGAAGGACAACATAAGAATGAATTAACATTCGCGTAGTACATGGTAGAAGGAATTCCAAATCTGTTACCCACAAGAGGAATATGGTGCGAAATCTGTAGGAGACGGGGCCACGATCCATATCGCTTCTCGATGATGCAGAAATACCAGACAGTCCCAAAGAGTTCATATTGAAACTTTTGTAAGTCAGTGGGCCATGATGACAAATATTGTACAACTATGCATTTGATGAGAGAGAGGACATCATATGCATATATGGTGCAGGTAGAAATGATGATCGGGCAAGCCGCACCTCAGTTTAACTAAGTACCATCCCCATACAATACTGCATAGCCACAGTATAATACTACGTAGTAGCCATAAAATACCACGCAACCATAGTACAACACAGCACAACCATAGTACAACATAGCGCAACCTCAGTACAATATCGTGCAATACAATCAGGTGCCTCAGTATAACGCATCATCAGGAGATCGAGTTGTCTATAGAGGCAGAGGAAAAGAAAGAGGAGGCTTTGGAAAAGGTAGAGGACCAGTGGTATGTCACAACTATCAACAACCAGGACTCTATGCAAGAGAATGTCCACTTCCACCAGCGACTTGTATGTATTGTCGCGCATCGAATCATGACATGGAAGAATGTCCTATGTTACTAGGGAAGATCCAAAAAAAGAGGAATCAGAACAACCAAAATGTTCAATGGATTTCAGCAGAAGCTAGGGATGAAGGATGAAACATCAACATAGTTACGCATTGAGGCTCTAAAACAGGAAATGACGCAGTCTGACAAGAGCCAATACAACACCAATGGGTAAAGAAGAATGTCGAACCAAGGAAGCAGTTCGATGCGTAGAATGAGAAGGAGATATTTAATAAAGCCAGACAAGAATTTCTAAAACCCGACATTGCATCGACTTCAACCACATGGCATAGCAAGGAAGTACCAAAGTACGATATGTCTCCATCATTGAATCATACCAAAGAAATGTAGCCCCTGGGACAAGTAAGTACAATCAAAGGATTTTTGAAATCATGTGTAAAACTATTGAATGATCCATCCTCTATCAAAATATTACAAACTATGTTAGAAATATGTAGCATAGAGACAAAAGGAAAGGTAGAACAAAAAACAGTCAATCACCTACATACAAGGAAAAGAACAAGTAGGGAGTTCAGGTTGAATGCCAACATTAGAGATTTCAACATGGGAGATATCATATTGAATCTAGGATCTGAATTCAATGTATTACCCAAGAAGACATGGCAATGTATGGGAGATCCCACATTAGGATATTCACCCATTCAACTAAAAATAGAAAAATAACACAGAGTTCTACCAATTGGGAGACTGAAAGGAGTGACAGTAGACCTACATGGAGTGCACAATAAAGCATACTTCGAAGTAATTGAAATAGTGGACGACACAACACCATATCCATCATTGCTCGGTTTGGATTGGGCATTTGATAACCAGACCATAATCAAATTAAAGACATGGAAAATGGCATTTGAGTCAGGAGAATATAGGGTCATTGTGCCATTAGATCCATCATAAGGGGAAAGGTTTGTAGAGTCTACTTGCTTGGACTTGGAGGAAATTAGCCAGTTGTACTGAACAACTACATGAGATGAGGATTACGTGAACCCAACTGTAGATGGGATACTCAGTTGGAGGAGCATTACTTCATGTGCGTCAGACTCAGATACAAATTTGGAGAATGGGCAAGAGAGGATACATGAAGTTTCCACAAGAAGATGTGAAAGAATAGACTGCGCAGTAATATGGGTAGGTACAGAGATAAGGGAACCACCTAGTTTCCACAGGGTAAATGATCTAGAAGCATTCTTGACACAGTACGAAGATGAAGTGTTAGGAAATCAGAGACTCTTAGCACTAAATATAACACTCAAGGCCACACCTGCAATATGGTGGGGTGCACACAAAGAAAAAATCAAGGATTAGTACCAATGTAAGTGGTTATTGCGCATAAGGTTTGGCATAGAACATAAAATAAACTAGCAGCAGAAATATGATGGACAAGGGGCACTAGCGGAACACTTGGAGAAGTGCAGAGCACTGTGGAAAATGACACCTCCATAGGAATGGCCTCATCATTTCATACATACCTTAGAGGTCATACTAGAAAACTGGTATAGGGACCAGGAACTGCATAGAGGAACTACGAGCTGGTCAGTACTACAACACAATTTTACAGTCACTTTCACATTCAAACATGAGAACTCCAACATAGATGCAACACTTAAATAGATAAGAGCGGTGATATTCATTAAGGAACCATAATTTGAACTTGTAATAGAGGAACAACAACAGAACAGACAGGTTGTGAAAGAATTGTTGTCATGCTACCATGTATAGGAAGAAGTACCAAAGGAAGATGACCTGCATGATATTCAGACTGCAGAAGATGAAGGCAAAAGAGAAGTGGAAGGTCCACCTCTAGAATCAGAATTAATTGTTGCACTGATCAAGGTGAATAAAGTCAACATTGGGACAGTTGAGAATCCCAAAATGGCCAGCATTGGAGACTACTGGGATGAACAGACAATGGAAAGCATAACAGAGTTATTGCATGAGTACAGTGACCTGTTTCCCACAACATTTACAGAAATGAAGGGCATAGTGGGAGAGCTAGGTGAAATGAAGATACCAATCAAAGATGAGGAAAGAACGATCAGAAAATGACCATACAGACTAAATCTGATATATAAGAAAAAATTCAAAGTTGAGATCGATAGGATGTTGGAAGCTAGAATCATAGAACCTGTGGAAGAATCAGAATGTATAAACCTGATGGTAGTTCAGGAGAAAAAAACAAGGCGGGATAATAATATGCATCGACTTGAGGAATTTGAACGATGCATGTTGTTAAGAACCAAATATCAATATAGCATAGAAAATCTTCAGAAAAAGTACTCAACGCCTTGAAAAAGAGAGAATTTCAGATAATATGCCTCTTCGAGGGGGCAACCTCCTTTTACCCCACTTAAATGTTCAAGTACAATATGATTCAAAATGAAAATGTCTCCTTGGTATATATAGGAGACTAGGA
>JZKD02S1770061.1:1265079-1295949 GCA_000966675.3 Picea glauca
CATCCTCATCAAGGGAAATTTGGGGTTATTTGTCATAATTAACCCTCTCTTATAGTTTTCACATTCTTCCTCTAGTGATATCATGGCCAATACTTTCAAGGCTTCACCCCCACAGTCAATCATTGACAACTCACACAATAATACATTTACATTGTTCTTATGCATTAGCATGGTAATTCTTATTTTATGATTAATTACAAATTGGGGGAAACAAGGTGTTACAATTCCCTCCCCCTTAAAGGAACATCTTCCTCGGTGTTCTTTCTCAAAAACACTTGTCATGCCTTTCTCATTCAGCCACTTCAGAAGTCTTGACCTTCATCCTCAGTCAGGTCCTCTTTCAGGATCTTAGTCTTCGTCATCTGCCTTCAATAATTCTTGGACAACAAGCACATTAATCATAATTTTGTGCGAAAACATCTTACTGTTGTTCAAAATTCAAAAGGAAATTTTCATAATCTTAGCACAATACTTATCTGTGCAGTTTGTGGATCTGTATCCATATGGTAGTTTTGTCATCCATGCTCATCGCTTTCCTTCACGTACCCATTGGGTGCATGATTCCAATTCAATAGTTCACAAGAGCTATCATGATTTCATCTTCCTTTCCAAGGTTTTTCTACACGGGAAACTACCCACTATGTACATGATCCCAATAGTTTACAAGAATTATTAAGGTATCCTCTTCCTTGCAGTCACTCACCCTCCAGGCCTAGGCTCATGCATCCCCTTCACTGCTATACAGTCCCTCGGGCGATCCATCTTTCCCTGCCAAGGTTTTCTCGCACAGGAAAATTTTAGAGACTCTATCGAGTCTTACAGTCGAGGCGTCCCTCAGACTTGCTCTGTCGAGGCATACCTCCGGCTTGTGTTACCTCAACACAATAATTTTTAGGAAATCATGGCTTATCACGGGGTTTTCATGGCTCAGTAGTAGCCATGTTCATCATATTCAGCTTTGACATCCCTCCTCTGTTCTTTATGGACATGTCTTTTCTTCTCACCTATATCACAGGTATACAAAATTCATGAGACATCATTATAAATTCTAACTTTCAAAATTTTATTGCAAATCTGTCATCCACAGATTTTCCAATCTCTTGGTTTATTTTCAGATATGTTCCAAACGGAACCAGATTCACAATTATGGGACTTTCCTTCCCATAACATTTTAGCTCAACAGGAAATCGGTCTTCCTTATGGGCTTACATCATTGCCATATCCAAGACTCTTTCTTCCTGCAATCATTCCTCAGCTAATCAAATTGTTAGATCTCATGCACATACATTTTTATCGCACATTTTCAACTTCATCACAACAATTTCAGAATTGTGCATACTAACAATCAAATTCACTTTCTCAAAAGGAAATACCATTCCTTGCAGTTTATCTCAGCAGGAAATCGGTCTCTCCTATGGGCTTACCTCACTGCCATATCCATGACCCTTTGCTTCCTGCAATTCATTCTTTCCACAGCCAAACAAATTGTTAGTCTTATCTCAACATACCAAACTTTTCAAAACGTAATTCAACATTTCAAAGGGTTTTAACAAATGTGCCAATATCCATGGCCACATTCATACCCAAATGCACTCTTGCATTGATTTCAAGTTTGTCACACTTTATGACAGGTTATTGGCCATGGGGTGTTGGAATTTAACCAACCTTTTCCTCATATGGTTTATTCGTTTTCTTTCATTCTTATAGTACGACCATACTACCTGCTATAGGCCGATCACGATCCCAAATCGGTATACCATAACTCAAAGTTCCACATGAATGCTTTTAAGCACTCCTTGATTGGTCAATGCATTCATGACATATCGGTTCATGAATTCTCCCAATGGTTACAAACAGTGTTTACTACCAGAGGTTCATACCTCCATCATTTTGGTTCTTTGTCCTGAGTCATCCTTACTTGGGTATCCAAGGCATACAACTGCCTTTCAAATTTCATGCATAACACTAAGACAATAAAATTTCAGAAGGGGTTCTTACCAAATCCCTTCATACCTTGTGCCACATAGGCACGAATATCTTTATACCGATTCTTGGCTGCTGGCACTCTCTTTCTGATCTCTACCTCATCAATGGTGCTTTAGTGGGATTTTCACAGTCCTGTCAACAATATTTCGACCGCAGCCTCCCCATGGTCACCCTCTGCTTGAAGTTGTTCATTATTGGCAACTATCTTTCTCAACAGTTCCAATCTTATTTCTTTCTACACATGACATACACCATAGACACATTAGTCGTCATGTAAATTAAAATGAAAGTACCATAGCATTTAAATTAATAAAATATTTTCATACATGTCCCAGCATATCCGTATGTACTTCATCACACTATCCTTAATGTTTTCATGAGTGCAACACAGCAGTTCTCAATAGTTTTCACAGTATTACAACCATCATCACTATGGTGTCAAAACATTTTCGTTCATCAACGTACTAGCTTTCTCATCCCATAGAAAACATAATGCACAGAAAGGAAATAATTGAGGGCTCTCCCCTTCTTCAAATTCTTTCTACATCACCTGGGACTTTTCAGCCCAGCCGAGTTATCTCTAAGGCCTCACTGTCTCTTCTCTACTCTTGCAATTCTACTCCCTGTCAGGATCTTCCTGCTCTTTTCCTTGAGCTGCCTCGGTTAGGCCTCACCCTAACCCTTTTTGGGATACCGCAGCATGCTTTAGTAGAAACTCTTTTCTCATAATGAATCAAGAACATGTGCATCCTACACACTTCCATTCAGTTATCAGAATGGTCAATATTCAGTTGTTAGTCTTCTATTAATTACATGATTCTTTCAAAATGTAATCTAGGATTCTTATATATGGATAGGCCTTGCAACCCATTGTCCAACCTTCAACAATTATTAGGGTTGTGACTCAGTTCTTCTAACAAAGTCTTTACACAGTTCCTCCACCAGGAACTCCTTCAGTATGCAACTTCCTTGTTGCATATCCATCACTATCTGTGATGGCCTCAAGCTTGAATTAGCTTCAGTTTGTTAATAAGCATTCTGTAAGGGACATAGACATACCTTTCTGGTATGTATTCCAGATTATGCATCCACACATGTTCTAGGTTTTTGCTAACTTACATCCACAATGTACTTAGCTATACTCATAATCGTAAGCCTGTGTATAGTTGCCATAGGTATATTTTACAACCCACATGCATCTTTATTGTTAAGATCAGTCAATTCAGATTTATTCACAATCCTTCTCATGTGATGCTCAAAGGCGTACTCATTTGTCTCTTATTATGACAAGAGAGAATCTTTGCTCATTTACCCTTTCATCTAATTATATTGGTACTTCCTGAGGAAATGGAATACATTCCCCTCGGGCTATTATTTGGAACAGAACTTTCATGACTCCACAGAATGGAGTCAACTGTGCCTCCATAGTATTCATTTAATCTAGACAAGAGCAATACTTGCTTCACGTTTCACTCATCAGGGCAATCATATTGGGCCTCTAGTATACTTATACTCTTACATCATACATGTGCATTACTTGCACGTTTAATATCATTCATACCTTACCAGTATTAATATCAGGGTTCCTATTATGAAGCTTCACAATGCATTAAACTCATGAACTCAAGTACAATTGAACACAGCTAAGTATTCATCATACTAGTTCACGCCTTCTCCTCACGTGACCATCGGCGGTGACCACGATCTGAACTAAAAGGTGCTTCACATTTCGCGATTTTGGGATTCCTGTTGCAAGGAACTCTGGTTCCTCGATCCCTGAAATCCGAAAACCCAAAAGACCGAGGCTAAGGTTTTCTCCACTCTTTTATTCACATGACCCTTCGCTCGGAACCTGGGGTCAACTCCTAGACACGCATCAGGATCCCGTGTTTCGGTGAATCCGCGGACAATGCTCCACCATTTCCCAAACTTCTGATCCACAAGGGTCCGACAACCTGGATCCCATGGTCCAGATCTCTCTGCCAATCAACGGTCCTGATCAAATCTCAGCTCTCCACCTTTCGGGATTCTGGCGGAGTCTTCACCTCCTAACTCCCAATTTTGAATCCCCAAAATGTGTATGTGTCAGATCAATGATCCACCGCTTGTCTCGATCCAACGGCTCAGGTTGGATGTTAGGATTTCATGACATGCGAGTTCTCAAAACTCTGCCCGTTGACTTCTAAACCTCTGACTCCCGAAGATCTGATTACACCGGATCTACAGTTTAGGTCATCCGCTAACCAACAGCCCTGATTGAATCGGTGATTTACCATGCGCGACTTTGGGAAATTCTTCGCTTCTATTTTCCAAATAGCCGAAACCTCGAAGCTCTAGATCAACGACTCTCGTTGATTCCAATCTAACGGATACTATTCCTCCTGATTTTGTGAGTGATGAGAGATTATCATCCTTATCTTCTCCGTTGATCTAACGGTTCACGGAATTTCGGTATTCCTCCCTCCGGGAATTCCACCATCCGTTCAGATTTTCAATGACTTCCAGCCACGAACTTGGCATCAACTCTTTGAAACTTAGAAACTTTTTCTATGTGTTTGCTCTCGAGACTCAAAACCACTACTCCTCCTGGTATACTCTGCGCTCAGCCTCTGGAGTTTTCAAACTTTAACACAAGCTTTATTCTATACGCACGTTCGGCATACAAAAATTCCCCGCTATCTCTTCTAAGCTTTTAAGTTACTTACAGGACTAATCTCATAGTCATAACTCATACGGATGTTACCCTCTCTTTATGGGAACAACCAACAAGGGTCACTCTTGGGAATTAGCTACAGTCCCAAAGGACTCCTCTTAATCTTGTTTAAACAGATTATCCTTGTTGTCGATTCTAACCATTATAGGTCATATAATCTGACCCTATATATTTTCATCAGTCCTCTCAATCGTGAGGAGTTATATGCTCAGGGTTTAGTCTTTTAATAATACAATAATTATAACTTTCTAAGGATCCTACCAGTCCTTACCAGATTTCCTAAATCATGAAGGAGTTCTTCATGAGGATCTTAATTCTTACCTAACCAGCCATCTCAATTGCAAGAGACTCTACCTGCTTTAGTAGGTAGCCATCGTCACACTATAACAGAACAACTCAATTCATGTCCCTTTTCTGGCTCGTGTAGCTTCATAGCACAATTTATTCCACCTATGTTATTCATACTCAGGTCTTATCAATAATATTGATCAGTGCATCCCTACTCCTATAAGAGTAGTTATCATTTTGACAAAGGAACAATATAATTCCTTTGCTGGAATTCCGTAGAAATTCCCAAATTACAGTTTCATTCTGCAGTCCTTCTCCTTAAAGAGAAAATGCAGATAACAATATCTCCTTACACAACTCATACATGAGACCAAGCAGGCCAAGTGTTTTAACCATGCTCTGATACCAATTTGTCACATACCCACTACAGCAAAAATAAAATTTTCGCTCTTCCTCAAGGGACAGAATCCCCAAATTCCTACGGGGGCCTAGCGCAGGCTAGCTCTTCCCTTATCCACCTCCATGTGATCGTTGGTTATGACCATAGGCCAAGCCAAGAGGCGCCTTTCGCATTTCGCGACTCAGCAATGCAAGAGAGTCAAGTCTTTCGACTCTTCAAACCCCGAAACCCGAAATCTTACCTTCGATGAGATCGACAGCTGCGAATCTCCCCCTGATCCAACGGTCCTGGCCGTATCGGGATTTAAGTAACTGGGAGTTCGAAATGCAGTGACCCAAACCACTGGTCACTCCATTCCCCGAATTTCGATATGGGAATTCGTGTACGAGATCAACGACCCTCGTTGATCTGGATCTGACGGTCACTATCCCTCCTGAGCTTAAGGGTGTTGAAAGACACTCAGTCTTAATCGCGCGTTGAGGTTTCATATACCGGGATTTCGCGACTTGTGAAGATGAGGGGTCTTGCCCTCTGGTTTCCCGAATGACAAACGTCGGAACTTATTCACACTAAACTGCCTCATCCACAGAGTGCATCGGGGTTTCGTATACCGAGATTTCACGACTTGCGAAGACGAGGGGTCTTGCCCTCTAGTTTCCCGGATGTCGAAACGCCGACCGACAACCACGTGTCCCTTCGATGGACGGTTGCGACCTTTAGCCACGATCAACAGTTGTGATCTTTTCGAGATGATCAATGGTTGCGATCAAATCCTGGCTTTCTCCTTTTCGGGAATTTGGGAGAGTCTTTACTCCCGTTTCCCCGGTGCCAAATCCCCGATGGATGTGGATCTTTGACATGCGTCCTCTGGGACGGACGATCCTGATGCTTTCAGGACTTTGACGAGTCCTCTCTCCCCTGCATGCACCAGGTTAAACCTCTTGTGCCTTTTCTAGATCCGACAACTATCAGTCCCCTGCGCTCAATCTGACAGTTCAGATCTATTCTCCTACACACTCTTTTCCGGCTGTCTGGACGTAGGCTCCAATGGTCCAGATTTTCCCCGGTGGATCGGTGATTCGCCTTTCAGGACTTTGGGGAAATCCTCACCTCTATTTCCCTGAATTGAACCAACGATTCAGATATGATTTTGATCACGATCTCTATCACTCCTGAGCTTTCATATGCTCTGAAACCTCCAAAGGGTTTCTCGACCTCTACACTCCATGCAGGATTCTTGCACACAACGATGCGATCCTTCTTGAGCTTGTCCAGGACATAAGGAGTTATGGGTTCAGTTTGCCTCGCAGAGAGCCTGTACTGATCTGCACTACCTCTCCTAAGCTTAACAAACTTCATCCTCCAAGGACTCTAAACAATTAGGAGGGTTGGCATGCGTACATGAAATTATGTCCGGGGTCGACGAACACACAGTTCATGACTCTGGCTTATGCCTCCACAGGACACAAGAATTTACGAGTATAAAATCATCTCCTAACCATATAATTTCTTACTGGCCTAGTTATACAATCAAGCAGAAATAGGGGAGATACAATATATCCATTAAGAAATATGCACAATTCCTGAAACATACACAGTATAACCAATTCATACACAGTTACGGCTAAATTACACAGGGTAGGAAATCACTTATCTATTACAGGTTGTCGCCAACCAATTGACTGTGGGTGTTCGTCCTTCCACCTGACCATAGGCTCAGAGGCATTCATTCTTAGCACTCTGGCTACCCCCGTGCCAAGCCATGATATCACCAGGGAGTTCTCACAGTTCTCAGGAGTTATGTCTCTGTCCCAGCTTCTACTCGGGTCCTGTTCTCTACAACTCAGAGCTTTCTCTCTCGGTTATGGCCTCGGCGAGGTTTCTCAGATGCTCCTCGGCATCAAGCTCACGGCCTTCAGTTCATGATTTGCTGGAGAGCTTTGCGCATCTCCCTTGTGAGCTTACGCTCTTTTTTTCTGGTGTCTCCTCTCCTGTGTGTATCCCTCTTACCTTGGAAGGTTTTTCGATCTATCATGTTCCTTCTGTCAGAAGGAAGCTCAAGTCCGCAGGTCCCTGCGGTACTTCGAGCTAATATCCCATGTTTCCATTCATGGGGGTGGTTGATAATTCAACCACCGGTCCTTTCTTCATTAACTGATTTCTCTCCTTGGGATTCAAAGGAGGTTGTCATCCCCATCAAGGGAAATTTGGGGTTATTTGTCATAATGAACCCTCTCTTATAGTTTTCACATTCTTCCTCTAGTGATATCATGGCTAGTGCTTTCAAGGCTTCACCCCCACAGTCAGTGATTGACAACTCACACAATAATACATTTACATTGTCCTTATGCATTAGCATGGTAATTCCTATTTTATGATTAATTACAAATTGGGGGAAACAGGGTGTTACAGGAAGCTACATCCATGAATTAAGTGAGAATTATGGTTGTATGAATGCTAATCATTGTTATTGAGTAAATTTAGCTACAACTAATAATCCTTCGAATCCTAGTAGTGAGATTTCTTTGCCACCCTATGCTAGAGCCTTGGAGGGAAGTAAGATAGCCTGCAAAACTGTTGAGCAAAGAAGAAGATCTCATTTCTTGGGTTGTGCAAGCTAATGGGAAAGATGGTTATATATTGTGAGTTGTTGTAAGTGGATATATTCATTATGAAGTTGGAAATTAGGTTGCGGGAGAAATTAGACCCAACCAAGGGAAAGGTGTGTCTTTGAGGATTCATAGCCTCAACATGGAAGTGGTCTCTATTGCAAAGAGAATTGGTGCATTAGAGAGCTTATGGTTGGGTGGAATGTCCAACTTCTACAAGTAGCACAATCTCTAAGACTCAACACATATAATTGTGCAAACTCTAAAACTTGACACACGTAACATTATTTGCACAAAACACTATTGAGGTTTCAAGGCACTACCCTTAAACTCTTGGATGGGCATTTGAGGACATGCATGCCACTAAGTATGTGCATGGCTTGTTTGTTGTGCACATGAACCTAGCATTTAGTGTGTGCACAAGTTGTTGAGTGTGCATATGGGTTTTTGAGTGTATACACACATTGTTAAATATGCATGCAATGGTTGAGTGTATGCACAAGTTCTAAAGATTTGACATGTATACCAGTGAACTTTGTTAACGTTTGGAGGCTTGGCCCCTTGTCAAGGGCATTGAAGTTTTTAGGCATTACCCCCTTAAACTTGAGGTTTGGAGGCACTCCTCGTTGAACCTTGCGTTGAGCATTAAGGTTAAAAGGTTTGGAGGCACTGCTCGTTGAACCTTGTGTTGAGCATTAAGGTTAAAGGATATTGCATTTTTCTTTTATATGTAGGGAAATTGGTATTTATATAAATTAAGTGGGCAAGATCCAAGTTCAATTATGGTTGGCTATCACTATAAATATTAGGTTAAATACAATAACTCACAAGTTGTTATGTTTAATAAAATGGGCAAAACCCAAATTCAAAAACTGGTTGGCTACCACTATAAACTCTAGATTAAATACAATAACCCTCTAGTCACACATACCAGAGAACTCAAGGCTCAACTTAGGGTATAGACATCCTAGATAAAGGCCCCTACCTTTTTCTTAGGATATAGACGTCCCAAATAGAGACACTTACCCTTTTCTTGAAAACACAACAGAGCAATGTCCAAGGTTCTTAGCTCGAGTGATTGGGTACATGTTTGTTATCCTTACATATCTGTTATCCTCCCTACCCAGATTCAATTCCCACAAAGTAGACTTTAACTTCTTGGGATAAAACTATGATAAAGCCAGAAAAGTAAACAGAATAGGGCTTCTTGTGTGATAGGGCGTTAAAGTTATCTCCCAATCATTCAAAATTAAGAATAGCGTTTGTGTGATAGGGCGTTAAAGTTATCTCCCAATCATTCAAAATTAAGAATAGCGTTGCCCCAACAGACTGAGGTTTGGAGGTATTGTCTGGTGGGCATTGCGGTTGCGGTTTCGGAGGCACTGCACTTTCAATTCAGGTGAGCAATGCGGTTTCGAAGGCATTGGCCATTAAACCCTGTGACGAAGACATAGCATTGACTTTTAAACCCTGTGACGAAGACATTGTGCGCCTCCAAATTAGGGCACAAGGGTTTCCCAAATTGGAAGAGGCCGACGCAAATTATTGGTCCAAAACATTGAAGTTTGGAGGTATTGTCTGGTGGACATTGCTGTTTCAGAGGCACTGCACTTTCAATTCCGGTGAACAATGCGGTTTCGAAGGCATCGACCATTAAACCCTGTGACGAAGCATTGTGCGCCTCGAAATTAGGGCATAAGGGTTTCCCAAATTGGAAGATGCCGACGGAAGGGCATAAGGGTTTCCCAAATTGGAAAAGGCCTACGCAAAATTAGATGAACGATTTCTTGCATGCATGACGCTCTGCGTTGGATCCATGTGGCAGCGGTGAGATCACGTGGTGGTGCCAACATTTATGTAATTGATAGCAACAATAATGTGAAATTTTTTTTTATGTAATTGATAGCAATAATAATGTGACAAAACAAAATTTCGTATTTTAAATATTTGTAAATCTGTATATTTGTAAATCGGTGTAAATCGGTAAAAGGGAGAAATAGTTATTTTTTGTTATTTAAATTGTATTTTTGAATGTATAAATAGATTCAGGTGGTGAAAAATCTTGGATACTCATACAAATTTAATGAAATTAAACTGAAAAAATTATCGAAAAACCTAGAAAAAGTAGAATGTTCAAACAACTGCTATAATGGAGTGGGCTAATTAGGGAGCAATCTTCCCTCTGAGTTATTTTTCTAAGAGCCTGTTTTTAAATTTCAGACCAATCTAGAACTCTGATTGATTTTCTGAGTCTCTGGGTTGGTTTAAAATGAGGCAAAACCTGAAAATAAAGTTCTGAAATGCATGGTACTTTGATTCATACAAAACCCAAACTACCCCTGAATTTTTTTTAAATTTCAGACCAATCTAGAACTCTCTTAGTATCTGGGTTGGTTTAAAATGAGGCAAAACCCTGAGAATAAGGTTCTGAAATGTATGGAACTTTGATTCATACAAAACTCAGACTACCCCTGAAAATTTGACCAAATTCAACCAGACTGAAAATCAAAATTCCCTGATCATAATCGAAATTCCAAAGAAAAGATTGCTCCCTAATTAGCCTAAAATGACATGATGCAAGTTGAGATTAAATTACGAGTACAACAATTACATGATGCAACTTGAGATTAAAGTACAAGGTACAGCCATTAAATCGCGCAACTTGAAATGAAGTACGAGGATATGTGATGACGTTACACTGTACCGGGTCTGTGAATATTTTAGAGTTAGATGCCCTGTGAGGCTCCATGTTAGCTTCCATTATTTACATTGAGCAAAGTCAAAACCAGATTAGAATAATATTCGTAGCCGGCTACAATCTCGATGAGTAGTATTTATATGTAAACTCCATAAATACTCCAATAAATTATGTGACAGTCGCCAATGTAAAATTGATTGATAGAACGCGAAAGTCACGGAACATCGTGGAGGACTTGGGGTACCCTCTCAACGATAACAGGAAGACCGCCAGCCATGCGCGCAGTCAGGCTGGAAATGTACTTCGGATTTACATTACAATGGACTGAACGTAATCTGAAAATGGGAATCACAGAGGCCGCGATGTATTTCATCTGAACGAACGCCATTTCTTTGCCCAGACACACGCGAACTCCGCCTTGGAAGACTGGAAACTTGAACGGACATTTGGGGACGAAATGGCCTTCCTCGTTCATCCATCTCTCCGGCTTGAATTGGAGGCAGTCGGATCCCCAGATGGCGACCATACGACCCATGGCGTAGGAGTGGTAAGTCACGCGAGTGCCTTTGCCCACAAAAGTCCCGTCGGGCAGGACGTCGTTGTGAAGGGCGTGCTTGGAGTCCCAGGGGATTGGCGGATAAAGTCTCATCGATTCGCAGATTGAGGCGTGCAGGTAATGCATGCTCTGCAGCTCCTCGTATGAGAATACGAAGGGATTTCCGTGCCGTTTGGGTTCGGCTCTGGAGGCTATGAGGCCAGCTATTTCTCTGTGTATGCCTTGGTCCACATGGGGATGTGAGGAGAGGAGCCAGAAGAACCACGTTAATGCTGCCGAGGTGGTGTCCCTGCCGGCCAAGAGGAAACTGACGATGGTGTCGCGGAGAAATTCTTCGGAGCGACAGGCGTCTCGTTCGGGCAGATCATCTTGCAGGTTTGCCAGCGCCATGAATCTCGACAGCAGGTCCTGTTTGCAGGGACCTCTGTTGGCCATTTCCCGTCTCCGCTGCCGAATGACATCCATGGCGAACTCGTGCACGGCTTCCACCGCTCGCCTTAGGCGCCTTTCCGAGCCAACGTTGAGCATCCTCTTTATCTTCCACACCAACGAGATCGGCGCAGTGGACCGCCGAGCGCAGAGCTCGGTCGCCACATCGAAAGCCTGCGCGAACTCCGAAACGGGAAGGCTCGCATCCAGACAAGCCGGATCGATCCCGAACGCAACTTTGCATATATTATCAAACGCGAAACGCTGCAGAATGTCCTGCAAATCCAAGCCGCGACCCGTCTCGCTGGCCTCGTCTAGAATGGGCAGGAGTCGATCCGTGACCTCTTCGACGACTCGTAGAACAAAATTACGGAGAGAGCGATTGTTGAACTCGTAGCTGGCTACCTTGCGCTGCAACTTCCAGGCGTTCCCGTCAGAATTAAAGATCCCTTTCCCCAACAGATCGTGCAGAATGGCCGTGAAGGGCTTCCCCTTTGGATAATTTTCGAATCGCGTTTTCAGAATATACTCAACATTCTTAGGATTCGCCGTCACCACTGTCCGCACCGCTCCCAGTCGCTCCACCAGAATGGTCTGCGAGGGGGACTCAGCAAGCATTTCTGCGTACCAGTGAAGCAGGCGGCCTCCGTTCTTGGAGAACGCAAACAAAGAGCCCACGACCGGATATGATTTGGGGCCGAAAACATGCCTTGGACGAGATATAATTCTACAGAAAACGCAAACCATGAGCAGCAGCAGCAGCAGACCAAACGCGGAAAGCAGACAAAGGATCTCCATGGAAATGGCGGAATATTTGGCAGGAAGTCCCTGCCTCCCGTTTCTATACTTTGTCCGAAACTGTGGGTATGAAGAAGGAAAGACAGACAGTGGGCGAATATATGTTGATCCAAATCGCCCTTCAAGGAATAGGTGTCAATTCCATGTTGAAACACGATGATTTCGCCAGGGGGCATGTGAAGTAATTATGCGTTAACTAAATATAAACCATCTGACTTCCAACATATATTTCACGTGACCGCTTTTTTCCATGCTCGACTTGCCGCTGTGGCTAGCGACAACGCTTCCTTCGGCTTCTCTTTACCCAAATACGAAAAAGGAAGCATTGTTAACAGCGAACTTGTCTGCTAGGTATAAAGCATTTCCTGGGAGGATAAAATATCGTTCAACTCGTGCGTTGCATGATACAACACGACACATCCAAACGTGCAAACCATGGACCCTTCAACCCCTTCAGCACGGGTGTAGGGTACCCGTTAACTAAAATACCCCACTTTTAGCGATATTTTTGGCATGAAAATCGCTGCAAGTCGTGCAAACCATGGACCCTTCAACCCCTTCAGCACGGGTGTAGGGTACCCGATAACTAAAATACCCCACTCTTAGCGATATTTTTGGCATGAAAATCGCTGCAAGTCGCTGCAATCCCCACTAAAACATGTAAGCCATGGATGCTCGCCTTCAAGCTCTTGACCACGAGCTTTTGAGCTTCCTCGCCATTCACATTGAACTCTCCTTGGCACCTTATGTGCCTCCTTGGGAGAGAAGGGTGGCATGGGTTTTTGGAGAGCTTTTGAGCTTCCTCGCCATTCACATTGAACTCTCCTTGGCACCTTATGTGCCTCCTTGGGAGAGAAGGGTGGCATGGGTTTTTGTCTTCTCCAAAGCATGGCCATCCGTGTCATCTAGGTGAAGATAAGGATAGAGGACAAAAGAGTTCAGTGAATGACTCAAGTTTTATGTATGAAAATACATCAAATAAAGTGAGTTTGGGTAATGGAAGGCAAATTGAGGTGCGTTGGAGGGTTGACTCTAGTGCTTTGAACCTCATTAATGGAGTACAGGGCTCTGAACCTACTAGTTTAGTATTGTTACTATATACATAGGATAGATCCTTGGTATTGCTTCGGTCATGGTGGATTCGACCTACACGCTGACACCTAGGCGCCTTCGATTTCCCTCTTAACTCTTCCATGTCTGATGAGACTCCCAACTCGACTGCAGTTATTACAGAGCTTACTTATTTAATTCTAGCTTAGTGGTGGTCTTGTCAAAATCTGGGGCAGAGTTTGTGGAGCGAGGTGGCAGTTTCTCGATAGTGCTTCCAGCAGTTTTCGGATGGAGGGTGAGGTCAGTGCACTAATGAGTGCGGCTGACGAGGCCTTCTGGAAGAGCGTCAACCTCTTCTCCTTGATTGACGAGCTCAACTTTGATGTTGTCTTACCCCCTACTCTTCCTTCCTTGAACGATCGCAACCTTTTTACACCTCTAGAATCCTCAGTGCCTCCTGAACCCCTCCCATTGTCGCCTCTCGCCCCACTTCCGGGTCTAGTTTCTTTGTTCAGGCATTGACCTGTTGTCTTGAACCTAAGTGTGGGGTATCGAACGGGTCGCCTCCCCTCACAGAAATGGTTCCCTAACAACTCTAGCACTAAGCGCACGTGGAAACCTAACAAGGCCAAACACAAGTTAATCATGGGGTCCGATGTTGGTTTGGAGGAGAGTGTGTGCCTATCACTCTGTGCACTTGTGGGTAGAATTTCCTACTGCACACTGTGTAAGTGCTCTCTCCCGGCCTGAATTTCGAGTGCTTGGTCTCCCTTGTCGGGCTATGTCAGGGAATTTTTTTACCTCTCTCATGGTTGGTTTGGTCTACTTTTCAAGACACTAGAGGACTTGCAGCGGATTTTAGACTCACTTTGGGCTATTAGTGGTTGCAGTTTAACGATCAAAAGATGGCGGGTTAGTTTTGACCCTTCCACGGATTACTTTCTCTTTCGCCACCTGTGGGTATTGTTGCTCGATCTTCCTCTCCAACTTTGGACAAAGAAAGCTCGTGCTTCCATTGGTAATGAACTATGGATTTTTAGTCTAGATGAAAGTTTACTTAACAGTTATGATAGAAGGATGGCTAGGATCCTTGTGGAGATTGATATACATGCGGGACTATCGGAGACTCTAGAAATATGGCGAGGTCGCACTGTGACACAACGCCTGGACTACCTTGGTATTCCTTTTCACTGCACTTGTTGTCACAACACTGGACACCTACGTCGTGATTGCACTGGAGAGATGGAAGCAGAAGAGTCAGAATCTTCTTATCTTCGAAAAATCTCTCGGGAGGACTCTCCAGGTGTAGACTCTTTCGACGCGACAGATGGCGACTATGTGGATGAAGGGGATTGGCCGACTACTCCACTTGACTAACTCACGGGTAAGCTCAAGCTCCTATGTCCTTCCTTTTACTTCACCCTGTCATCTTGGGAAAGAGATTCTTTGGACTCTTCTATTATCCTAGGGATGGGACCTACTCAAGATACCTTGACAGAACCTTCGCAGGTTCTGTCCACTGCTATTCCTCCTTCCGTGGAATGGGTGGGTTCACAGACTTCACCACTTCCGCAGGTGTCGTCTTCCTCTCATGACTATAGGGCTACCCCTTTGACTCCCTGTGGGGTCTCCTTACCTTCCATCCCTTTCCACTCTACTAGTTCATCCACCCATTGTTCAACATGTCTACCTTCTGAAGACTCTAAGTTAGTAGGGGATGTTCCCACAGACTCAAGGAGAACGACTCCTGGTGGTACTACTCTAGGGAACATTTTGACTACTCATGTTCCTACTACTAAAGAGTCGTTGCTACCTGTTCCTCTTCCCACTTTTCAAGGAAGGTCTCCTATCATTAGAGAGAATATGGTGTTCTCCACTTCTTCTCCCCGTGATAACACTGGTGTTACTTCCGAGAAAGACTTCTCCTAGTCTCAAGGTTTGGGATTGGAGAGTTCACCTATCAAAACTCGCAGTGCACGGAAGAAAGTTTTCTCTTTTGTTACTCTCCCGACTTCTTCCACTTCAGACACTTCTAATCTTGGGACGCGTAGAGGCATTAAAGCCCTAGCCAGGTTAAGATCATGATACTTCTCTCCCTGAATATCAGAGGGGTGGAAGGCAGCCTCAAAAAGGTTTTCCTGAGGCGACTTATTGATAGAACTCCACTCGACATTATTTTCTTACAAGAAACACTGGTCGACGAGCAACGAGCTCGAGATTTCCTTAGTAGCTTAAGACCCCAGTGGTTTGTCAGTGTTGTAAGCTCGGTTGGAAAATCGGGTGGGTTACTGGTAGCTTGGGATCCCATAAATTTTGACCTGGAACCTTTCTTATGTTGTGGCAGTATTTTGATGATAGGTACTTATTGTGCAAACAAAAGACAATTTACTCTTCTCAATATGTATGGCCCCTGTATAGACAAGATCACATTCTGGGATAAAGTCTCCACACTTGGCCTTCTAGCTAAATCCAATCTTATAGTTGTGGGTGATTTTAACTTCACATTATATGCAGATGAGGTGTGGGGGGATATAACATTACAAGACCAGGCAACCACTCAGTTAAGAGAGATCTTCCTCAACAATAAACTCATGGATATTCTTTTAGCTGTTGCAGTACCTACCTGGAGGAATGGTAGAGTGGGTTTGGAGAGTATCTCCAAGAGACTAGACCATGTTTTCATTTCTAAAAATCTCTTACAACACTCAGGAAGGTATCGATCCTGGGTAGAATACCCTCTCCTCTCGGACCATGCCCCTATCTTCCTGCAACTTGACTCCTCCTCTCATCGGTCGTCTTACCCTTTCAAATTCAATTCGGTGTGGCTACAGAACCCAGACTTTTCGTGGTTAGTCATTGAGGTTTGGACCAACCAGAACTTCCTTCAAGAATTAGACTTACAAAGATGGCTAGCGTGGAAATTGAAACACTTGAAAAAGAAAGTTAAAAGCCGGGCTATACTACAAAAAATTAAAAACACATATAGAATTACATAGCTGGAAGAAAGTATACAGACTTTGATCCTGGATCATACTTCGAGGACTAGGTCACCTGAACATGAACTTAACTTAAAGACGTTAGAGGAGGAGAGGAACAGGCTCCTTCTAACCAAAGAATAACTTTGGCGCCATAAGAGCAGAGCAATCTAGATAAAGTGTGGGGATCAAAATATGAAATTCTTTCACCACTTTGCAAGCTACTAAAGAAATTGCAAGCATATTTGGGAATTAAAGACTGATGCATATGTCATTATCTTGGGACAAGACAACCTCATTTTTTAGGCCCAACGTTACTTCAAAAACTCCTACAGTGATATGGGACTTACAAATTATTTTGACCAAGCGGCCATCATTGGACATTTTCCTAGACTTGTCAATGATGTGGAAGATGAGCAACTTTCTAGAGCTTATACTAAAGAGGAGATCTAGAATGTTCTTAATTCTTTCAAAAGGGACAAAATCCCTTGACCCGACGGATGGACTGTCGAGTTCTATTTACACTTCTTTGAGCTTGTTGGCGATGACCTACGAGATTTGGTTGAAGAGTCTAGGATCAAAGGCGGGGTTAACCGAGCTTTAAACTCTACTTTCTTGGCACTTATTCCAAAAGCCAACCGTCTGGTTTCTCTAGGAGACTACAGGCCTATAACTTTGTGCAACCTTTGTTATAAAATTATTACAAAAATTCTAGCTAATAGGATCAAAACTTTTCTATCTAGAATTTTATCTGGAGAACAGTTGGGTTTCCTTAAAGGACGACAGATCCTCGACGCCATTGGTACTGCACTAGAAGTTCTACACAACATTAAACTGAAAAACATGCAGACACTTATATTAAAGTTAGATCTCAAAAAAGCCTTCGATTGTGTTAACTGGGACTATCTGAGATTAATTCTCCTACAATCTGGTTTTGGTATTCATTTCACAAAGTGGATTATGGGTTGCGTCACCAGTGCTTCCATAGAGGTTCTGGTTAATGGGGAGGCAACCCCTTTCTTCCAAAATGAAAGAGGTTTGAGACAGGGTTTCCCACTCTCTCCCTTATTGTTCATCCTGGCAATGGAAGGTCTGAGCATTCTGCTAAAAATAGTCAGCACGAAGGGAGACTTACCAGTATTAAAGTTTCAAGGCTAGTTAAGATTCTTCACATTTTTTTCGTAGATGATGTTCTCATAATGACCAGAGCTAACTTACATGAATGAAAGGAGATAGACTCCATTCTCAAAACCTTTTGTCGAGCATTGGGGCTCCAGATCAATGTGACAAAATATACCTTTCACTTCTCTAATCTTTCAGAGGTGGATGTAGATTCCTTCAAGGACATATTCTCGTACAACTTCCTGGAGACCTATGTTGGCCTGAGATATCTCGTTTTTTTCCTCAAACCAGATAGTTATAAAGTGGAAAATTGGAGGTGGTTACTCATTAAATTTGGAAAAAAAATTGGGCATTGGTGCAACAAGTGGCTTTCACTTGGAGGGAGATTTGTTCTGAGTAAATCCATCTTGGAAATCCAGGGATTTTACTGGATGGAGTTGGCTTCTATTCCAATAACTATACTAAAAAGGATTTGTCAGTTGATCTTCATGTTTCTCTGGTCAGGAAGTAGTGACAAAAAGCACCTTCATCTCTCTAGTTGGGATTCTATTGCTAAAACAAAACTGGTAGGTGGTTGGGGATTGAGAAACGTATTCCTCTTTAATAAAGCTCCGGCGTCCAATACACTCTGGTGTGTGCTGACGAAAGACAAGATATGGCATCAAGTTATTATTGGAAAATATCTACCACATAGTTTTGTCTCGAGCTGGCTCAGACAAACTTGTACCAGCACATCTAATTCTTCCCCGATTTGGAAATCACTTCTGAAGTTCTTGCATATTATCCAGCACTTGCTTTGTTGGAAACCTGAAACGAGCCACTCTATCCACGTGGTTTGGGACGCCATTTTGGGATTGGTTTCTACAACTTACCTGTCTCGGGAGCTCCTAAGTGTATTACACTGTCAACACATTTTATATCTCTTCCAGACCAAGGGATCTACAGTCCAGGGGTCTCTCATTACATAGTGGAAGGATTGCTCAGACCTTGGTCTTTCGAGGAATCTGGCATTAGAATGGCAATGATTCTATAGAGCACTATAAGGAGCGGGGATACAACTTCTGGACCAGGACGACGAGCTACTTTGGAATGGGGGAGATAGATCCGGAAACATTTCTATAAAAAAATTATATGAGGCTATAGCCTCTACCATCTGGAACCAAAAGTGTACTGACTGGAGGAAGAACCTTTGGCACTAGAATATCCCATTAAAAATCAATCTTATCACCTTGTTATCAGCAACAAACAAAATTATGACCTGGGACAACTTACAACATCATGGTTGGGAATGACCAAAATTTTTCCATCTGTGTCGTTTGGACTCTGAATCTATAACACATTTATTTATTAATTGTACCTTTACACAACAAGTTTGGAGCAGAATCATAATTGTATTGAAGCTCAGGACTACTTGGATGAGTTTCTCCCTGAATATTTTTCTGGAGGACTGGGCAAAGGAGGAGTCGCTATACCTACATCTTCCCTCACTGGTCATTTGGCACATCTAGTTGGTGTGCAACAAGAATATCTTCAAACAAATTCCTCCTTCAACCCATGTTATTTATTGCAAGACTCTGGGTGGTTTGGAGGGTAACAAGACAACAAAAGATCCTACTCCAAGATTTTTACATCCTACCATTCTTCAGGGTAGGACTACTTCTTGGTTTGATGGTGCATCGCAACTTTGGTCAACAATGTTGAGTTGGAGGTCTGATCAAGTTTGCAGACCACACCATAATTAAATGGACCTACAACTGTGGAGCTGGCACAAATTCTAAAGATGAACTTCTTGGCACTTGGGCCACACTCACTATGGCTACCAGATTTCACATTCTGGATCTACAAGTTTTGGAAGACTCCATAATTATTATAGATTGGATAAACAACAAAGGTAAATTACAAGTCATTGCCCTGGAATGTTGGAAAGACAGAATCTACGAACTCATCAAAGGTTTTACTCAGATCAACTTCACTCACATTTACCGGGAATTAAATTTGGAGGTTGATATTCTCTCCAAAAGTTCTCTTCAAGAGCAGGAGGGGAAACTGACATTCTACCAGTGGAAAGATGGCCAAGTGGGGATGGCTCAGTGTCTATACCTTTTTTAGAGGCTATCAGAGATACATTATCTAGTTTTTGGTATATTATGATCAGAATACTTCCTCTATTTACTTTCCTATCTACTTTGTAAAATCTCTTAGAGTCGGATAGTAGAGATATTGAAGCCTCAACTATGAGATGTCTTTGTTTACTACCAGACAAACTATCATGTAATTCTGGACATACTAACTTGTAATTTTGGATTGGTGATATCGTTTTATTGGACTGGTGATATCGTTTCCATCTTGGGAAGCAATCAATGTAATTTTGGTAATACCATACATTATAAAATAAAATAAAAAGGTTACAATCTCAATCACATGAAGATGTAAATTAGGGGTTTATCAATTTTGGAATTGATAATGGAGAAATTCAAAGAGAAAAATTCCAATGTATTGATCAATCATTTTTGAAATCGATCTTTAAAATCTATATGTAAGAATATTGAATAGAGGTGATTGAGTAGATGGACTCAAATACAATAATAGAGAGAAAACAAGGTTGAATAGAGTGTTCAACGATTAGAACCCCTTGTTCTATGAGATTACATGTATTTATACATTTCTCGAAGGATGTTTGGATGCCCAACTCACTGTGTTTTAGTTACAAATCAATTATGGAACTGAATGTGGAAGACCAACCAACTCTTGCTAGTTTTCGACTAGAAGAAGAGGAAGAGACACATGTTGCCATGTCAAAGGCACTTACCTAGTGTCTACTTACTATTGATGTGTGTCAAGTCATCAAATGATGTTTGACATGATCGATCCTTATTAAAAGGATGTGCCAATGGATGAAGTCGAGGGTCTTCTGAAATATGTGAGGGAAGTCGATTGAGTTATGGATGAGGATCAACTGAGCTGGTCAATTGAGATTCAACCAAGAAATCGACTGAGGATTGTGCACTACTTGATCGTTTCTAGTTGAGTCTTGGGATGGATCACAACCCTACCTCGAGGGTCATCCCTTTGACAAGTCATCATGCAATAATTGATACTTTAATGATCAACCAAATTTTCCCATGTAATTGAAGTAGTGTGCATACCTCAAGCCCAACACTCATGTAACGTTTGAGTGTGTTGTGTTCTTTAGGGAAAAGATGCCAAGAGATCACCTTAATGTGATCCTTCTTCCCCTAGATAAGAAACCTCACTTCCAACATATCACAATAAACCCAAGGTCCTATTCTCTTATCATAAGATGGAAAACAACTAGTTAGAGCACTACCATGCCCTAAAGAAGGACATTGCTAAGTCCACTTGGAAGGACACTTTGTTCTCTTCACCGAGACAAGTTGCTTCACAATGCAACATTCCTCCTAACATTGACCCTAATGGACAAGTTCTCTCGCTTCAACATGACAATATTCTCCCCACATGGTGGATCTCACTATAATCATTACCTCGTTTCGACATTGAGGTGACTGTTGGCACAGGGGCAAACCCAGGGTTCAGCTCCAAGAGCACACCAACAAGCCCTAACTACCATCCCTTTCGGCAACACCTACGAAGCAGATGCAATCTCACCCAGAGAAGCTATGGGGGGGTTGCAGGACAGAGATGTCTACAACCAAGGGAATATCAATTGGATCCAATACAAACTCAATACAAAATTCACATATCAATTACCAGTTCAGATCTACTCTGCAGAACTATCTATCAGATCTAACACAGTAATGCAATAATGGTCTTCCAAATGACAAAGAATAGAGCAACAATCACACACAACACAAAATATATGTGGTTCACCCTCTCTCTAGAGCTACGTCCACATAACTGTGATTTATAATATATTAAGATGGAGCATACATTTCTCGTCTCCGCTCTTAGCTAGCAGATCTTATTTCTTCTTCTCTCTATCTCTCCCCTCCCTGCGCACTAGTTACAGGGTTGATCTTCACGCCCAGCTGAAGATCTTACAATCCCAAAAGGCTCTACACTCAGCATTTCTCTCTCACACAATAATCGCTCATACCAATAAAAAAACTAGAACGAACCCTCTTCCCTCATCTAGGTTCTTATTTATACATTACAATAGCTCACTGACATCCTTAGGCTGAAACCTAGGTGTCAAAACCCTAGATACCAAAACCCTAGGTCAACTTGACTCGCGTTTTCAGGGCTTTGCCAACCTATCTTTCCTTCCTTCTCGTGCGGTGCTCCAAAGCATCCAACGGTGGATTTTTCCTCTTGCTGAGATATCCGTGATCCGTCTTTCTTGCTGATTTGTCATCCTTGATCTCATCATCCAACGACTTGCGTCCTTTTACTTCGCTTCGTCGTTTTTTCTCATTTGCTCACTTCGACCCAGTAATAGTCATTGTGTCTTCCGCGCAATTTACATTTTTCCTTTTCTTCCTTGCTCTTTGCTAACTTTCATAACCAAGGGACAACATGCCCCCAACACTCACTTGTGACTTGTCCTGAGGCACTTCAGATATGATCTTTCTATTTTACTTCAACTTCAGACTGCGTAGTGCAGCCTTTTCTTTCTGCTCTATGCCTCCTCTCCTTCCTTGTGAAGAATGTGTGTTTTGTGTCTGTACCAAATTTCAACTGCAACTGGTACCTAGACCCTTTTCTGCATGCTTTTACTGAGAGCTACGAGGCAGCTAGTTGTCACAATACAATTTCAGTTGGCTCCCATTCACTAATCCTTCCTTCCATTCTCCCTTCAAAGTCTTCAACTGTGCAGCTCCTCCTTCTGTAGCATAAGCGACCTCATATGCCCGAGCCAATGCATTTTGCACTTTCCTGGATGCTTCATGAATTTACTGTCATATACCAATACCAGATCACCTTGCTTAAATGCCCTCTTCTTAATGTGTCAGTCATGGTAGGCCTTCTCTCTTTCCTTCTGTACATGCTTATGGAATCCTACAATAAATTTGTCTTCTTCTAGTTCAACTAACTGTGCAAGCCTTTCTCGAATAGCGCTAGTGTCATCCATATTTGTAAAGGCAGTAATTCTTAGGCTTGGTACCAAATATTCCATTGGGACAACGACTTCGAGACCATACACCAACTTAAAAGGGGTCTGCATTGTTAGCTTCTTACAAGTGGTTCTATAAGCCCACAGTACCGCTGATACTCTTAAATCCCAATCATCTCTATTAACACTGCAAATCTTCATTAGCGTTGTCTCCAAGATCTTGTTGAATGATTCCATTGTCCCATTTGCTTGTGGATGGTAAGGTGTGCTCTTCTGATGGTGGACTGCAAATTCCTCAGTCAGGGCTTCAACTATTTTATTTATGAAATGTGTGCCTTGATCACTCATAAGGATCTTTGGGCATCCAAACTTGGTTATGATGTCATCAAATATGGAGCGCGCAACTGTAGTTGCACTACAGTCGTTCTCTGCTTCGGCCCATCTGATCAAATATGTTGTCACAGTAATGATGTACCTTTCTCCTATCTGCTTGCCTGGTGGTTTTATAGGTCCCGCGAAGTCAATGGCCCATTTCTCAAATTCTTGTAGGGTCAGTTGTGGTGCTAAGGGCATTTCATCTATTCTGGACAGTTTCCCAACTCTTTGGCATACATTGTAGGCTCTGTAATAGTCTTTATCATCTTTGTGTAAGGTAGGCCACCAAAGGCCAGCTCTAAGAACCTTCTGCGCAGTTGCTTTCCTTGTATAGTGTCCTCTAGCGATGCCTTCGTGAGGTTCAACAAGGATCAATGATCGCTCTTCCTCCATAACACACCTTCTCAATATCTCATCAGGTCTCATTTTGAAGAGTTGTCCAACTATAAGTGAAAAGTCAGCAACGTACATTACTAGTTGTTTCTTCTGGGGAATTGTATACTCACAAGGTGCCATTCCTGTTGACAGGAACTAGACTATCTCTGCAAAGTGGTCATCAATCTTCCCCGCTTTGAAAACACAATAAAATTGAAGCTGCCCCGTTTTGACAACATGATAAAATTGAAGCTTCTATTGGTGAGTGCCCTTGACTTGTGTGTCCACGATCTAATCAATGAATTCTTGTTCCATGCAGTCATGGTTGAGCTCTATCAGTGTCAATTGTTTTGTTATCTCTGAGGTGTTCAATAATGGTGGAAAGTATGGTCGAAGGAGGTCCACATTAAACATTGGGTACAAGCCAAGGAAGGGGGGAATGTTGAGCTCCAAAGCATTGTAACCCACAACCTTGGTGATGGTGTAAGTTCCATAGCTGAGTGGATGAAGCTTCAGATGGGGTCCTGTAAGGCGTTATTTTTGCAAATGCAACCAAACTTTATCTCCCACCTGAAACTTGTGTGGCACCTGTTGTTGATCATGGCGTTGTGTGTACTTGGTATTGGACTTCTACAAAATATCATGAACCCGTTGGTGGATGTGTTGGATTCATTCAATGAACCGGGTGGCTTTGTCGGCTTCAATTTGAGCATGGGCCGATTCTTTCTGTGTGGACACAAGAGGTAGTGCAACATCCATGGGACCCAATGGTTGAAATCCCAACCCCACCTGAAAGGGGTTGTGGTCAGTTGAGCTATGTATGGCTCTACTGTAACTATGTTGAACATAGGGAATACTCTCATCCCATGTGCATGGGTTCTTGGAATTGTACATGTGTAAGATATGCATGATCATCATGTTGACAACCTCGGTTTGGCCATCTGTTTGGGGGTGGAAGGTAGTGGATTTGGTGAGCTTTGTGTCTAATCGTGACCAGAGGCTTGACCAGAATGTGTTGAGGAATCGACTGTCCCTATATGAGACGATGGTTTGTGGTATCAAAAAATGTACCCATGCTCATTTGAAGAAGAGCTTGGCGGTGGCCTCCACTGTGATGCTCTTCTTGTAGGTGGCCAAAATTGCCATCTTGAAAAATTGTCCAACAACCACAAAAACACAATCATTTCCCTGCTTGGTTGAAGGAAGGCTTGGCATGTAGTCCATCGAGATGGACTCCTAGGGCCTATTGGGAATGGGAAGAGGGGTGTACATGCCTTGTTTCTTAATGGTCGATTTGGCAATGACACATGCCATGCAAGACCTGATATACTTGTTGACATCCTGTCAAAGTTTCAGCCAATAGAAATGTTTTTGTAACATTGATACTGTCTTTTCTACGCTGAAGTGTCCTGCCACCTAACTATAGTGAGCTTCCCAAATCATCTTCGCTCGCTCGCTTGATGGGATGCAGAGATGTCCTAGATGGAACAACAACCCATACTGGAGATGGAAATCAATGAAAACTGTGTTCGTGCCCAACATATGGTAGATATTGGCGAAGTCAGGATCTCTCTCATAGAGTTGGGGCCATCCGAAGGTCTAATGTCCACAGGAGTGTAGCAGTATGGCTAGTGTTGCAACTGGAGATCGACTAAGGAAGTCAACGACATAATTGGTGATCCATGTCTTATACTTGATGTTGATATGGAGCTACTACAAGTATGTGGACTACTTATGATGAAATTCATTCTGCAATTTGTCATGTGTCTCAATGAATTGCAACGACTTATGATCAGTGTGAATGATTGTATATTTCCCGAGAATGTAATGCCTCCAATGGCAGCAGGCTTGTACAATGGAGTACATTATACAAGCCACATGACAGTGTACTTACGAACAATATCTAATAGTGTCTCACTATGATAGGCCACATGATGTCTGTGATGAGTGAGAATTGCGGCCACAACATACTCGGAACCATATGTCTCTATCTCAAAAGGCAGTTGCAAGTCAGGTAATGAGAGAACTGGGGTTGAGCACAAGTGTTGCTTCAAATCATCGAATGTTTCATGTTGCGATAAGGTGATTGGGCTTCCACAAGGGGATGAGCTTGGTCAAATGTGCCCCTTTTCAAGAAGCTCTTGGATATGGCTCTTGATTTCCTCATTTTCTAAGAGAGAGCAGTGATAGACTGGCCCATTGGGTAGTGGTTCGCCAAGGGTCAGATCGATTGAATGCTTGAATTGACAGTGCAGAGGTACCCAAGTGGGTGAGGAGAAGATGTATCTGTATTCTTCCATGACCTTATCCACTTTTTTTTTATGTGGAGAGACCTGTTGTGGAGGCTATTGATGTGGTTGCAACCTTCCACTTACTTTGAGCACGAATCATGAAGAAGACAAACTTCCCTATCTGAGAGATGAACTTCTTGCATTGCTTGGAAGAGATCAAGGAAATGGAAGTAGGTGAGACTACCTCGGTATCCTGTACAATTTTTTGTCCAAAGTAATAATAACACTACGAGGCCTAGACTCATATACAATATGACGTTTCCATAAATAAGGTTGGCCCAAAAGAACATCATGAACTTCAAGGGGGGCGACATCACACAATACCTCATCTTTGAAGGGCTTGATGTCGTAGGGCATGCGACATTGTTGGTTGACGTGGAGATCGCTCGCTTGGCGGAGCCATCCAATGGTGTATGGTTGTGGGTGATGTGTTGTTGGCAGAGACAACCGCTTGACGACCTCTGCTGAGATGAGGTTCTTCTGGATACCGCTATCAACGATGAAGTGCAATGGAGTACCCTTCACCCACATTTGTGAATGAAAGAGGCGCTCACCTTCCTTTGGTTCATTAGGTTCACTGGGTTGGATCTTGGTGGTAGCAACTGTGGCATTGGGTTCTGCATCAATGATCTGTCTCCCTTTTTCCGGTTCTAACTCAGAGTCAAAACCCACATCTGATTCAAAGGCTTTCACCTCGACCACCAATGACTATTTTGAGAGGCATTTAGCGGTGCTACGTCAGGGGCTCTTATGGGACTCGCACCACTTCCCGGTGTCTTTCTTTGTCTTCTGATTTTCCTTCTTTGTTTGCGGCTTAGAATGGTTGTCCTGAGGTTGTCCTTCCTTGCTCTGTCCTTTGTTTTGCGGGTTACGACTGCCTTTTCCTTGCTTCTGTTGTGAGGGGTTCATAGACCCAAACTGTTCCATCTTTTGTTTAAGCTTCTGCTCGATTTTGATAGCATATCGATAGGTCGTGCCCAAGGTTGAGATGTCCATAAACTCCATTTCTTTCTGTATGTATCTATGTAGACTGTCGCAGTACTTGAGCACCAAATTTTGCTTAGAGTCTTTGATACCCATCTTGGTGCGCAAGGTATGGAAGACATTGGTGAACTTTGGCACTATTTGGTCCCTTTCTTGCCGCAGTGTGGTCCATCTTGTATATAAGTCATCATAACTTCCAACAGGGTAGTATTATTCCTTAATAACATCCTTGAAAGAACCCCAAGTGGGTGCGACTATAAATAATGAAGATTCCTCTATTGCCTATTGCTTATATAAAGTCTCCACTGATATTTGACACGGGGGACGGTCTTAAGGATCACAAATGTAATATTTTCTCTATTGGAAAAGTTATGGATAGAAAAATACCATTCTAGAAGGTTTAACCACTTGTCTACAACATCTGCAACTATTTGACCTTCAAATATAAGAATATCAAAATTGATCTGTACCTTGAAGGGGGCGGTGCCTCCGCTCGAGGAATATGCGTCGCCTGTTGGCAGTCGTCGAAATATTTGCGCAAAATTATCCATCATCTTGTTCGTTTGTCGCGCGAGGGCTTCCTCAAGAAATAGTTTGAAGGGATCTCCTGCCCCATCGTCTCTCTTTTATTCCCCCATGGGCAGTTGTCGGATTCGACAAGGTTGATCTTGCAAAGGCTCAACCAGTTCGAGTCCCAACTGCTTATACCCTAACACATTGGGGACATGAACAGAGAAACAAATGAAGAACATACCACTTTGATACCACTGATCCAGATTTATGAGAGGAATGAAATGAAACATAGATAAATATAATATTAACACAAAGTTACAATGAACAATAACAGAGATACAATGAAACTTAAATTCTATTCAATAAAGAAATATGTTGAAACTATAAAATGCAGAATCAAACAATCTTGCTCGAATGGTGGTAGCTAATCTATGAGAAGAGATGTGGCGGCTACACGCATTCTCCTGAGGATATTAAAATGAGGCCTCCGAGCCTTTTTAACATCAAGAAGTAATAAAAAAACCCTATACATTCAAAAACCTAACCTTAGGAGATGAAGCGCCAAAAGTCATATGGGCCTCGATGGGGTAAGTTGGTACATCAACTTCCCAGGGTCGTAACTTTTGCATACGATCTCATTTTTAGGCGCACGATATCCCGTTGAAAAGGTATATCCAAGGACTACACATGTTTCCATCACACTTTGACTTTGTCTATAGTATGAATGTGGAGGGCCCAAAAAACAGTGTTTAGGGCCTCAAAACGGCCTCAAAAGTTTAGGACTTGAAAATCTAGAAAAAAATGCCAAGATGAAAACTGTATGTGAGCCAGTTGGAAGAGATGGGTGGCCACCAATATCCACCTGGATCATATTAGATTAAAGAATGATGCATATAGCATAAAAAATGATCACTTGCCTTAACAAGATCACTCAAGTTAATAATATACAAATAAGGTTTAGTTGTGTAGTTATACATAATACAAGTAAGAATACCTCCTAAAGGGGGTTATGGGTCCACATAAGTGGGGCACACTTCCCAAGAGGGTTATTGAGCTTACATATCAAAGGGACCAGGTAGACCTTAAAAACAATCTAGTAATACAATGAATAGTAAACAATAAATGATCAGATTAATTCCCAACCAATTACATTAATTACACAATAAAAGATTCGTCATACTTGATTGAATGTGAAAATTACATCACTATCAAAAATCAATGATCATATGCATGTCATTAAACTTGTCACAAGCAAGAATCACATTGTACAATATTTCTCATCTAGATTTTAAATGAGTTGATTCCATAAGAAAGCCATAGGTTAGTCACTACTTCTATTTCCCAATAAATAAATTGCAAAAACCATTTTTCTCTCATAGTTTTTCATTCCTTAAAATTCTACGAATCTATATTAATTTATGTACTTATTTGTTTTTCATTTTTTTATTTTTTTTCACATTAAACATTGAATGTCATTTTTTTCCATTTAATTTAATGTGAACCAAAAAAATATACGTCTCACCCTAAATATATTATTATCAATAAATAAAATTAATTTATGTTAATTTTTTTAACTTTTATATTATTTATATTTTTTTAAACCTCTCATCTCCTAAATTAATTTATGTTAATTTTTTTTAACTTTTATATTATTTATATATTTTTAAACCTCTCATCTCCTAAATTGTCATACAACATTTGTTTTTTCTCTAATCAATTCAATTTTATTTTATTTTTATTTTATTAACTTTACAAATGCAATTACACATATTTTTCACCTTCACCAAAAGCTATGGAAGTTTTGTATCAAAGGTTGTGTCTATGTTTATTTAGTAATACACAATAAACTTTAATTTATCAAACCTATTTAAAAAAAAAAAAAATTCAATAGACAAAAGAGTTATTAGCTTAATTTTCCTACTTTTTGTTTTAATATCTCATTATTTAAGAAGATTGGAAAAAAATGAAAAAAAAATTTGAGTAAGTTAATCTTATAACAAATGAACCTTCTTTCCAACCACAAATCTCCTAAAATTTTCACATAAATTTTAAGTTTAACCTAAATAATAATAAAAAATCCGATTAATATTTTGGATTAATAACAACTCTAACATTTTATATTGTCAAACTCTAATCATTAAGAAAAAATTGTTACAAAATTGAACAACTCCAACACAAAATGCAAGATCTTTTCTACAATCCACATCTTAAGTTTTTATTAGAAAAAAGTTTCAATATGTGTATTACCAATCTATATTCAATGCTATGTTAGAATAAATTACTCTTCCTTATATTAGTCATAAACATGTGATCAGTTCAGTGTTATATTTTTAAAGCAATATTCAATGTAATTGTTATGATATTTTTTAAGTTTTTATTATTTTTTATTATTTTAGAAAAAAATGTTCATATAAATAGTAATATTAAATTAATATAAATTCATTTTAATTTTATAAACATTTCATACTTTAAAAATTGAAATTAAAAAGAAAAAAAACACAAAAATTTAATTTTTAAATAAACACGTTTTCTATGCTAAAAAGACTACCTTCTTCATTTCCATAAAAACATAAATACACACTACATTAATGTAAATTTATTTTTCTAAATATATTGAATGTATCATCCACTTTTTTATTTAATGTTACATTAAAAGAGACCACCTCCATCATTCCCATAAGATTATGACAATAAATCAATTTCATACCACCTTCACTATTCCCAGAATATGACATAAATTAATTTTATATACTTATTAAATGTTACATTAAAAGAGACCACCTCCATCGTTCCCATAAGATTATAACATAAATCAATTTCATACCACCTTCGCCATTCCCATAATATGACATAAATTAATTTCATATACTTTAAACAAGTATTGATATATTTGTTTTTACTAATTACTTTAAACACATAAAACAAAATACAAAACTTGTTTATGCTTAAAAAAATATAATTAAATATACATTTATGTTAGTTTAAAAATCAATATAAATTTATGTTAATTTATATTATTATTAAATTTAAAAAAAAAAACTTATTTATATTATCATTATTTTTATGGTTTTTTTTAAATTATGTATCAAGTCAATGTTAATCTTATTTTATAAAATTATTTTTAAAAATATAATTAAATATAAATTTATGTTAGTTTAAAAATCAATATAAATTTATGTTAATTTATATTATTATTAAATTAAAAGAAACCTTGTTTATATTATCATTATTTTTATGTTTTTTTTAATGATGTATCATGTCACTGTTAATCTTATTTTATAAAATTATTTTAGTTTATTCACCACTTACTAACATGAAACATCTCTTCTACTCTAAACAATATAGTGCACGTGGTTGATTTAAATCCAACTAATTTAATTAATTTAAATGGAGATAAGAGCATTGCACGCATAAAAAATAAAAATAAAATTAATCCCTAGAATTCATAAAAAAAAATAAAAAATAAAAAATTAATCCCTAGAATTTGTTCAAATGGGAAAACAAAACATTAAGAAGCATGTGGAATGCTTTTTTTTGGGAATATTTTTTTTTTACTATGAGAGAATCTTGGTGTGGACCATCATTAATTTAATTAAAAAAACAGTCAACCGATATAAGGATCTATATTTTAGAACACATTGTAGGTACTGACTAGGGAAATAATACCTTGTGCACC